>OX352762.1:76738430-77338430 GCA_947095585.1 Nephrocerus scutellatus | reverse complement strand
GGTCGCTTTTTTCTTATTTATGGACCGATTTGGCTCAAATTCACACCATATAATACATAAATCAAAGTTAAGTCGTTGGCAAAATTTAGACCCGTTAGGTGGCGCTGGGGTCGCTTTTTTATTATTTGTGGGCCGATTTGGCTCAAATTTACACCACATAATATTTAAATCAAAGTAAAAACGTTGGCGAAATTTGGACCCGATAGATGGCGCTGGGGTAGCTTTTTTCTTATTTGTGGACCGATTTGGCTCAAATTCACACCACATAATATTTAAATCAAAGTAAAGTCGTTGGCAAAATTTGGACTCGATTCGTGGCGCTGGGATCGCTTTTTTCTTATTTATGGACCGATTTGGCTCAAATTCACACCATATAATATTCAAATCAAACTAAAGTCGTTGGCAAAATTTGGACCCGTTGGGTGGCGCTGGGGTCGTATTGGTGTTTGTATGTATGTTCCGTATATACTCCAAAACGGTTATACCAATTTTGATGAAATTTCAAGGCAATCAACCCAGCGGGTTAATTTAGTAGCGACCGGATCAACAGGTGGCGCTGTGATGGCTTTTTTCTTATTTGTGGACCGATTTGGCTCAAATTCAAACCACATAATATTTAAATCAAAGTAAAGTCGTTGGCAAAATTTGGACCCGATAGATGGCGCTGGGGTCGCTTTTTTCTTATTTATGGACCGATTTGGCTCAAATTCACACCATATAATACATAAATCAAAGTAAAGTCGTTGGCAAAATTTATAAATCAAAGTAAAGTCGTTGGCTAAATTTGGACCCGTTAGATGGCGCTGGGTCGCTTTTTTCTTATTTATGGACCGATTTGGCTCAAATTCACACCATATAATACATAAATCAAAGTAAAGTCGTTGGCAGAATTTAGACCCGTTAGGTGGCGCTGGGGTCGCTTTTTTCTTATTTGTGGACCGATTTGGCTCAAATTCACACCAGATAATTTTTAAATCAAAGTTAAGTCGTTGGCAAAATTTAGACCCGTTAGGTGGCGCTGGGGTCGCTTTTTTCTTATTTGTGGACCGATTTGGCTCAAATTCACACCACATAATATTTAAATCAAAGTAAAAACGTTGGCGAAATGTGGACCCGATAGATGGCGCTGGGGTCGCTTTTTTCTTATTTGTGGACCGATATGGCTCAAATTCACACCACATAATATTTAAATCAAAGTAAAGTCGTTGGCAAAATTTGGACTCGATTCGTGGCGCTGGGATCGCTTTTTTCTTATTTATGGACCGATTTGGCTCAAATTCACACCATATAATATTCAAATCAAACTAAAGTCGTTGGCAAAATTTGGACCCGTTGGGTGGCGCTGGGGTCGTATTGGTGTTTGTATGTATGTTCCGTATATACTCCAAAACGGTTATACCAATTTTGATGAAATTTCAAGGCAATCAACCCAGCGGGTTAATTTAGTAGCGACCGGATCAACAGGTGGCGCTGTGATGGCTTTTTTCTTATTTGTGGACCGATTTGGCTCAAATTCAAACCACATAATATTTAAATCAAAGTAAAGTCGTTGGCAAAATTTGGACCCGATAGATGGCGCTGGGGTCGCTTTTTTCTTATTTATGGACCGATTTGGCTCAAATTCACACCATATAATACATAAATCAAAGTAAAGTCGTTGGCAAAATTTATAAATCAAAGTAAAGTCGTTGGCTAAATTTGGACCCGTTAGATGGCGCTGGGTCGCTTTTTTCTTATTTATGGACCGATTTGGCTCAAATTCACACCATATAATACATAAATCAAAGTAAAGTCGTTGGCAGAATTTAGACCCGTTAGGTGGCGCTGGGGTCGCTTTTTTCTTATTTGTGGACCGATTTGGCTCAAATTCACACCACATAATTTTTAAATCAAAGTTAAGTCGTTGGCAAAATTTAGACCCGTTAGGTGGCGCTGGGGTCGCTTTTTTCTTATTTGTGGACCGATTTGGCTCAAATTCACACCACATAATATTTAAATCAAAGTAAAAACGTTGGCGAAATTTGGACCCGATAGATGGCGCTGGGGTCGCTTTTTTCTTATTTGTGGACCGATATGGCTCAAATTCACACCACATAATATTTAAATCAAAGTAAAGTCGTTGGCAAAATTTGAACCTGTTAGGTGGCGCTGGGGTAGCTTTTTTCTTATTTGTGGACCGATTTGGCTCAAATTCACACCACATAATATTTAAATCAAAGTAAAGTCGTTGGCAAAATTTGGACCTGTTAGGTGGCGCTGGGGTCGCTTTTTTCTTATTTGTGGACCGATTTGGCTCAAATTTACACCATATAATATTTAAATCAAAGTAAAAACGTTGGCGAAATTTGGACCCGATAGATGGCGCTGGGGTCGCTTTTTTCTTATTTATGGACCGATTTGGCTCAAATTCACACCATATAATATTCAAATCAAAGGCGCTGGGGTCGTATTGGTGTTTGTATGTATGTTCCGTATATACTCCAAAACGGTTATACCGATTTTGATGAAATTTTAAGGCAATCAACCCAGCGGGTTAATTTAGTAGCGACCGGATCAACAGGTGGCTCTGGGATAGCTTTTTCTTATTTGTCGACCGATTTGGCTCAAATTCACACCACATAATATTTAAATCAAAGTAAAGTCGTTGGCAAAATTTGGACCCGTTAGATGGCGCTGGGTCGCTTTTTTCTTATTTATGGACCGATTTGGCTCAAATTCACACCATATAATACATAAATCAAAGTAAAGTCGTTGGCAAAATTTAGACCCGTGGCGCTGGGGTCGCTTTTTTCTTATTTGTGGACCGATTTGGCTCAAATTCACACCACATAATTTTTAAATCAAAGTTAAGTCGTTGGCAAAATTTAGACCCGTTAGGTGGCGCTGGGGTCGCTTTTTTCTTATTTGTGGACCGATTTGGCTCAAATTCACACCACATAATATTTAAATCAAAGTAAAAACGTTGGCGAAATTTGGACCCGATAGATGGCGCTGGGGTCGCTTTTTTCTAATTTGTGGACCGATTTGGGTCAAATTCACACCACATAATATTTAAATCAAAGTAAAGTCGTTGGCAAAATTTGGACCTGTTAGGTGGCGCTGGGGTCGCTTTTTTCTTATTTGTGGACCGATTTGGCTCAAATTCACACCACATAATATTTATCGTTGGCAAAATTTGGACCCGATAGATGGCGCTGGCGTCGCTTTTTTCTTATTTGTGGACCGATTTGGCTCAAATTCACACCACATAATATTTAAATCAAAGTAAAGTCGTTGGCAAAATTTGGACCCGATAGATGGCGCTGGGGTAGCTTTTTTCATATTTATGGACCGATTTGGCCCAAATTCACACCATATAATACATAAATCAAAGTAAAGTCGTTGGCAAAATTTAGACCGTTAGGTGGCGCTGGGGTCGCTTTTTTCTTATTTGTGGACCGATTTGGCTCAAATTCACACCACGTTAGGTGGCGCTGGGGTCGCTTTTTTCTTATTTGTGGACCGATTTGGCTCAAATTCACACCACATAATATTTATCGTTGGCAAAATTTGGACCCGATAGATGGCGCTGGGGTCGCTTTTTTCTTATTTGTGGACCGATTTGGCTCAAATTCACACCACATAATATTTAAATCAAAGTAAAGTCGTTGGCTAAATTTGGACCCGATAGATGGCGCTGGGGTCGCTTTTTTCTTATTTATGGACCGATTTGGCTCAAATTCACACCATATAATACATAAATCAAAGTTAAATCGTTGGCAAAATTAAGACCCGTTAGGTGGCGCTGGGGTCGCTTTTTTCTTATTTGTGGGCCGATTTGGCTCAAATTTACACCAAATAATATTTAAATCAAAGTAAAGTCGTTGGCAAAATTTGGACCCGATAGATGGCGCTGGGGTCACTTTTTTCTTATTTGTGGACCGATTTGGCTCAAATTCACACCACATAATATTTAAATCAAAGTAAAGTCGTTGGCAAAATTTAGACCCGTTAGGTGGCGCTGGGGTCGCTTTTTTCTTATTTGTGGACCGATTTGGCTCAAATTCACACCACATAATATTTAAATCAAAGTAAAGTCGTTGGCAGCGGGTTAATTTAGTAGCGACCGGATCAACAGGTGGCTCTGGTGTAGCTTTTTTCTTATTTGTGGACCGATTTGGCTCAAATTCACACCACATAATATTTAAATCAAAGTAAAGTCGTTGGCAAAATTTGGACTCGATTCGTGGCGCTGGGATCGCTTTTTTCTTATTTATGGACCGATTTGGCTCAAATTCACACCATATAATATTCAAATCAAACTAAAGTCGTTGGCAAAATTTGGACCCGTTGGGTGGCGCTGGGGTCGTATTGGTGTTTGTATGTATGTTCCGTATATACTCCAAAACGGTTATACCAATTTTGATGAAATTTCAAGGCAATCAACCCAGCGGGTTAATTTAGTAGCGACCGGATCAACAGGTGGCGCTGTGATACCTTTTTCTTATTTGTGGACCGATTTGGCTCAAATTCACACCATATAATACATAAATCAAAGTTAAGTCGTTGGCAAAATTTGGACCCGATAGATGGCGCTGGGGTCGCTTTTTTCTTATTTATGGACCGATTTGGCTCAAATTCACACCACATAATATTTAAATCAAAGTAAAGTCGTTGGCAAAATTTAGACCCGTTAGGTGGCGCTGGGGTCGCTTTTTTCTTATTTGTGGACCGATTTGGCTCAAATTCACACCACATAATATTTAAATCAAAGTAAAGTCGTTGGCAAAATTTGGACCTGTTAGGTGGCGCTGGGGTCGCTTTTTTCTTATTTGTGGACCGATTTGGCTCAAATTCACACCACATAATATTTATCGTTGGCAAAATTTGGACCCGAAAGATGGCGCTGGCGTCGCTTTTTTCTTATTTGTGGACCGATTTGGCTCAAATTCACACCACATAATATTTAAATCAAAGTAAAGTCGTTGGCAAAATTTGGACCCGATAGATGGCGCTGGGGTAGCTTTTTTCATATTTATGGACCGATTTGGCCCAAATTCACACCATATAATACATAAATCAAAGTAAAGTCGTTGGCAAAATTTAGACCGTTAGGTGGCGCTGGGGTCGCTTTTTTCTTATTTGTGGACCGATTTGGCTCAAATTCACACCACGTTAGGTGGCGCTGGGGTCGCTTTTTTCTTATTTGTGGACCGATTTGGCTCAAATTCACACCACATAATATTCAAATCAAAGGCGCTGGGGTCGTATTGGTGTTTGTATGTATGTTCCGTATATACTCCAAAACGGTTATACCGATTTTGATGAAATTTTAAGGCAATCAACCCAGCGGGTTAATTTAGTAGCGACCGGATCAACAGGTGGCTCTGGGATAGCTTTTTCTTATTTGTCGACCGATTTGGCTCAAATTCACACCACATAATATTTAAATCAAAGTAAAGTCGTTGGCAAAATTTGGACCCGTTAGATGGCGCTGGGTCGCTTTTTTCTTATTTATGGACCGATTTGGCTCAAATTCACACCATATAATACATAAATCAAAGTAAAGTCGTTGGCAAAATTTAGACCCGTGGCGCTGGGGTCGCTTTTTTCTTATTTGTGGACCGATTTGGCTCAAATTCACACCACATAATTTTTAAATCAAAGTTAAGTCGTTGGCAAAATTTAGACCCGTTAGGTGGCGCTGGGGTCGCTTTTTTCTTATTTGTGGACCGATTTGGCTCAAATTCACACCACATAATATTTAAATCAAAGTAAAAACGTTGGCGAAATTTGGACCCGATAGATGGCGCTGGGGTCGCTTTTTTCTAATTTGTGGACCGATTTGGCTCAAATTCACACCACATAATATTTAAATCAAAGTAAAGTCGTTGGCAAAATTTGGACCTGTTAGGTGGCGCTGGGGTCGCTTTTTTCTTATTTGTGGACCGATTTGGCTCAAATTCACACCACATAATATTTATCGTTGGCAAAATTTGGACCCGATAGATGGCGCTGGCGTCGCTTTTTTCTTATTTGTGGACCGATTTGGCTCAAATTCACACCACATAATATTTAAATCAAAGTAAAGTCGTTGGCAAAATTTGGACCCGATAGATGGCGCTGGGGTAGCTTTTTTCATATTTATGGACCGATTTGGCCCAAATTCACACCATATAATACATAAATCAAAGTAAAGTCGTTGGCAAAATTTAGACCGTTAGGTGGCGCTGGGGTCGCTTTTTTCTTATTTGTGGACCGATTTGGCTCAAATTCACACCACGTTAGGTGGCGCTGGGGTCGCTTTTTTCTTATTTGCGGACCGATTTGGCTCAAATTCACACCACATAATATTTATCGTTGGCAAAATTTGGACCCGGTAGATGGCGCTGGGGTCGCTTTTTTCTTATTTGTGGACCGATTTGGCTCAAATTCACACCACATAATATTTAAATCAAAGTAAAGTCGTTGGCTAAATTTGGACCCGATAGATGGCGCTGGGGTCGCTTTTTTCTTATTTATGGACCGATTTGGCTCAAATTCACACCATATAATACATAAATCAAAGTTAAATCGTTGGCAAAATTAAGACCCGTTAGGTGGCGCTGGGGTCGCTTTTTTCTTATTTGTGGGCCGATTTGGCTCAAATTTACACCAAATAATATTTAAATCAAAGTAAAGTCGTTGGCAAAATTTGGACCCGATAGATGGCGCTGGGGTCACTTTTTTCTTATTTGTGGACCGATTTGGCTCAAATTCACACCACATAATATTTAAATCAAAGTAAAGTCGTTGGCAAAATTTAGACCCGTTAGGTGGCGCTGGGGTCGCTTTTTTCTTATTTGTGGACCGATTTGGCTCAAATTCACACCACATAATATTTAAATCAAAGTAAAGTCGTTGGCAGCGGGTTAATTTAGTAGCGACCGGATCAACAGGTGGCTCTGGTGTAGCTTTTTTCTTATTTGTGGACCGATTTGGCTCAAATTCACACCACATAATATTTAAATCAAAGTAAAGTCGTTGGCAAAATTTGGACTCGATTCGTGGCGCTGGGATCGCTTTTTTCTTATTTATGGACCGATTTGGCTCAAATTCACACCATATAATATTCAAATCAAACTAAAGTCGTTGGCAAAATTTGGACCCGTTGGGTGGCGCTGGGGTCGTATTGGTGTTTGTATGTATGTTCCGTATATACTCCAAAACGGTTATACCAATTTTGATGAAATTTCAAGGCAATCAACCCAGCGGGTTAATTTAGTAGCGACCGGATCAACAGGTGGCGCTGTGATAGCTTTTTTCTTATTTGTGGACCGATTTGGCTCAAATTCAAACCACATAATATTTAAATCAAAGTAAAGTCGTTGGCAAAATTTGGACCCGATAGATGGCGCTGGGGTCGCTTTTTTCTTATTTATGGACCGATTTGGCTCAAATTCACACCATATAATACATAAATCAAAGTAAAGTCGTTGGCAAAATTTAGACCCGTTAGGTGGCGCTGGGGTCGCTTTTTTCTTGTTTGTGGACCGATTTGGCTCAAATTCACACCACATAATATTTAAATCAAAGTAAAGTCGTTGGCAAAATTTGGACCCGATAGATGGCGCTGGGGTCGCTTTTTTCTTATTTGTGGACCGATTTGGCTCAAATTCACACCACATAATATTTAAATCAAATTTGGACCCGTTGGGTGGCGCTGGGGTCGTATTGGTGTTTGTATGTATGTTCCGTATATACTCCAAAACGGTTATACCAATTTTGATGAAATTTCAAGGCAATCAACCCAGCGGGTTAATTTAGTAGCGACCGGATCAACAGGTGGCGCTGTGATGGCTTTTTTCTTATTTGTGGACCGATTTGGCTCAAATTCAAACCACATAATATTTAAATCAAAGTAAAGTCGTTGGCAAAATTTGGACCCGATAGATGGCGCTGGGGTCGCTTTTTTCTTATTTATGGACCGATTTGGCTCAAATTCACACCATATAATACATAAATCAAAGTAAAGTCGTTGGCAAAATTTAGACCCTTTAGGTGGCGCTGGGGTCGCTTTTTTCTTGTTTGTGGACCGATTTGGCTCAAATTCACACCACATAATATTTAAATCAAAGTAAAGTCGTTGGCAAAATTTGGACCCGATTGATGGCGCTGGGGTCGCTTTTTTCTTATTTGTGGACCGATTTGGCTCAAATTCACACCATTTGGCTCAAATTCACACCACATAATATTTAAATCAAAGTAAAGTCGTTGGCAAAATTTAGACCCGTTAGGTGGCGCTGGGGTCGCTTTTTTCTTATTTGTGGACCGATTTGGCTCAAATTCACACCACATAATATTTAAATCAAAGTAAAGTCGTTGGCAGCGGGTTAATTTAGTAGCGACCGGATCAACAGGTGGCACTGGGGTAGCTTTTTTCTTATTTGTGGACCGATTTGGCTCAAATTCACACCACATAATATTTAAATCAAAGTAAAGTCGTTGGGAAAATTTGGACTCGATTCGTGGCGCTGGGATCGCTTTTTTCTTATTTATGGACCGATTTGGCTCAAATTCACACCATATAATATTCAAATCAAACTAAAGTCGTTGGCAAAATTTGGACCCGTTGGGTGGCGCTGGGGTCGTATTGGTGTTTGTATGTATGTTCCGTATATACTCCAAAACGGTTATACCGATTATGATGAAATTTTAAGGCAATCAACCCAGCGGGTTAATTTAGTAGCGACCGGATCAACAGGTGGCGCTGTGATACCTTTTTCTTATTTGTGGACCGATTTGGCTCAAATTCACACCATATAATACATAAATCAAAGTTAAGTCGTTGGCAAAATTTGGACCAGATAGATGGCGCTGGGGTCGTATTGGTGTTTGTATGTATGTTCCGTATATACTCCAAAACGGTTATACCGATTTTGATGAAATTTTAAGGCAATCAACCCAGCGGGTTAATTTAGTAGCGACCGGATCAACAGGTGGCGCTGTGATACCTTTTTCTTATTTGTGGACCGATTTGGCTCAAATTCACACCATATAATACATAAATCAAAGTTAAGTCGTTGGCAAAATTTGGACCCGATAGATGGCGCTGGGGTCGCTTTTTTCTTATTTATAGACCGATTTGGCTCAAATTCACACCACATAATATTTAAATCAAAGTAAAGTCGTTGGCAAAATTTAGACCCGTTAGGTGGCGCTGGGGTCGCTTTTTTCTTATTTGTGGACCGATTTGGCTCAAATTCACACCACATAATATTTAAATCAAAGTAAAGTCGTTGGCAAAATTTGGACCTGTTAGGTGGCGCTGGGGTCGCTTTTTTCTTATTTGTGGACCGATTTGGCTCAAATTCACACCACATAATATTTATCGTTGGCAAAATTTGGACCCGATAGATGGCGCTGGCGTCGCTTTTTTCTTATTTGTGGACCGATTTGGCTCAAATTCACACCACATAATATTTAAATCAAAGTAAAGTCGTTGGCAAAATTTGGACCCGATAGATGGCGCTGGGGTAGCTTTTTTCATATTTATGGACCGATTTGGCCCAAATTCACACCATATAATACATAAATCAAAGTAAAGTCGTTGGCAAAATTTAGACCGTTAGGTGGCGCTGGGGTCGCTTTTTTCTTATTTGTGGACCGATTTGGCTCAAATTCACACCACGTTAGGTGGCGCTGGGGTCGCTTTTTTCTTATTTGTGGACCGATTTGGCTCAAATTCACACCACATAATATTTATCGTTGGCAAAATTTGGACCCGATAGATGGCGCTGGGGTCGCTTTTTTCTTATTTGTGGACCGATTTGGCTCAAATTCACACCACATAATATTTAAATCAAAGTAAAGTCGTTGGCAAAATTTGGACCCGATAGATGGCGCTGGGGTCGCTTTTTTCTTATTTATGGACCGATTTGGCTCAAATTCACACCATATAATACATAAATCAAAGTTAAGTCGTTGGCAAAATTAAGACCCGTTAGGTGGCGCTGGGGTCGCTTTTTTCTTATTTGTGGGCCGATTTGGCTCAAATTTACACCAAATAATATTTAAATCAAAGTAAAGTCGTTGGCAAAATTTGGACCCGATAGATGGCGCTGGGGTCACTTTTTTCTTATTTGTGGACCGATTTGGCTCAAATTCACACCACATAATATTTAAATCAAAGTAAAGTCGTTGGCAAAATTTAGACCCGTTAGGTGGCGCTGGGGTCGCTTTTTTCTTATTTGTGGACCGATTTGGCTCAAATTCACACCACATAATATTTAAATCAAAGTAAAGTCGTTGGCAGCGGGTTAATTTAGTAGCGACCGGATCAACAGGTGGCTCTGGGGTAGCTTTTTTCTTATTTGTGGACCGATTTGGCTCAAATTCACACCACATAATATTTAAATCAAAGTAAAGTCGTTGGCAAAATTTGGACTCGATTCGTGGCGCTGGGATCGCTTTTTTCTTATTTATGGACCGATTTGGCTCAAATTCACACCATATAATATTCAAATCAAACTAAAGTCGTTGGCAAAATTTGGACCCGTTGGGTGGCGCTGGGGTCGTATTGGTGTTTGTATGTATGTTCCGTATATACTCCAAAACGGTTATACCAATTTTGATGAAATTTCAAGGCAATCAACCCAGCGGGTTAATTTAGTAGCGACCGGATCAACAGGTGGCGCTGTGATAGCTTTTTTCTTATTTGTGGACCGATTTGGCTCAAATTCAAACCACATAATATTTAAATCAAAGTAAAGTCGTTGGCAAAATTTGGACCCGATAGATGGCGCTGGGGTCGCTTTTTTCTTATTTATGGACCGATTTGGCTCAAATTCACACCATATAATACATAAATCAAAGTAAAGTCGTTGGCAAAATTTAGACCCGTTAGGTGGCGCTGGGGTCGCTTTTTTCTTGTTTGTGGACCGATTTGGCTCAAATTCACACCACATAATATTTAAATCAAAGTAAAGTCGTTGGCAAAATTTGGACCCGATAGATGGCGCTGGGGTCGCTTTTTTCTTATTTGTGGACCGATTTGGCTCAAATTCACACCGCATAATATTTAAATCAAAGTAAAGTCGTTGGCAAAATTTAGACCCGTTAGGTGGCGCTGGGGTCGCTTTTTTCTTATTTGTGGACCGATTTGGCTCAAATTCACACCACATAATATTTAAATCAAAGTAAAGTCGTTGGCAGCGGGTTAATTTAGTAGCGACCGGATCAACAGGTGGCACTGGGGTAGCTTTTTTCTTATTTGTGGACCGATTTGGCTCAAATTCACACCACATAATATTTAAATCAAAGTAAAGTCGTTGGGAAAATTTGGACTCGATTCGTGGCGCTGGGATCGCTTTTTTCTTATTTATGGACCGATTTGGCTCAAATTCACACCATATAATATTCAAATCAAACTAAAGTCGTTGGCAAAATTTGGACCCGTTGGGTGGCGCTGGGGTCGTATTGGTGTTTGTATGTATGTTCCGTATATACTCCAAAACGGTTATACCGATTTTGATGAAATTTTAAGGCAATCAACCCAGCGGGTTAATTTAGTAGCGACCGGATCAACAGGTGGCGCTGTGATACCTTTTTCTTATTTGTGGACCGATTTGGCTCAAATTCACACCATATAATACATAAATCAAAGTTAAGTCGTTGGCAAAATTTGGACCAGATAGATGGCGCTGGGGTCGTATTGGTGTTTGTATGTATGTTCCGTATATACTCCAAAACGGTTATACCGATTTTGATGAAATTTTAAGGCAATCAACCCAGCGGGTTAATTTAGTAGCGACCGGATCAACAGGTGGCGCTGTGATACCTTTTTCTTATTTGTGGACCGATTTGGCTCAAATTCACACCATATAATACATAAATCAAAGTTAAGTCGTTGGCAAAATTTGGACCCGATAGATGGCGCTGGGGTCGCTTTTTTCTTATTTATGGACCGATTTGGCTCAAATTCACACCACATAATATTTAAATCAAAGTAAAGTCGTTGGCAAAATTTAGACCCGTTAGGTGGCGCTGGGGTCGCTTTTTTCTTATTTGTGGACCGATTTGGCTCAAATTCACACCACATAATATTTAAATCAAAGTAAAGTCGTTGGCAAAATTTGGACCTGTTAGGTGGCGCTGGGGTCGCTTTTTTCTTATTTGTGGACCGATTTGGCTCAAATTCACACCACATAATATTTATCGTTGGCAAAATTTGGACCCGAAAGATGGCGCTGGCGTCGCTTTTTTCTTATTTGTGGACCGATTTGGCTCAAATTCACACCACATAATATTTAAATCAAAGTAAAGTCGTTGGCAAAATTTGGACCCGATAGATGGCGCTGGGGTAGCTTTTTTCATATTTATGGACCGATTTGGCCCAAATTCACACCATATAATACATAAATCAAAGTAAAGTCGTTGGCAAAATTTAGACCGTTAGGTGGCGCTGGGGTCGCTTTTTTCTTATTTGTGGACCGATTTGGCTCAAATTCACACCACATAATATTTATCGTTGGCAAAATTTGGACCCGATAGATGGCGCTGGGGTCGCTTTTTTCTTATTTGTGGACCGATTTGGCTCAAATTCACACCACATAATATTTAAATCAAAGTAAAGTCGTTGGCAAAATTTGGACCCGATAGATGGCGCTGGGGTCGCTTTTTTCTTATTTATGGACCGATTTGGCTCAAATTCACACCATATAATACATAAATCAAAGTTAAGTCGTTGGCAAAATTTAGACCCGTTAGGTGGCGCTGGGGTCGCTTTTTTATTATTTGTGGGCCGATTTGGCTCAAATTTACACCACATAATATTTAAATCAAAGTAAAAACGTTGGCGAAATTTGGACCCGATAGATGGCGCTGGGGTAGCTTTTTTCTTATTTGTGGACCGATTTGGCTCAAATTCACACCACATAATATTTAAATCAAAGTAAAGTCGTTGGCAAAATTTGGACTCGATTCGTGGCGCTGGGATCGCTTTTTTCTTATTTATGGACCGATTTGGCTCAAATTCACACCATATAATATTCAAATCAAACTAAAGTCGTTGGCAAAATTTGGACCCGTTGGGTGGCGCTGGGGTCGTATTGGTGTTTGTATGTATGTTCCGTATATACTCCAAAACGGTTATACCAATTTTGATGAAATTTCAAGGCAATCAACCCAGCGGGTTAATTTAGTAGCGACCGGATCAACAGGTGGCGCTGTGATGGCTTTTTTCTTATTTGTGGACCGATTTGGCTCAAATTCAAACCACATAATATTTAAATCAAAGTAAAGTCGTTGGCAAAATTTGGACCCGATAGATGGCGCTGGGGTCGCTTTTTTCTTATTTATGGACCGATTTGGCTCAAATTCACACCATATAATACATAAATCAAAGTAAAGTCGTTGGCAAAATTTATAAATCAAAGTAAAGTCGTTGGCTAAATTTGGACCCGTTAGATGGCGCTGGGTCGCTTTTTTCTTATTTATGGACCGATTTGGCTCAAATTCACACCATATAATACATAAATCAAAGTAAAGTCGTTGGCAGAATTTAGACCCGTTAGGTGGCGCTGGGGTCGCTTTTTTCTTATTTGTGGACCGATTTGGCTCAAATTCACACCAGATAATTTTTAAATCAAAGTTAAGTCGTTGGCAAAATTTAGACCCGTTAGGTGGCGCTGGGGTCGCTTTTTTCTTATTTGTGGACCGATTTGGCTCAAATTCACACCACATAATATTTAAATCAAAGTAAAAACGTTGGCGAAATTTGGACCCGATAGATGGCGCTGGGGTCGCTTTTTTCTTATTTGTGGACCGATATGGCTCAAATTCACACCACATAATATTTAAATCAAAGTAAAGTCGTTGGCAAAATTTGGACTCGATTCGTGGCGCTGGGATCGCTTTTTTCTTATTTATGGACCGATTTGGCTCAAATTCACACCATATAATATTCAAATCAAACTAAAGTCGTTGGCAAAATTTGGACCCGTTGGGTGGCGCTGGGGTCGTATTGGTGTTTGTATGTATGTTCCGTATATACTCCAAAACGGTTATACCAATTTTGATGAAATTTCAAGGCAATCAACCCAGCGGGTTAATTTAGTAGCGACCGGATCAACAGGTGGCGCTGTGATGGCTTTTTTCTTATTTGTGGACCGATTTGGCTCAAATTCAAACCACATAATATTTAAATCAAAGTAAAGTCGTTGGCAAAATTTGGACCCGATAGATGGCGCTGGGGTCGCTTTTTTCTTATTTATGGACCGATTTGGCTCAAATTCACACCATATAATACATAAATCAAAGTAAAGTCGTTGGCAAAATTTATAAATCAAAGTAAAGTCGTTGGCTAAATTTGGACCCGTTAGATGGCGCTGGGTCGCTTTTTTCTTATTTATGGACCGATTTGGCTCAAATTCACACCATATAATACATAAATCAAAGTAAAGTCGTTGGCAGAATTTAGACCCGTTAGGTGGCGCTGGGGTCGCTTTTTTCTTATTTGTGGACCGATTTGGCTCAAATTCACACCACATAATTTTTAAATCAAAGTTAAGTCGTTGGCAAAATTTAGACCCGTTAGGTGGCGCTGGGGTCGCTTTTTTCTTATTTGTGGACCGATTTGGCTCAAATTCACACCACATAATATTTAAATCAAAGTAAAAACGTTGGCGAAATTTGGACCCGATAGATGGCGCTGGGGTCGCTTTTTTCTTATTTGTGGACCGATATGGCTCAAATTCACACCACATAATATTTAAATCAAAGTAAAGTCGTTGGCAAAATTTGAACCTGTTAGGTGGCGCTGGGGTAGCTTTTTTCTTATTTGTGGACCGATTTGGCTCAAATTCACACCACATAATATTTAAATCAAAGTAAAGTCGTTGGCAAAATTTGGACCTGTTAGGTGGCGCTGGGGTCGCTTTTTTCTTATTTGTGGACCGATTTGGCTCAAATTTACACCACATAATATTTAAATCAAAGTAAAAACGTTGGCGAAATTTGGACCCGATAGATGGCGCTGGGGTCGCTTTTTTCTTATTTATGGACCGATTTGGCTCAAATTCACACCATATAATATTCAAATCAAAGGCGCTGGGGTCGTATTGGTGTTTGTATGTATGTTCCGTATATACTCCAAAACGGTTATACCGATTTTGATGAAATTTTAAGGCAATCAACCCAGCGGGTTAATTTAGTAGCGACCGGATCAACAGGTGGCTCTGGGATAGCTTTTTCTTATTTGTCGACCGATTTGGCTCAAATTCACACCACATAATATTTAAATCAAAGTAAAGTCGTTGGCAAAATTTGGACCCGTTAGATGGCGCTGGGTCGCTTTTTTCTTATTTATGGACCGATTTGGCTCAAATTCACACCATATAATACATAAATCAAAGTAAAGTCGTTGGCAAAATTTAGACCCGTGGCGCTGGGGTCGCTTTTTTCTTATTTGTGGACCGATTTGGCTCAAATTCACACCACATAATTTTTAAATCAAAGTTAAGTCGTTGGCAAAATTTAGACCCGTTAGGTGGCGCTGGGGTCGCTTTTTTCTTATTTGTGGACCGATTTGGCTCAAATTCACACCACATAATATTTAAATCAAAGTAAAAACGTTGGCGAAATTTGGACCCGATAGATGGCGCTGGGGTCGCTTTTTTCTAATTTGTGGACCGATTTGGGTCAAATTCACACCACATAATATTTAAATCAAAGTAAAGTCGTTGGCAAAATTTGGACCTGTTAGGTGGCGCTGGGGTCGCTTTTTTCTTATTTGTGGACCGATTTGGCTCAAATTCACACCACATAATATTTATCGTTGGCAAAATTTGGACCCGATAGATGGCGCTGGCGTCGCTTTTTTCTTATTTGTGGACCGATTTGGCTCAAATTCACACCACATAATATTTAAATCAAAGTAAAGTCGTTGGCAAAATTTGGACCCGATAGATGGCGCTGGGGTAGCTTTTTTCATATTTATGGACCGATTTGGCCCAAATTCACACCATATAATACATAAATCAAAGTAAAGTCGTTGGCAAAATTTAGACCGTTAGGTGGCGCTGGGGTCGCTTTTTTCTTATTTGTGGACCGATTTGGCTCAAATTCACACCACGTTAGGTGGCGCTGGGGTCGCTTTTTTCTTATTTGTGGACCGATTTGGCTCAAATTCACACCACATAATATTTATCGTTGGCAAAATTTGGACCCGATAGATGGCGCTGGGGTCGCTTTTTTCTTATTTGTGGACCGATTTGGCTCAAATTCACACCACATAATATTTAAATCAAAGTAAAGTCGTTGGCTAAATTTGGACCCGATAGATGGCGCTGGGGTCGCTTTTTTCTTATTTATGGACCGATTTGGCTCAAATTCACACCATATAATACATAAATCAAAGTTAAATCGTTGGCAAAATTAAGACCCGTTAGGTGGCGCTGGGGTCGCTTTTTTCTTATTTGTGGGCCGATTTGGCTCAAATTTACACCAAATAATATTTAAATCAAAGTAAAGTCGTTGGCAAAATTTGGACCCGATAGATGGCGCTGGGGTCACTTTTTTCTTATTTGTGGACCGATTTGGCTCAAATTCACACCACATAATATTTAAATCAAAGTAAAGTCGTTGGCAAAATTTAGACCCGTTAGGTGGCGCTGGGGTCGCTTTTTTCTTATTTGTGGACCGATTTGGCTCAAATTCACACCACATAATATTTAAATCAAAGTAAAGTCGTTGGCAGCGGGTTAATTTAGTAGCGACCGGATCAACAGGTGGCTCTGGTGTAGCTTTTTTCTTATTTGTGGACCGATTTGGCTCAAATTCACACCACATAATATTTAAATCAAAGTAAAGTCGTTGGCAAAATTTGGACTCGATTCGTGGCGCTGGGATCGCTTTTTTCTTATTTATGGACCGATTTGGCTCAAATTCACACCATATAATATTCAAATCAAACTAAAGTCGTTGGCAAAATTTGGACCCGTTGGGTGGCGCTGGGGTCGTATTGGTGTTTGTATGTATGTTCCGTATATACTCCAAAACGGTTATACCAATTTTGATGAAATTTCAAGGCAATCAACCCAGCGGGTTAATTTAGTAGCGACCGGATCAACAGGTGGCGCTGTGATACCTTTTTCTTATTTGTGGACCGATTTGGCTCAAATTCACACCATATAATACATAAATCAAAGTTAAGTCGTTGGCAAAATTTGGACCCGATAGATGGCGCTGGGGTCGCTTTTTTCTTATTTATGGACCGATTTGGCTCAAATTCACACCACATAATATTTAAATCAAAGTAAAGTCGTTGGCAAAATTTAGACCCGTTAGGTGGCGCTGGGGTCGCTTTTTTCTTATTTGTGGACCGATTTGGCTCAAATTCACACCACATAATATTTAAATCAAAGTAAAGTCGTTGGCAAAATTTGGACCTGTTAGGTGGCGCTGGGGTCGCTTTTTTCTTATTTGTGGACCGATTTGGCTCAAATTCACACCACATAATATTTATCGTTGGCAAAATTTGGACCCGAAAGATGGCGCTGGCGTCGCTTTTTTCTTATTTGTGGACCGATTTGGCTCAAATTCACACCACATAATATTTAAATCAAAGTAAAGTCGTTGGCAAAATTTGGACCCGATAGATGGCGCTGGGGTAGCTTTTTTCATATTTATGGACCGATTTGGCCCAAATTCACACCATATAATACATAAATCAAAGTAAAGTCGTTGGCAAAATTTAGACCGTTAGGTGGCGCTGGGGTCGCTTTTTTCTTATTTGTGGACCGATTTGGCTCAAATTCACACCACGTTAGGTGGCGCTGGGGTCGCTTTTTTCTTATTTGTGGACCGATTTGGCTCAAATTCACACCACATAATATTCAAATCAAAGGCGCTGGGGTCGTATTGGTGTTTGTATGTATGTTCCGTATATACTCCAAAACGGTTATACCGATTTTGATGAAATTTTAAGGCAATCAACCCAGCGGGTTAATTTAGTAGCGACCGGATCAACAGGTGGCTCTGGGATAGCTTTTTCTTATTTGTCGACCGATTTGGCTCAAATTCACACCACATAATATTTAAATCAAAGTAAAGTCGTTGGCAAAATTTGGACCCGTTAGATGGCGCTGGGTCGCTTTTTTCTTATTTATGGACCGATTTGGCTCAAATTCACACCATATAATACATAAATCAAAGTAAAGTCGTTGGCAAAATTTAGACCCGTGGCGCTGGGGTCGCTTTTTTCTTATTTGTGGACCGATTTGGCTCAAATTCACACCACATAATTTTTAAATCAAAGTTAAGTCGTTGGCAAAATTTAGACCCGTTAGGTGGCGCTGGGGTCGCTTTTTTCTTATTTGTGGACCGATTTGGCTCAAATTCACACCACATAATATTTAAATCAAAGTATAAACGTTGGCGAAATTTGGACCCGATAGATGGCGCTGGGGTCGCTTTTTTCTAATTTGTGGACCGATTTGGCTCAAATTCACACCACATAATATTTAAATCAAAGTAAAGTCGTTGGCAAAATTTGGACCTGTTAGGTGGCGCTGGGGTCGCTTTTTTCTTATTTGTGGACCGATTTGGCTCAAATTCACACCACATAATATTTATCGTTGGCAAAATTTGGACCCGATAGATGGCGCTGGCGTCGCTTTTTTCTTATTTGTGGACCGATTTGGCTCAAATTCACACCACATAATATTTAAATCAAAGTAAAGTCGTTGGCAAAATTTGGACCCGATAGATGGCGCTGGGGTAGCTTTTTTCATATTTATGGACCGATTTGGCCCAAATTCACACCATATAATACATAAATCAAAGTAAAGTCGTTGGCAAAATTTAGACCGTTAGGTGGCGCTGGGGTCGCTTTTTTCTTATTTGTGGACCGATTTGGCTCAAATTCACACCACGTTAGGTGGCGCTGGGGTCGCTTTTTTCTTATTTGCGGACCGATTTGGCTCAAATTCACACCACATAATATTTATCGTTGGCAAAATTTGGACCCGGTAGATGGCGCTGGGGTCGCTTTTTTCTTATTTGTGGACCGATTTGGCTCAAATTCACACCACATAATATTTAAATCAAAGTAAAGTCGTTGGCTAAATTTGGACCCGATAGATGGCGCTGGGGTCGCTTTTTTCTTATTTATGGACCGATTTGGCTCAAATTCACACCATATAATACATAAATCAAAGTTAAATCGTTGGCAAAATTAAGACCCGTTAGGTGGCGCTGGGGTCGCTTTTTTCTTATTTGTGGGCCGATTTGGCTCAAATTTACACCAAATAATATTTAAATCAAAGTAAAGTCGTTGGCAAAATTTGGACCCGATAGATGGCGCTGGGGTCACTTTTTTCTTATTTGTGGACCGATTTGGCTCAAATTCACACCACATAATATTTAAATCAAAGTAAAGTCGTTGGCAAAATTTAGACCCGTTAGGTGGCGCTGGGGTCGCTTTTTTCTTATTTGTGGACCGATTTGGCTCAAATTCACACCACATAATATTTAAATCAAAGTAAAGTCGTTGGCAGCGGGTTAATTTAGTAGCGACCGGATCAACAGGTGGCTCTGGTGTAGCTTTTTTCTTATTTGTGGACCGATTTGGCTCAAATTCACACCACATAATATTTAAATCAAAGTAAAGTCGTTGGCAAAATTTGGACTCGATTCGTGGCGCTGGGATCGCTTTTTTCTTATTTATGGACCGATTTGGCTCAAATTCACACCATATAATATTCAAATCAAACTAAAGTCGTTGGCAAAATTTGGACCCGTTGGGTGGCGCTGGGGTCGTATTGGTGTTTGTATGTATGTTCCGTATATACTCCAAAACGGTTATACCAATTTTGATGAAATTTCAAGGCAATCAACCCAGCGGGTTAATTTAGTAGCGACCGGATCAACAGGTGGCGCTGTGATAGCTTTTTTCTTATTTGTGGACCGATTTGGCTCAAATTCAAACCACATAATATTTAAATCAAAGTAAAGTCGTTGGCAAAATTTGGACCCGATAGATGGCGCTGGGGTCGCTTTTTTCTTATTTATGGACCGATTTGGCTCAAATTCACACCATATAATACATAAATCAAAGTAAAGTCGTTGGCAAAATTTAGACCCGTTAGGTGGCGCTGGGGTCGCTTTTTTCTTGTTTGTGGACCGATTTGGCTCAAATTCACACCACATAATATTTAAATCAAAGTAAAGTCGTTGGCAAAATTTGGACCCGATAGATGGCGCTGGGGTCGCTTTTTTCTTATTTGTGGACCGATTTGGCTCAAATTCACACCACATAATATTTAAATCAAAGTAAAGTCGTTGGCAAAATTTAGACCCGTTAGGTGGCGCTGGGGTCGCTTTTTTCTTATTTGTGGACCGATTTGGCTCAAATTCACACCACATAATATTTAAATCAAAGTAAAGTCGTTGGCAGCGGGTTAATTTAGTAGCGACCGGATCAACAGGTGGCACTGGGGTAGCTTTTTTCTTATTTGTGGACCGATTTGGCTCAAATTCACACCACATAATATTTAAATCAAAGTAAAGTCGTTGGGAAAATTTGGACTCGATTCGTGGCGCTGGGATCGCTTTTTTCTTATTTATGGACCGATTTGGCTCAAATTCACACCATATAATATTCAAATCAAACTAAAGTCGTTGGCAAAATTTGGACCCGTTGGGTGGCGCTGGGGTCGTATTGGTGTTTGTATGTATGTTCCGTATATACTCCAAAACGGTTATACCGATTTTGATGAAATTTTAAGGCAATCAACCCAGCGGGTTAATTTAGTAGCGACCGGATCAACAGGTGGCGCTGTGATACCTTTTTCTTATTTGTGGACCGATTTGGCTCAAATTCACACCATATAATACATAAATCAAAGTTAAGTCGTTGGCAAAATTTGGACCAGATAGATGGCGCTGGGGTCGTATTGGTGTTTGTATGTATGTTCCGTATATACTCCAAAACGGTTATACCGATTTTGATGAAATTTTAAGGCAATCAACCCAGCGGGTTAATTTAGTAGCGACCGGATCAACAGGTGGCGCTGTGATACCTTTTTCTTATTTGTGGACCGATTTGGCTCAAATTCACACCATATAATACATAAATCAAAGTTAAGTCGTTGGCAAAATTTGGACCCGATAGATGGCGCTGGGGTCGCTTTTTTCTTATTTATGGACCGATTTGGCTCAAATTCACACCACATAATATTTAAATCAAAGTAAAGTCGTTGGCAAAATTTAGACCCGTTAGGTGGCGCTGGGGTCGCTTTTTTCTTATTTGTGGACCGATTTGGCTCAAATTCACACCACATAATATTTAAATCAAAGTAAAGTCGTTGGCAAAATTTGGACCTGTTAGGTGGCGCTGGGGTCGCTTTTTTCTTATTTGTGGACCGATTTGGCTCAAATTCACACCACATAATATTTATCGTTGGCAAAATTTGGACCCGAAAGATGGCGCTGGCGTCGCTTTTTTCTTATTTGTGGACCGATTTGGCTCAAATTCACACCACATAATATTTAAATCAAAGTAAAGTCGTTGGCAAAATTTGGACCCGATAGATGGCGCTGGGGTAGCTTTTTTCATATTTATGGACCGATTTGGCCCAAATTCACACCATATAATACATAAATCAAAGTAAAGTCGTTGGCAAAATTTAGACCGTTAGGTGGCGCTGGGGTCGCTTTTTTCTTATTTGTGGACCGATTTGGCTCAAATTCACACCACGTTAGGTGGCGCTGGGGTCGCTTTTTTCTTATTTGTGGACCGATTTGGCTCAAATTCACACCACATAATATTTATCGTTGGCAAAATTTGGACCCGATAGATGGCGCTGGGGTCGCTTTTTTCTTATTTGTGGACCGATTTGGCTCAAATTCACACCACATAATATTTAAATCAAAGTAAAGTCGTTGGCAAAATTTGGACCCGATAGATGGCGCTGGGGTCGCTTTTTTCTTATTTATGGACCGATTTGGCTCAAATTCACACCATATAATACATAAATCAAAGTTAAGTCGTTGGCAAAATTAAGACCCGTTAGGTGGCGCTGGGGTCGCTTTTTTCTTATTTGTGGGCCGATTTGGCTCAAATTTACACCAAATAATATTTAAATCAAAGTAAAGTCGTTGGCAAAATTTGGACCCGATAGATGGCGCTGGGGTCACTTTTTTCTTATTTGTGGACCGATTTGGCTCAAATTCACACCACATAATATTTAAATCAAAGTAAAGTCGTTGGCAAAATTTAGACCCGTTAGGTGGCGCTGGGGTCGCTTTTTTCTTATTTGTGGACCGATTTGGCTCAAATTCACACCACATAATATTTAAATCAAAGTAAAGTCGTTGGCAGCGGGTTAATTTAGTAGCGACCGGATCAACAGGTGGCTCTGGGGTAGCTTTTTTCTTATTTGTGGACCGATTTGGCTCAAATTCACACCACATAATATTTAAATCAATGTAAAGTCGTTGGGAAAATTTGGACTCGATTCGTGGCGCTGGGATCGCTTTTTTCTTATTTGTGGACCGATTTGGCTCAAATTCACACCATATAATATTCAAATCAAACTAAAGTCGTTGGCAAAATTTGGACCCGTTGGGTGGCGCTGGGGTCGTATTGGTGTTTGTATGTATGTTCCGTATATACTCCAAAACGGTTATACCGATTTTGATGAAATTTTAAGGCAATCAACCCAGCGGGTTAATTTAGTAGCGACCGGATCAACAGGTGGCGCTGGGATAGCTTTTTTCTTATTTGTCGACCGATTTGGCTCAAATTCACACCACATAATATATAAATCAAAGTAAAGTCGTTGGCAAAATTTAGACCCGTTAGGTGGCGCTGGGGTCGCTTTTTTCTTATTTGTGGACTGATTTGGCTCAAATTCACACCACATAATTTTTAAATCAAAGTTAAGTCGTTGGCAAAATTTAGACCCGTTAGGTGGCGCTGGGGTCGCTTTTTTCTTATTTGTGGACCGATTTGGCTCAAATTCACACCACATAATATTTAAATCAAAGTAAAAACGTTGGCGAAATTTGGACCCGATAGATGGCGCTGGGGTAGCTTTTTTCTTATTTGTGGACCGATTTGGCTCAAATTCACACCACATAATATTTAAATCAAAGTAAAGTCGTTGGCAAAATTTGGACTCGATTCGTGGCGCTGGGATCGCTTTTTTCTTATTTATGGACCGATTTGGCTCAAATTCACACCATATAATATTCAAATCAAACTAAAGTCGTTGGCAAAATTTGGACCCGTTGGGTGGCGCTGGGGTCGTATTGGTGTTTGTATGTATGTTCCGTATATACTCCAAAACGGTTATACCAATTTTGATGAAATTTCAAGGCAATCAACCCAGCGGGTTAATTTAGTAGCGACCGGATCAACAGGTGGCGCTGTGATGGCTTTTTTCTTATTTGTGGACCGATTTGGCTCAAATTCAAACCACATAATATTTAAATCAAAGTAAAGTCGTTGGCAAAATTTGGACCCGATAGATGGCGCTGGGGTCGCTTTTTTCTTATTTATGGACCGATTTGGCTCAAATTCACACCATATAATACACAAATCAAAGTAAAGTCGTTGGCAAAATTTATAAATCAAAGTAAAGTCGTTGGCTAAATTTGGACCCGTTAGATGGCGCTGGGTCGCTTTTTTCTTATTTATGGACCGATTTGGCTCAAATTCACACCATATAATACATAAATCAAAGTAAAGTCGTTGGCAGAATTTAGACCCGTTAGGTGGCGCTGGGGTCGCTTTTTTCTTATTTGTGGACCGATTTGGCTCAAATTCACACCACATAATTTTTAAATCAAAGTTAAGTCGTTGGCAAAATTTAGACCCGTTAGGTGGCGCTGGGGTCGCTTTTTTCTTATTTGTGGACCGATTTGGCTCAAATTCACACCACATAATATTTAAATCAAAGTAAAAACGTTGGCGAAATTTGGACCCGATAGATGGCGCTGGGGTCGCTTTTTTCTTATTTGTGGACCGATATGGCTCAAATTCACACCACATAATATTTAAATCAAAGTAAAGTCGTTGGCAAAATTTGAACCTGTTAGGTGGCGCTGGGGTAGCTTTTTTCTTATTTGTGGACCGATTTGGCTCAAATTCACACCACATAATATTTAAATCAAAGTAAAGTCGTTGGCAAAATTTGGACCTGTTAGGTGGCGCTGGGGTCGCTTTTTTCTTATTTGTGGACCGATTTGGCTCAAATTTACACCACATAATATTTAAATCAAAGTAAAAACGTTGGCGAAATTTGGACCCGATAGATGGCGCTGGGGTCGCTTTTTTCTTATTTATGGACCGATTTGGCTCAAATTCACACCATATAATATTCAAATCAAAGGCGCTGGGGTCGTATTGGTGTTTGTATGTATGTTCCGTATATACTCCAAAACGGTTATACCGATTTTGATGAAATTTTAAGGCAATCAACCCAGCGGGTTAATTTAGTAGCGACCGGATCAACAGGTGGCTCTGGGATAGCTTTTTCTTATTTGTCGACCGATTTGGCTCAAATTCACACCACATAATATTTAAATCAAAGTAAAGTCGTTGGCAAAATTTGGACCCGTTAGATGGCGCTGGGTCGCTTTTTTCTTATTTATGGACCGATTTGGCTCAAATTCACACCATATAATACATAAATCAAAGTAAAGTCGTTGGCAAAATTTAGACCCGTGGCGCTGGGGTCGCTTTTTTCTTATTTGTGGACCGATTTGGCTCAAATTCACACCACATAATTTTTAAATCAAAGTTAAGTCGTTGGCAAAATTTAGACCCGTTAGGTGGCGCTGGGGTCGCTTTTTTCTTATTTGTGGACCGATTTGGCTCAAATTCACACCACATAATATTTAAATCAAAGTAAAAACGTTGGCGAAATTTGGACCCGATAGATGGCGCTGGGGTCGCTTTTTTCTAATTTGTGGACCAATATGGCTCAAATTCACACCACATAATATTTAAATCAAAGTAAAGTCGTTGGCAAAATTTGGACCTGTTAGGTGGCGCTGGGGTAGCTTTTTTCTTATTTGTGGACCGATTTGGCTCAAATTTACACCACATAATATTTAAATCAAAGTAAAGTCGTTGGCAAAATTTGGACTCGATTCGTGGCGCTGGGATCGCTTTTTTTCTTATTTATGGACCGATTTGGCTCAAATTCACACCATATAATATTCAAATCAAACTAAAGTCGTTGGCAAAATTTGGACCCGTTGGGTGGCGCTGGGGTCGTATTGGTGTTTGTATGTATGTTGCGTTTATACTCCAAAACGGTTATACCAATTTTGATGAAATTTTAAGGCAATCAACCCAGCGGGTTAATTTAGTAGCGACCGGATCAACAGGTGGCGCTGTGATAGCTTTTTTCTTATTTGTGGACCGATTTGGCTCAAATTCAAACCACATAATATTTAAATCAAAGTAAAGTCGTTGGCAAAATTTGGACCCGATAGATGGCGCTGGGGTCGCTTTTTTCTTATTTATGGACCGATTTGGCTCAAATTCACACCATATAATACATAAATCAAAGTAAAGTCGTTGGCAAAATTTAGACCCGTTAGGTGGCGCTGGGGTCGCTTTTTTCTTGTTTGTGGACCGATTTGGCTCAAATTCACACCACATAATATTTAAATCAAAGTTAATTCGTTGGCAAAATTTGGACCCGATAGATGGCGCTGGGGTCGCTTTTTTCTTATTTGTGGACCGATTTGGCTCAAATTCACACCACATAATATTTAAATCAAAGTAAAGTCGTTGGCAAAATTTGGAACTGTTAGGTGGCACTGGGGTCGCTTTTTTCTTATTTGTGGACCGATTTGGCTCAAATTCACACCATATAATACATAAATCAAAGTAAAGTCGTTGGCAAAATTTGGACTCGATAGGTGGCCCTGTGGTAGCTTTTCTCTTCTTTGTGGACAGATTTGGCACAAATTCACACCACATAATATTTAAATCAAAGTAAAGTCGTTGGCAGCGGGTTAATTTAGTAGCGACCGGATCAACAGGTGGCACTAGGGTAGCTTTTTTCTTATTTGTGGACCGATTTGGCTCAAATTCACACCACATAATATTTAAATCAAAGTAAAGTCGTTGGCAAAATTTGGACCTGTTAGGTGGCGCTGGGGTAGCTTTTTTCTTATTTGTGGACCGATTTGGCTCAAATTCACACCACATAATATTTAAATCAAAGTAAAGTCGTTGGCAAAATTTGGACTCGATTCGTGGCGCTGGGATCGCTTTTTTCTAATTTATGGACCGATTTGGCTCAAATTCACACCATATAATATTCAAATCAAACTAAAGTCGTTGGCAAAATTTGGACCCGTTGGGTGGCGCTGGGGTCGTATTGGTGTTTGTATGTATGTTCCGTAAATACTCCAAAACGGTTATACCGATTTTGATGAAATTTTAAGGCAATCAACCCAGCGGGTTAATTTAGTAGCGACCGGATCAACAGGTGGCGCTGTGATACCTTTTTCTTATTTGTGGACCGATTTGGCTCAAATTCACACCATATAATACATAAATCAAAGTTAAGTCGTTGGCAAAATTTGGACTCGATAGGTGGCCCTGTGGTAGCTTTTCTCTTCTTTGTGGACAGATTTGGCTCAAATTCACACCACATAATATTTAAATCAAAGTAAAGTCGTTGGCAGCGGGTTAATTTAGTAGCGACCGGATCAACAGGTGGCACTGGGGTAGCTTTTTTCTTATTTGTGGACCGATTTGGCTCAAATTCACACCACATAATATTTAAATCAAAGTAAAGTCGTTGGCAAAATTTGGACCTGTTAGGTGGCGCTGGGGTAGCTTTTTTCTTATTTGTGGACCGATTTGGCTCAAATTCACACCACATAATATTTAAATCAAAGTAAAGTCGTTGGCAAAATTTAGACTCGATTCGTGGCGCTGGGATCGCTTTTTTCTTATTTATGGACCGATTTGGCTCAAATTCACACCATATAATATTCAAATCAAACTAAAGTCGTTGGCAAAATTTGGACCTGTTAGGTGGCGCTGGGGTCGCTTTTTTCTTATTTGTGGACCGATTTGGCTCAAATTTACACCACATAATATTTAAATCAAAGTAAAGTCGTTGGCAAAATTTGGACTCGATTCGTGGCGCTGGGATCGCTTTTTTCTTATTTATGGACCGATTTGGCTCAAATTCACACCATATAATATTCAAATCAAACTAAAGTCGTTGGCAAAATTTGGACCCGTTGGGTGGCGCTGGGGTCGTATTGGTGTTTGTATGTATGTTCCGTATATACTCCAAAACGGTTATACCAATTTTGATGAAATTTTAAGGCAATCAACCCAGCGGGTTAATTTAGTAGCGACCGGATCAACAGGTGGCGCTGTGATAGCTTTTTTCTTATTTGTGGACCGATTTGGCTCAAATTCAAACCACATAATATTTAAATCAAAGTAAAGTCGTTGGCAAAATTTGGACCCGATAGATGGCGCTGGGGTCGTTTTTTCTTATTTGTGGACCGATTTGGCTCAAATTCACACCACATAATATTTAAATCAAAGTAAAGTCGTTGGCAAAATTTGGACCTGTTAGGTGGCGCTGGGGTAGCTTTTTTCTTATTTGTGGACCGATTTGGCTCAAATTCACACCATATAATACATAAATCAAGCAATATTTATCGTTGGCAAAATTTGGACTCGATAGATGGCGCTGGGGTCGCTTTTTTCTTATTTGTGGACCGATTTGGCTCAAATTCACACCACATAATATTTAAATCAAAGTAAAGTCGTTGGCAAAATTTGGACCCGATAGATGGCGCTGGGGTCGCTTTTTTCTTATTTATGGACCGATTTGGCTCAAATTCACACCATATAATACATAAATCAAAGTTAAGTCGTTGGCAAAATTTGGACCCGATAGATGGCGCTGGGGTCGCTTTTTTCTTATTTATGGACCGATTTGGCTCAAATTCACACCACATAATATTTAAATCAAAGTAAAGTCGTTGGCAAAATTTAGACCCGTTAGGTGGCGCTGGGGTCGCTTTTTTCTTATTTGTGGACCGATTTGGCTCAAATTCACACCACATAATATTTAAATCAAAGTAAAGTCGTTGGCAAAATTTGGACCTGTTAGGTGGCGCTGGGGTCGCTTTTTTCTTATTTGTGGACCGATTTGGCTCAAATTCACACCACATAATATTTATCGTTGGCAAAATTTGGACCCGATAGATGGCGCTGGCGTCGCTTTTTTCTTATTTGTGGATCGATTTGGCTCAAATTCACACCACATAATATTTAAATCAAAGTAAAGTCGTTGGCAAAATTTGGACCCGATAGATGGCGCTGGGTAGCTTTTTTCATATTTATGGACCGATTTGGCCCAAATTCACACCATATAATACATAAATCAAAGTAAAGTCGTTGGCAAAATTTAGACCGTTAGGTGGCGCTGGGGTCGCTTTTTTCATATTTGTGGACCGATTTGGCTCAAATTCACACCACGTTAGGTGGCGCTGGGGTCGCTTTCTTCTTATTTGTGGACCGATTTGGCTCAAATTCACACCACATAATATTTATCGTTGGCAAAATTTGGACCCGATAGATGGCGCTGGGGTCGCTTTTTTCTTATTTGTGGACCGATTTGGCTCAAATTCACACCACATAATATTTAAATCAAAGTAAAGTCGTTGGCAAAATTTGGACTCGATTCGTGGCGCTGGGATCGCTTTTTTCTTATTTATGGACCGATTTGGCTCAAATTCACACCATATAATATTCAAATCAAACTAAAGTCGTTGGCAAAATTTGGACCCGTTGGGTGGCGCTGGGGTCGTATTGGTGTTTGTATGTATGTTCCGTATATACTCCAAAACGGTTATACCAATTTTGATGAAATTTTAAGGCAATCAACCCAGCGGGTTAATTTAGTAGCGACCGGATCAACAGGTGGCGCTGTGATAGCTTTTTTCTTATTTGTGGACCGATTTGGCTCAAATTCAAACCACATAATATTTAAATCAAATCAAATTCACACCACATATTATTTAAATCAAAGTAAAGTCGTTGGCAAAATTTAGACCCGTTAGGTGGCGCTGGGGTCGCTTTTTTCTTATTTGTGGACCGATTTGGCTCAAATTCACACCACATAATATTTAAATCAAAGTAAAGTCGTTGGCAATATTTGGACCTGTTAGGTGGCGCTGGGGTAGCTTTTTTCTTATTTGTGGACCGATTTGGCTCAAATTCACACCACATAATATTTAAATCAAAGTAAAGTCGTTGGCAAAATTTAGACCCGTTTTTTCTTATTTGTGGACCGATTTGGCCCAAATTCACACCATATAATACATAAATCAAAGTAAAGTCGTTGGCAAAATTTAGACCGTTAGGTGGCGCTGGGGTCGCTTTTTTCTTATTAGTGGACCGATTTGGCTCAAATTCACACCACGTTAGGTGGCGCTGGGCTCGCTTTTTTCTTATTTGTGGACCGATTTGGCTCAAATTCACACCACATAATATTTATCGTTGGCAAAATTTGGACCTGTTAGGTGGCGCTGGGGTAGCTTTTTTCTTATTTGTGGACCGATTTGGCTCAAATTCACACCACATAATATTTAAATCAAAGTAAAGTCGTTGGCAAAATTTGGACTCGATTCGTGGCGCTGGGATCGCTTTTTTCTTATTTATGGACCGATTTGGCTCAAATTCACACCATATAATATTCAAATCAAACTAAAGTCGTTGGCAAAATTTGGACCCGTTGGGTGGCGCTGGGGTCGTATTGGTGTTTGTATGTATGTTCCGTAAATACTCCAAAACGGTTATACCGATTTTAATGAAATTTTAAGGCAATCAACCCAGCGGGTTAATTTAGTAGCGACCGGATCAACAGGTGGCGCTGTGATACCTTTTTCTTATTTGTGGACCGATTTGGCTCAAATTCACACCATATAATACATAAATCAAAGTTAAGTCGTTGGCAAAATTTGGACCCGATAGATGGCGCTGGGGTCGCTTTTTTCTTATTTATGGACCGATTTGGCTCAAATTCACACCATATAATACATAAATCAAAGTAAAGTCGTTGGCAAAATTTAGACCCGTTAGGTGGCGCTGGGGTCGCTTTTTTCTTATTTGTGGACCGATTTGGCTCAAATTCACACCACATAATTTTTAAATCAAAGTTAAGTCGTTGGCAAAATTTAGACCCGTTAGGTGGCGCTGGGGTCGCTTTTTTCTTATTTGTGGACCGATTTGGATCAAATTCACACCACATAATATTTAAATCAAAGTAAAGTCGTTGGCGAAATTTGGACCCGATAGATGGCGCTGGGGTCGCTCTTTTCTTATTTGTGGACCGAGTTAGGTGGCGCTGGGGTAGCTTTTTTCTTATTTGTGGACCGATTTGGCTCAAATTCACACCACATAATATTTAAATCAAAGTAAAGTCGTTGGCAAAATTTGGACCTGTTAGGTGGCGCTGGGGTAGCTTTTTTCTTATTTTTGGACCGATTTGGCTCAAATTCACACCACATAATATTTAAATCAAAGTAAAGTCGTTGGCAAAATTTGGACCTTTTAGGTGGCGCTGGGGTAGCTTTTTTCTTATTTGTGGACCGATTTGGCTCAAATTCACACCATATAATACATAAAGCAAAGTAAAGTCGTTGGCAAAATTTAGACCGTTAGGTGGCGCTGGGGTCGCTTTTTTCTTATTTGTGGACCGATTTGGCTCAAATTCAAATCGACCCCAGCGCCACCCAACGGGTCCAAATTTTGCCAACGACTTTAGTTTGATTTGAATATTATATGGTGTGAATTTGAGCCAAATCGGTCCATAAATAAGAAAAAAGCGATCCCAGCGCCACGAATCGAGTCCAAATTTTGCCAACGACTTTACTTTGATTTAAATATTATGTGGTGTGAATTTGAGCCAAATCGGTCCACAAATAAGAAAAAAGCGACCCCAGCGCCATCTATCGGGTCCAAATTTTGCCAACGATAAATATTATGTGGTGTGAATTTGAGCCAAATCGGTCCACAAATAAGAAAAAAGCGACCCCAGCGCCACCTAACAGGTCCAAATTTTGCCAACGACTTTACTTTGATTTAAACATTATGTGGTGTGAATTTGAGCCAAATCGGTCCACAAATAAGAAAAAAGCGACCCCAGCGCCACCTAACGGGTCTAAATTTTGCCAACGACTTTACTTTGATTTAAATATTATGTGGTGTGAATTTGAGCCAAATCGGTCCATAAATAAGAAAAAAGCGACCCCAGCGCCATCTATCGGGTCCAAATTTTGCCAACGACTTTACTTTGATTTAAATATTATGTGGTTTGAATTTGAGCCAAATCGGTCCACAAATAAGAAAAAAGCTATTCACACCACATAATATTTAAATCAAAGTAAAGTCGTTGGCAAAATTTGGACTCGATTCGTGGCGCTGGGATCGCTTTTTTCTTATTTATGGACCGATTTGGCTCAAATTCACACCATATAATATTCAAATCAAACTAAAGTCGTTGGCAAAATTTGGACCCGTTGGGTGGCGCTGGGGTCGTATTGGTGTTTGTATGTATGTTCCGTAAATACTCCAAAACGGTTATACCGATTTTGATGAAATTTTAAGGCAATCAACCCAGCGGGTTAATTTAGTAGCGACCGGATCAACAGGTGGCGCTGTGATACCTTTTTCTTATTTGTGGACCGATTTGGCTCAAATTCACACCACATAATATTTAAATCAAAGTAAAGTCGTTGGCAAAATTTAGACCCGTTAGGTGGCGCTGGGGTCGCTTTTTTCTTATTTGTGGACCGATTTGGCTCAAATTCACACCACATAATTTTTAAATCAAAGTTAAGTCGTTGGCAAAATTTAGACCCGTTAGGTGGCGCTGGGGTCGCTTTTTTCTTATTTGTGGACCGATTTGGATCAAATTCACACCACATAATATTTAAATCAAAGTAAAGTCGTTGGCGAAATTTGGACCCGATAGATGGCGCTGGGGTCGCTCTTTTCTTATTTGTGGACCGATTTGGCTCAAATTCACACCACATAATATTTAAATCAAAGTAAAGTCGTTGGCAAAATTTGGACCTGTTAGGTGGCGCTGGGGTAGCTTTTTTCTTATTTGTGGACCGATTTGGCTCAAATTCACACCACATAATATTTAAATCAAAGTAAAGTCGTTGGCAAAATTTGGACCTGTTAGGTGGCGCTGGGGTAGCTTTTTTCTTATTTTTGGACCGATTTGGCTCAAATTCACACCACATAATATTTAAATCAAAGTAAAGCCGTTGGCAAAATTTGGACCTTTTAGGTGGCGCTGGGGTATCTTTTTTCTTATTTGTGGACCGATTTGGCTCAAATTCACACCACATAATATTTAAATCAAAGTAAAGTCGTTGGCAAAATTTGGACCTGTTAGGTGGCGCTGGGGTCGCTTTTTTCTTATTTGTGGACCGATTTGGCTCAAATTTACACCACATAATATTTAAATCAAAGTAAAGTCGTTGGCAAAATTTGGACTCGATTCGTGGCGCTGGGATCGCTTTTTTCTTATTTGTGGACCGATTTGGCTCAAATTCACACCACATAATATTTATCGTTGGCAAAATTTGGACCCGATAGATGGCGCTGGGGTCGCTTTTTTCTTATTTGTGGACCGATTTGGCTCAAATTCACACCACATAATATCTAAATCAAAGTAAAGTCGTTGGCAAAATTTGGACCCGATAGATGGCGCTGGGGTCGCTTTTTTCTTATTTATGGACCGATTTGGCTCAAATTCACACCATATAATATTCAAATCAAACTAAAGTCGTTGGCAAAATTTGGACCCGATAGATGGCGCTGGGGTCGCTTTTTTCTTATTTATGGACCGATTTGGCTCAAATTCACACCACATAATATTTAAATCAAAGTTAAGTCGTTGGCAAAATTTGGACCTGTTAGGTGGCGCTGGGGTCGCTTTTTTCTTATTTGTGGACCGATTTGGCTCAAATTTACACCACATAATATTTAAATCAAAGTAAAGTCGTTGGCAAAATTTGGACTCGATTCGTGGCGCTGGGATCGCTTTTTTCTTATTTGTGGACCGATTTGGCTCAAATTCACACCACATAATATTTATCGTTGGCAAAATTTGGACCCGATAGATGGCGCTGGGGTCGCTTTTTTCTTATTTGTGGACCGATTTGGCTCAAATTCACACCACATAATATCTAAATCAAAGTAAAGTCGTTGGCAAAATTTGGACCCGATAGATGGCGCTGGGGTCGCTTTTTTCTTATTTATGGACCGATTTGGCTCAAATTCACACCATATAATATTCAAATCAAACTAAAGTCGTTGGCAAAATTTGGACCTGTTAGGTGGCGCTGGGGTAGCTTTTTTCTTATTTGTGGACCGATTTGGCTCAAATTCACACCACATAATATTTAAATCAAAGTAAAGTCGTTGGCAAAATTTGGACCTGTTAGGTGGCGCTGGGGTAGCTTTTTTCTTATTTTTGGACCGATTTGGCTCAAATTCACACCACATAATATTTAAATCAAAGTAAAGTCGTTGGCAAAATTTAGACCCGTTAGGTGGCGCTGGGGTCGCTTTTTTCTTATTTGTGGACCGATTTGTCTCAAATTCACACCACATAATATTTAAATCAAAGTAAAGTCGTTGGCAAAATTTGGACCTGTTAGGTGGCGCTGGGGTCGCTTTTTTCTTATTTGTGGACCGATTTGGCTCAAATTCACACCACATAATATTTATCGTTGGCAAAATTTGGACCCGATAGATGGCGCTGGCGTCGCTTTTTTCTTATTTGTGGACCGATTTGGCTCAAATTCACACCACATAATATTTAAATCAAAGTAAAGTCGTTGGCAAAATTTGGACCCGATAGATGGCGCTGGGGTAGCTTTTTTCATATTTATGGACCGATTTGGCCCAAATTCACACCATATAATACATAAATCAAAGTAAAGTCGTTGGCAAAATTTAGACCGTTAGGTGGCGCTGGGGTCGCTTTTTTCTTATTTGTGGACCGATTTGGCTCAAATTCACTCCACGTTAGGTGGCGCTGGGTCGCTTTTTTCTTATTTGTGGACCGATTTGGCTCAAATTCACACCACATAATATTTATCGTTGGCAAAATTTGGACCCGATAGATGGCGCTGGGGTCGCTTTTTTCTTATTTGTGGACCGATTTGGCTCAAATTCACACCACATAATATTTAAATCAAAGTAAAGTCGTTGGCAAAATTTGGACCCGATAGATGGCGCTGGGGTCGCTTTTTTCTTATTTATGGACCGATTTGGCTCAAATTCACACCATATAATACATAAGTCAAAGTTAAGTCGTTGGCAAAATTAAGACCCGTTAGGTGGCGCTGGGGTCGCTTTTTTCTTATTTGTGGGCCGATTTGGCTCAAATTTACACCAAAATAATATTTAAATCAAAGTAAAGTCGTTGGCAAAATTTGGACCCGATAGATGGCGCTGGGGTCGCTTTTTTCTTATTTGTGGACCGATTTGGCTCAAATTCACACCACATAATATTTAAATCAAAGTAAAGTCGTTGGCAAAATTTAGACCCGTTAGGTGGCGCTGGGGTCGCTTTTTTCTTATTTGTGGACCGATTTGGCTCAAATTCACACCACATAATATTTAAATCAAAGTAAAGTCGTTGGCAGCGGGTTAATTTAGTAGCGACCGGATCAACAGGTGGCACTGGGGTAGCTTTTTTCTTATTTGTGGACCGATTTGGCTCAAATTCACACCACATAATATTTAAATCAAAGTAAAGTCGTTGGGAAAATTTGGACTCGATTCGTGGCGCTGGGATCGCTTTTTTCTTATTTATGGACCGATTTGGCTCAAATTCACACCATATAATATTCAAATCAAACTAAAGTCGTTGGCAAAATTTGGACCCGTTGGGTGGCGCTGGGGTCGTATTGGTGTTTGTATGTATGTTCCGTATATACTCCAAAACGGTTATACCGATTTTGATGAAATTTTAAGGCAATCAACCCAGCGGGATTAATTTAGTAGCGACCGGATCAACAGGTGGCGCTGGGGTCGCTTTTTTCTTATTTGTGGACCGATTTGGCTCAAATTCACACCACATAATATTTAAATCAAAGTAAAGTCGTTGGCAAAATTTGGACCCGATAGATGGCGCTGGGGTCGCTTTTTTCTTATTTATGGACCGATTTGGCTCAAATTCACACCATATAATACATAAGTCAAATTTAAGTCGTTGGCAAAATTAAGACCCGTTAGGTGGCGCTGGGGTCGCTTTTTTCTTATTTGTGGGCCGATTTGGCTCAAATTTACACCAAAATAATATTTAAATCAAAGTAAAGTCGTTGGCAAAATTTGGACCCGATAGATGGCGCTGGGGATAATAATATTATAATATATAAATCAAAAATATTTAAATCAAAGTAAAGTCGTTGGCAGCGGGTTAATTTAGTAGCGACCGGATCAACAGGTGGCACTGGGGTAGCTTTTTTCTTATTTGTGGACCGATTTGGCTCAAATTCACACCACATAATATTTAAATCAAAGTAAAGTCGTTGGGAAAATTTGGACTCGATTCGTGGCGCTGGGATCGCTTTTTTCTTATTTATGGACCGATTTGGCTCAAATTCACACCATATAATATTCAAATCAAACTAAAGTCGTTGGCAAAATTTGGACCCGTTGGGTGGCGCTGGGGTCGTATTGGTGTTTGTATGTATGTTCCGTATATACTCCAAAACGGTTATACCGATTTTGATGAAATTTTAAGGCAATCAACCAAGCGGGATTAATTTAGTAGCGACCGGATCAACAGGTGGCGCTGGGATAGCTTTTTTCTTATTTGTCGACCGATTTGGCTCAAATTCACACCACATAATATATAAATCAAAGTAAAGTCGTTGGCTAAATTTGGACCCGTTAGATGGCGCTGGGTCGCTTTTTTCTTATTTATGGACCGATTTGGCTCAAATTCACACCATATAATACATAAATCAAAGTAAAGTCGTTGGCAAAATTTAGACCCGTTAGGTGGCGCTGGGGTCGCTTTTTTCTTATTTGTGGACCGATTTGGCTCAAATTCACACCACATAATTTTTAAATCAAAGTTAAGTCGTTGGCAAAATTAAGACCCGTTAGGTGGCGCTGGGGTCGCTTTTTTCTTATTTGTGGACCGATTTGGCTCAAATTCACACCACATAATATTTAAATCAAAGTAAAAACGTTGGCGAAATTTGGACCCGATAGATGGCGCTGGGGTAGCTTTTTTCTTATTTGTGGACCGATTTGGCTCAAATTCACACCACATAATATTTAAATCAAAGTAAAGTCGTTGGCAAAATTTGGACTCGATTCGTGGCGCTGGGATCGCTTTTTTCTTATTTATGGACCGATTTGGCTCAAATTCACACCATATAATATTCAAATCAAACTAAAGTCGTTGGCAAAATTTGGACCCGTTGGGTGGCGCTGGGGTCGTATTGGTGTTTGTATGTATGTTCCGTATATACTCCAAAACGGTTATACCAATTTTGATGAAATTTCAAGGCAATCAACCCAGCGGGTTAATTTAGTAGCGACCGGATCAATAGGTGGCGCTGTGATAGCTTTTTTCTTATTTGTGGACCGATTTGGCTCAAATTCAAACCACATAATATTTAAATCAAAGTAAAGTCGTTGGCAAAATTTGGACCCGATAGATGGCGCTGGGGTCGCTTTTTTCTTATTTATGGACCGATTTGGCTCAAATTCACACCATATAATACATAAATCAAAGTAAAGTCGTTGGCAAAATTTAGACCCGTTAGGTGGCGCTGGGGTCGCTTTTTTCTTGTTTGTGGACCGATTTGGCTCAAATTCACACCACATAATATTTAAATCAAAGTAAAGTCGTTGGCAAAATTTGGACCCGATAGATGGCGCTGGGGTCGCTTTTTTCTTATTTGTGGACCGATTTGGCTCAAATTCACACCACATAATATTTAAATCAAAGTAAAGTCGTTGGCAAAATTTAGACCCGTTAGGTGGCGCTGGGGTCGCTTTTTTCTTATTTGTGGACCGATTTGGCTCAAATTCACACCACATAATATTTAAATCAAAGTAAAGTCGTTGGCAGCGGGTTAATTTAGTAGCGACCGGATCAACAGGTGGCACTGGGGTAGCTTTTTTCTTATTTGTGGACCGATTTGGCTCAAATTCACACCACATAATATTTAAATCAAAGTAAAGTCGTTGGGAAAATTTGGACTCGATTCGTGGCGCTGGGATCGCTTTTTTCTTATTTATGGACCGATTTGGCTCAAATTCACACCATATAATATTCAAATCAAACTAAAGTCGTTGGCAAAATTTGGACCCGTTGGGTGGCGCTGGGGTCGTATTGGTGTTTGTATGTATGTTCCGTATATACTCCAAAACGGTTATACCGATTTTGATGAAATTTTAAGGCAATCAACCCAGCGGGTTAATTTAGTAGCGACCGGATCAACAGGTGGCGCTGTGATACCTTTTTCTTATTTGTGGACCGATTTGGCTCAAATTCACACCATATAATACATAAATCAAAGTTAAGTCGTTGGCAAAATTTGGACCAGATAGATGGCGCTGGGGTCGTATTGGTGTTTGTATGTATGTTCCGTATATACTCCAAAACGGTTATACCGATTTTGATGAAATTTTAAGGCAATCAACCCAGCGGGTTAATTTAGTAGCGACCGGATCAACAGGTGGCGCTGTGATACCTTTTTCTTATTTGTGGACCGATTTGGCTCAAATTCACACCATATAATACATAAATCAAAGTTAAGTCGTTGGCAAAATTTGGACCCGATAGATGGCGCTGGGGTCGCTTTTTTCTTATTTATGGACCGATTTGGCTCAAATTCACACCACATAATATTTAAATCAAAGTAAAGTCGTTGGCAAAATTTAGACCCGTTAGGTGGCGCTGGGGTCGCTTTTTTCTTATTTGTGGACCGATTTGGCTCAAATTCACACCACACAATATTTAAATCAAAGTAAAGTCGTTGGCAAAATTTGGACCTGTTAGGTGGCGCTGGGGTAGCTTTTTTCTTATTTGTGGACCGATTTGGCTCAAATTCACACCACATAATATTTATCGTTGGCAAAATTTGGACCCGATAGATGGCGCTGGCGTCGCTTTTTTCTTATTTGTGGACCGATTTGGCTCTAATTCACACCAAATAATATTTAAATCAAAGTAAAGTCGTGGGCAAAATTTGGACCCGATAGATGGCGCTGGGGTAGCTTTTTTCATATTTATGGACCGATTTGGCCCAAATTCACACCATATAATACATAAATCAAAGTAAAGTCGTTGGCAAAATTTAGACCGTTCGGTGGCGCTGGGGTCGCTTTTTTCTTATTTGTGGACCGATTTGGCTCAAATTCACACCACGTTAGGTGGCGCTGGGGTCGCTTTTTTCTTATTTGTGGACCGATTTGGCTCAAATTCACACCACATAATATTTATCGTTGGCAAAATTTGGACCCGATAGATGGCGCTGGGGTCGCTTTTTTCTTATTTGTGGACCGATTTGGCTCAAATTCACACCACATAATATTTAAATCAAAGTAAAGTCGTTGGCAAAATTTGGACCCGATAGATGGCGCTGGGGTCGCTTTTTTCTTATTTATGGACCGATTTGGCTCAAATTCACACCATATAATACATAAATCAAAGTTAAGTCGTTGGCAAAATTTAGACCCGTTAGGTGGCGCTGGGGTCACTTTTTTCTTATTTGTGGGCCGATTTGGCTCAAATTTACACCAAATAATATTTAAATCAAAGTAAAGTCGTTGGCAAAATTTGGACTCGATTCGTGGCGCTGGGATCGCTTTTTTCTTATTTATGGACCGATTTGGCTCAAATTCACACCGTATAATATTCAAATCAAACTAAAGTCGTTGGCAAAATTTGGACCCGTTGGGTGGCGCTGGGGTCGTATTGGTGTTTGTATGTATGTTCCGTATATACTCCAAAACGGTTATACCGATTTTGATGAAATTTTAAGGCAATCAACCCAGCGGGTTAATTTAGTAGCGACCGGATCAACAGGTGGCGCTGGGATAGCTTTTTTCTTATTTGTCGACCGATTTGGCTCAAATTCACACCACATAATATATAAATCAAAGTAAAGTCGTTGGCTAAATTTGGACCCGTTAGATGGCGCTGGGTCGCTTTTTTCTTATTTATGGACCGATTTGGCTCAAATTCACACCATATAATACATAAATCAAAGTAAAGTCGTTGGCAAAATTTAGACCCGTTAGGTGGCGCTGGGGTCGCTTTTTTCTTATTTGTGGACCGATTTGGCTCAAATTCACACCACATAATTTTTAAATCAAAGTTAAGTCGTTGGCAAAATTTAGACCCGTTAGGTGGCGCTGGGGTCGCTTTTTTCTTATTTGTGGACCGATTTGGCTCAAATTCACACCACATGATATTTAAATCAAAGTAAAAACGTTGGCGAAATTTGGACCCGATAGATGGCGCTGGGGTAGCTTTTTTCTTATTTGTGGACCGATTTGGCTCAAATTCACACCACATAATATTTAAATCAAAGTAAAGTCGTTGGCAAAATTTGGACTCGATTCGTGGCGCTGGGATCGCTTTTTTCTTATTTATGGACCGATTTGGCTCAAATTCACACCATATAATATTCAAATCAAACTAAAGTCGTTGGCAAAATTTGGACCCGTTGGGTGGCGCTGGGGTCGTATTGGTGTTTGTATGTATGTTCCGTATATACTCCAAAACGGTTATACCAATTTTGATGAAATTTCAAGGCAATCAACCCAGCGGGTTAATTTAGTAGCGACCGGATCAACAGGTGGCGCTGTGATGGCTTTTTTCTTATTTGTGGACCGATTTGGCTCAAATTCAAACCACATAATATTTAAATCAAACTAAAGTCGTTGGCAAAATTTGGACCCGATAGATGGCGCTGGTGTCGCTTTTTTCTTTGGCAAAATTTATAAATCAAAGTAAAGTCGTTGGCTAAATTTGGACCCGTTAGATGGCGCTGGGTCGCTTTTTTCTTATTTATGGACCGATTTGGCTCAAATTCACACCATATAATACATAAATCAAAGTAAAGTCGTTGGCAGAATTTATAAATCAAAGTAAAGTCGTTGGCTAAATTTGGACCCGTTAGGTGGCGCTGGGGTCGCTTTTTTCTTGTTTGTGGACCGATTTGGCTCAAATTCACACCACATAATATTTAAATCAAAGTAAAGTCGTTGGCAAAATTTGGATCCGTTGGGTGGCGCTGGGGTCGTATTGGTGTTTGTATGTATGTTCCGTATATACTCCAAAACGGTTATACCAATTTTGATGAAATTTCAAGGCAATCAACCCAGCGGGTTAATTTAGTAGCGACCGGATCAACAGGTGGCGCTGTGATGGCTTTTTTCTTATTTGTGGACCGATTTGGCTCAAATTCAAACCACATAATATTTAAATCAAAGTAAAGTCGTTGGCAAAATTTGGACCCGATAGATGGCGCTGGTGTCGCTTTTTTCTTATTTATGGACCGGAAAGTAAAGTCGTTGGCAAAATTTGGACTCGATTCGTGGCGCTGGGATCGCTTTTTTCTTATTTATGGACCGATTTGGCTCAAATTCACACCGTATAATATTCAAATCAAACTAAAGTCGTTGGCAAAATTTGGACCCGTTGGGTGGCGCTGGGGTCGTATTGGTGTTTGTATGTATGTTCCGTATATACTCCAAAACGGTTATACCGATTTTGATGAAATTTTAAGGCAATCAACCCAGCGGGTTAATTTAGTAGCGACCGGATCAACAGGTGGCGCTGGGATAGCTTTTTTCTTATTTGTCGACCGATTTGGCTCAAATTCACACCACATAATATATAAATCAAAGTAAAGTCGTTGGCTAAATTTGGACCCGTTAGATGGCGCTGGGTCGCTTTTTTCTTATTTATGGACCGATTTGGCTCAAATTCACACCATATAATACATAAATCAAAGTTAAGTCGTTGGCAAAATTTAGACCCGTTAGGTGGCGCTGGGGTCGCTTTTTTCTTATTTGTGGACCGATTTGGCTCAAATTCACACCACATAATATTTAAATCAAAGTAAAAACGTTGGCGAAATTTGGACCCGATAGATGGAGCTGGGGTAGCTTTTTTCTTATTTGTGGACCGATTTGGCTCAAATTCACACCACATAATATTTAAATCAAAGTAAAGTCGTTGGCAAAATTTGGACTCGATTCGTGGCGCTGGTGTCGCTTTTTTCTTATTTATGGACCGATTTGGCTCAAATTCACACCATATAATACATAAATCAAAGTAAAGTCGTTGGCAAAATTTAGACCCGTTAGGTGGCGCTGGGGTCGCTTTTTTCTTGTTTGTGGACCGAATTCACACCACATAATATTTAAATCAAAGTAAAGTCGTTGGCAAAATTTGGACCCGATAGATGGCGCTGGGGTCGCTTTTTTCTTATTTGTGGACCGATTTGGCTCAAATTCACACCACATAATATTTAAATCAAAGTAAAGTCGTTGGCAAAATTTGGACTCGATTCGTGGCGCTGGGATCGCTTTTTTCTTATTTGTGGACCGATTTTGCTCAAATTCACACCATATAATATTCAAATAAAACTAAAGTCGTTGGCAAAATTTGGACCCGTTGGGTGGCGCTGGGGTCGTATTGGTGTTTGTATGTATGTTCCGTAAATACTCCAAAACGGTTATACCGATTTTGATGAAATTTTAAGGCAATCAACCCAGCGGGTTAATTTAGTAGCGACCGGATCAACAGGTGGCGCTGTGATACCTTTTTCTTATTTGTGGACCGATTTGGCTCAAATTCACACCATATAATACATAAATCAAAGTTAAGTCGTTGGCAAAATTTGGACCAGATAGATGGCGCTGGGGTCGTATTGGTGTTTGTATGTATGTTCCGTATATACTCCAAAACGGTTATACCGATTTTGATGAAATTTTAAGGCAATCAACCCAGCGGGTTAATTTAGTAGCGACCGGATCAACAGGTGGCGCTGTGATACCTTTTTCTTATTTGTGGACCGATTTGGCTCAAATTCACACCATATAATACATAAATCAAAGTAAAGTCGTTGGCAAAATTTGGACTCGATTCGTGGCGCTGGGATCGCTTTTTTCTTATTTATGGACCGATTTGGCTCAAATTCACACCGTATAATATTCAAATCAAACTAAAGTCGTTGGCAAAATTTGGACCCGTTGGGTGGCGCTGGGGTCGTATTGGTGTTTGTATGTATGTTCCGTATATACTCCAAAACGGTTATACCGATTTTGATGAAATTTTAAGGCAATCAACCCAGCGGGTTAATTTAGTAGCGACCGGATCAACAGGTGGCGCTGGGATAGCTTTTTTCTTATTTGTCGACCGATTTGGCTCAAATTCACACCACATAATATATAAATCAAAGTAAAGTCGTTGGCTAAATTTGGACCCGTTAGATGGCGCTGGGTCGCTTTTTTCTTATTTATGGACCGATTTGGCTCAAATTCACACCATATAATACATAAATCAAAGTAAAGTCGTTGGCAAAATTTAGACCCGTTAGGTGGCGCTGGGGTCGCTTTTTTCTTATTTGTGGACCGATTTGGCTCAAATTCACACCACATAATTTTTAAATCAAAGTTAAGTCGTTGGCAAAATTTAGACCCGTTAGGTGGCGCTGGGGTCGCTTTTTTCTTATTTGTGGACCGATTTGGCTCAAATTCACACCACATAATATTTAAATCAAAGTAAAAACGTTGGCGAAATTTGGACCCGATAGATGGAGCTGGGGTAGCTTTTTTCTTATTTGTGGACCGATTTGGCTCAAATTCACACCACATAATATTTAAATCAAAGTAAAGTCGTTGGCAAAATTTGGACTCGATTCGTGGCGCTGGGATCGCTTTTTTCTTATTTGTGGACCGATTTTGCTCAAATTCACACCATATAATATTCAAATAAAACTAAAGTCGTTGGCAAAATTTGGACCCGTTGGGTGGCGCTGGGGTCGTATTGGTGTTTGTATGTATGTTCCGTAAATACTCCAAAACGGTTATACCGATTTTGATGAAATTTTAAGGCAATCAACCCAGCGGGTTAATTTAGTAGCGACCGGATCAACAGGTGGCGCTGTGATACCTTTTTCTTATTTGTGGACCGATTTGGCTCAAATTCACACCATATAATACATAAATCAAAGTTAAGTCGTTGGCAAAATTTGGACCAGATAGATGGCGCTGGGGTCGTATTGGTGTTTGTATGTATGTTCCGTATATACTCCAAAACGGTTATACCGATTTTGATGAAATTTTAAGGCAATCAACCCAGCGGGTTAATTTAGTAGCGACCGGATCAACAGGTGGCGCTGTGATACCTTTTTCTTATTTGTGGACCGATTTGGCTCAAATTCACACCATATAATACATAAATCAAAGTAAAGTCGTTGGCAAAATTTGGACTCGATTCGTGGCGCTGGGATCGCTTTTTTCTTATTTATGGACCGATTTGGCTCAAATTCACACCGTATAATATTCAAATCAAACTAAAGTCGTTGGCAAAATTTGGACCCGTTGGGTGGCGCTGGGGTCGTATTGGTGTTTGTATGTATGTTCCGTATATACTCCAAAACGGTTATACCGATTTTGATGAAATTTTAAGGCAATCAACCCAGCGGGTTAATTTAGTAGCGACCGGATCAACAGGTGGCGCTGGGATAGCTTTTTTCTTATTTGTCGACCGATTTGGCTCAAATTCACACCACATAATATATAAATCAAAGTAAAGTCGTTGGCTAAATTTGGACCCGTTAGATGGCGCTGGGTCGCTTTTTTCTTATTTATGGACCGATTTGGCTCAAATTCACACCATATAATACATAAATCAAAGTAAAGTCGTTGGCAAAATTTAGACCCGTTAGGTGGCGCTGGGGTCGCTTTTTTCTTATTTGTGGACCGATTTGGCTCAAATTCACACCACATAATTTTTAAATCAAAGTTAAGTCGTTGGCAAAATTTAGACCCGTTAGGTGGCGCTGGGGTCGCTTTTTTCTTATTTGTGGACCGATTTGGCTCAAATTCACACCACATAATATTTAAATCAAAGTAAAAACGTTGGCGAAATTTGGACCCGATAGATGGAGCTGGGGTAGCTTTTTTCTTATTTGTGGACCGATTTGGCTCAAATTCACACCACATAATATTTAAATCAAAGTAAAGTCGTTGGCAAAATTTGGACTCGATTCGTGGCGCTGGTGTCGCTTTTTTCTTATTTATGGACCGATTTGGCTCAAATTCACACCATATAATACATAAATCAAAGTAAAGTCGTTGGCAAAATTTAGACCCGTTAGGTGGCGCTGGGGTCGCTTTTTTCTTGTTTGTGGACCGATTTGGCTCAAATTCACACCACATAATATTTAAATCAAAGTAAAGTCGTTGGCAAAATTTGGACCCGATAGATGGCGCTGGGGTCGCTTTTTTCTTATTTGTGGACCGATTTGGCTCAAATTCACACCACATAATATTTAAATCAAAGTAAAGTCGTTGGCAAAATTTGGACTCGATTCGTGGCGCTGGGATCGCTTTTTTCTTATTTGTGGACCGATTTGGCTCAAATTCACACCATATAATATTCAAATAAAACTAAAGTCGTTGGCAAAATTTGGACCCGTTGGGTGGCGCTGGGGTCGTATTGGTGTTTGTATGTATGTTCCGTAAATACTCCAAAACGGTTATACCGATTTTGATGAAATTTTAAGGCAATCAACCCAGCGGGTTAATTTAGTAGCGACCGGATCAACAGGTGGCGCTGTGATACCTTTTTCTTATTTGTGGACCGATTTGGCTCAAATTCACACCATATAATACATAAATCAAAGTTAAGTCGTTGGCAAAATTTGGACCAGATAGATGGCGCTGGGGTCGTATTGGTGTTTGTATGTATGTTCCGTATATACTCCAAAACGGTTATACCGATTTTGATGAAATTTTAAGGCAATCAACCCAGCGGGTTAATTTAGTAGCGACCGGATCAACAGGTGGCGCTGGGATAGCTTTTTTCTTATTTGTCGACCGATTTGGCTCAAATTCACACCACATAATATATAAATCAAAGTAAAGTCGTTGGCTAAATTTGGACCCGTTAGATGGCGCTGGGTAGCTTTTTTCTTATTTATGGACCGATTTGGCTCAAATTCACACCATATAATACATAAATCAAAGTAAAGTCGTTGGCAGAATTTAGACCCGTTAGGTGGCGCTGGGGTCGCTTTTTTCTTATTTATGGACCGATTTGGCTCAAATTCACACCATATAATACATAAATCAAAGTAAAGTCGTTGGCAGAATTTAGACCCGTTAGGTGGCGCTGTGATAGCTTTTTTCTTATTTGTGGACCGATTTGGCTCAAATTCACACAACATAATATTTAAATCAAAGTAAAGTCGTTGGCAAAATTTGGACCCGATAGATGGCGCTGGGGTCGCTTTTTTCTTATTTATGGACCGATTTGGCTCAAATTCACACCATATAATACATAAATCAAAGTAAAGTCGTTGGCAAAATTTAGACCCGTTAGGTGGCGCTGGGGTCGCTTTTTTCATATTTGTGGACCGATTTGGCTCAAATTCACACCACATAATATTTAAATCAAAGTAAAGACGTTGGCAAAATTTGGACCCGATAGATGGCGCCGGGGTCGCTTTTTTCTTATTTATGGACCGATTTGGCTCAAATTCACACCATATAATACATAAATCAAAGTAAAGTCCTTGGCAAAATTTAGACCCGTTAGGTGGCGCTGGGGTCGCTTTTTTCATATTTGTGGACCGATTTGGCTCAAATTCACACCATATAATATTCAAATCAAACTAAAGTCGTTGGCAAAATTTGGACTCGATTCGTGGCGCTGGGATCGCTTTTTTCTTATTTGTGGACCGATTTGGCTCAAATTCACACCATATAATATTCAAATCAAACTAAAGTCGTTGGCAAAATTTGGACCCGTTGGGTGGCGCTGGGGTCGTATTGGTGTTTGTATGTATGTTCCGTAAATACTCCAAAACGGTTATACCGATTTTGATGAAATTTTAAGGCAATCAACCCAGCGGGTTAATTTAGTAGCGACCGGATCAACAGGCGGCGCTGTGATACCTTTTTCTTATTTGTGGACCGATTTGGCTCAAATTCACACCATATAATACATAAATCAAAGTTAAGTCGTTGGCAAAATTTGGACCAGATATATGGCGCTGGGGTCGCTTTTTTCTTATTTATGGACCGATTTGGCTCAAATTCACACCATATAATACATAAATAAAAGTTAAGTCGTTGGCAAAATTTAGACCCGTTAGGTGGCGCTGGGGTCGCTTTTTCCTTATTTGTGGACCGATTTGGCTCAAATTCACACCACATAATATTTAAATCAAAGTAAAGTCGTTGGCAAAATTTGGACCCGATAGATGATGATGGGGTCGCTTTTTTCTTATTTATGGACCGATTTGGCTCAAATTCACACCATATAATACATAAATCAAAGTAAAGTCGTTGGCAAAATTTAGCCCCGTTAGGTGGCGCTGGGGTCGCTTTTTTCTTGTTTATGGACCGATTTGGCTCAAATTCACACCACATAATATATAAATCAAAGTAAAGTCGTTGGCTAAATTTGGACCCGATAGATTGCGCTGGGGTCGCTTTTTTCTTATTTGTGGACCGATTTGGCTCAAATTCACACCACATAATATTTAAATCAAAGTAAAGTCGTTGGCAGCGGGTTAATTTAGTAGCGACCGGATCAACAGGTGGCACTGGGGTAGCTTTTTTCTTATTTGTGGACCGATTTGGCTCAAATTCACACCACATAATATTTAAATCAAAGTAAAGTCGTTGGCAAAATTTGGACCTGTTAGGTGGCGCTGGGATAGCTTTTTTCTTATTTGTGGACCGATTTGGCTCAAATTCACACCACATAATATTTAAATCAAAGTAAAGTCGTTGGCAAAATTTGGACTTGATAGGTGGCGCTGGGGTCGCTTTTTTCTTATGTATGTATGTATGTTCCGTATATACTTCAAAACGGTTAAACCCATTTTGATGAAATTTTAAGGCAATCAACCCAGCGGGATAATTTAGTAGCGACCGAATCAACAGATGGCGCTGGGGTAGCTTTTATCTTATTTGTGGACCGATTTGGCTCAAATTCACACCATATAATAATTAAATCAAAGTAAAGTCGTTGGCAAAATTTAGAACTGTAAGGTGGCGCTGGGGTCGCTTTTTTCTTATTTATGGACCGATTTGGCTCAAATTCACACCATATAATACATAAATCAAAGTAAAGTCGTTGGCAAAATTTGGACTCGATAGGTGGCCCTGTGGTAGCTTTTCTCTTCTTTGTGGACAGATTTGGCTCAAATTCACACCACATAATATTTAAATCAAAGTAAAGTCGTTGGCAGCGTGTTAATTTAGTAGCGACCGGATCAACAGGTGGCACTGGGGTAGCTTTTTTCTTATTTGTGGACCGATTTGGCTCAAATTCACACCACATAATATTTAAATCAAAGTAGAGTCGTTGGCAGCGGGTTAATTTAGTAGCGACCGGATCAACAGGTGGCGCTGGGGTAGCTTTTTTCTTATTTGTGGACCGATTTGGCTCAAATTCACACCACATAATATCTAAATCAAATTAAAGTCGTTGGCAAAATTTGGACCCGATAGATGGCACTGGGGTAGCTTTTTTCATATTTATGGACCGATTTGGCTCAAATTCACACCATATAATACATAAATCAAAGTAAAGTCCTTGGCAAAATTTAGACCCGTTAGGTGGCGCTGGGGTCGCTTTTTTCATATTTGTGGACCGATTTGGCTCAAATTCACACCATATAATATTCAAATCAAACTAAAGTCGTTGGCAAAATTTGGACTCGATTCGTGGCGCTGGGATCGCTTTTTTCTTATTTGTGGACCGATTTGGCTCAAATTCACACCATATAATATTCAAATCAAACTAAAGTCGTTGGCAAAATTTGGACCCGTTGGGTGGCGCTGGGGTCGTATTGGTGTTTGTATGTATGTTCCGTAAATACTCCAAAACGGTTATACCGATTTTGATGAAATTTTAAGGCAATCAACCCAGCGGGTTAATTTAGTAGCGACCGGATCAACAGGCGGCGCTGTGATACCTTTTTCTTATTTGTGGACCGATTTGGCTCAAATTCACACCATATAATACATAAATCAAAGTTAAGTCGTTGGCAAAATTTGGACCAGATATATGGCGCTGGGGTCGCTTTTTTCTTATTTATGGACCGATTTGGCTCAAATTCACACCATATAATACATAAATAAAAGTTAAGTCGTTGGCAAAATTTAGACCCGTTAGGTGGCGCTGGGGTCGCTTTTTCCTTATTTGTGGACCGATTTGGCTCAAATTCACACCACATAATATTTAAATCAAAGTAAAGTCGTTGGCAAAATTTGGACCCGATAGATGATGATGGGGTCGCTTTTTTCTTATTTATGGACCGATTTGGCTCAAATTCACACCATATAATACATAAATCAAAGTAAAGTCGTTGGCAAAATTTAGCCCCGTTAGGTGGCGCTGGGGTCGCTTTTTTCTTGTTTATGGACCGATTTGGCTCAAATTCACACCACATAATATATAAATCAAAGTAAAGTCGTTGGCTAAATTTGGACCCGATAGATTGCGCTGGGGTCGCTTTTTTCTTATTTGTGGACCGATTTGGCTCAAATTCACACCACATAATATTTAAATCAAAGTAAAGTCGTTGGCAGCGGGTTAATTTAGTAGCGACCGGATCAACAGGTGGCACTGGGGTAGCTTTTTTCTTATTTGTGGACCGATTTGGCTCAAATTCACACCACATAATATTTAAATCAAAGTAAAGTCGTTGGCAAAATTTGGACCTGTTAGGTGGCGCTGGGATAGCTTTTTTCTTATTTGTGGACCGATTTGGCTCAAATTCACACCACATAATATTTAAATCAAAGTAAAGTCGTTGGCAAAATTTGGACTTGATAGGTGGCGCTGGGGTCGCTTTTTTCTTATGTATGTATGTATGTTCCGTATATACTTCAAAACGGTTAAACCCATTTTGATGAAATTTTAAGGCAATCAACCCAGCGGGATAATTTAGTAGCGACCGAATCAACAGATGGCGCTGGGGTAGCTTTTATCTTATTTGTGGACCGATTTGGCTCAAATTCACACCATATAATAATTAAATCAAAGTAAAGTCGTTGGCAAAATTTAGAACTGTAAGGTGGCGCTGGGGTCGCTTTTTTCTTATTTATGGACCGATTTGGCTCAAATTCACACCATATAATACATAAATCAAAGTAAAGTCGTTGGCAAAATTTGGACTCGATAGGTGGCCCTGTGGTAGCTTTTCTCTTCTTTGTGGACAGATTTGGCTCAAATTCACACCACATAATATTTAAATCAAAGTAAAGTCGTTGGCAGCGTGTTAATTTAGTAGCGACCGGATCAACAGGTGGCACTGGGGTAGCTTTTTTCTTATTTGTGGACCGATTTGGCTCAAATTCACACCACATAATATTTAAATCAAAGTAGAGTCGTTGGCAGCGGGTTAATTTAGTAGCGACCGGATCAACAGGTGGCGCTGGGGTAGCTTTTTTCTTATTTGTGGACCGATTTGGCTCAAATTCACACCACATAATATCTAAATCAAATTAAAGTCGTTGGCAAAATTTGGACCCGATAGATGGCACTGGGGTAGCTTTTTTCATATTTATGGACCGATTTGGCTCAAATTCACACCATATAATACATAAATCAAAGTAAAGTCGTTGGCAAAATTTAGACCCGTTAGGTGGCGCTGGGGTCGCTTTTTTCTTATTTGTGGACCGATTTGGCTCAAATTCACATCATATGATACATAAATCAAAATAAAGTCGTTGGCTAAATTTGGACTTGATAGGTGGCGCTGGGGTCGCTTTTTTCTTATTTGTGGACCGATTTGGCTCAAATTCACACCACATAATATTTAAATCAAAGTAAAGTCGTTGGCAAAATTTAGACCCGTTTGGTGGCGCTGTGATAGCTTTTTTCTTATTTGTGGACCGATTTGGCTCAAATTCACACCACATAATATTTAAATCAAAGTAAAGTCGTTGGCAAAATTTGGACCCGATAGATGGCGCTGGGGTCGCTTTTTTCTTATTTGTGGACCGATTTGGCTCAAATTCACACCACATAATATTTAAATCAAAGTAAAGTCGTTGGCAAAATTTGGACCCGATAGATGGCGCTGGGGTCGCTTTTTTCTTATTTATGTACCGATTTGGCTCAAATTCACACCATATAATACATAAATCAAAGTAAAGTCGTTGGCAGCGGGTTAATTTAGTAGATACCGGATCAACAGGTGGCACTGGGGTAGCTTTTTTCTTATTTGTGGACCGATTTGGCTCAAATTCACACCACATAATATTTAAATCAAAGTAAAGTCGTTGGCAAAATTTGGACCTGTTAGGTGGCGCTGGGGTAGCTTTTTTCTTATTTGTGGACCGATTTGGCTCAAATTCACACCACATAATATTTAAATCAAAGTAAAGTCGTTGGCAAAATTTGGACATGATAGGTGGCGCTGGGGTCGCTTTTTTCTTATGTATGTATGTATGTTCCGTATATACTCCAAAACGGTTAAACCCATTTTGATGAAATTTTAAGGCAATCAACCCAGCGGGTTAATTTAGTAGCGACCGGATCAACAGGTGGCGCTGGGATAGCTTTTTTCTTATTTGTCGACCGATTTGGCTCAAATTCACACCACATAATATATAAATCAAAGTAAAGTCGTTGGCTAAATTTGGACCCGTTAGATGGCGCTGGGTCGCTTTTTTCTTATTTATGGACCGATTTGGCTCAAATTCACAGCATATAATACATAAATCAAAGTAAAGTCGTTGGCAGAATTTAGACCCGTTAGGTGGCGCTGGGGTCGCTTTTTTCTTATTTATGGACCGATTTGGCTCAAATTCACACCATATAATACATAAACCAAAGTAAAGTCGTTGGCAGAATTTAGACCCGTTAGGTGGCGCTGTGATAGCTTTTTTCTTATTTGTGGACCGATTTGGCTCAAATTCACACAACATAATATTTAAATCAAAGTAAAGTCGTTGGCAAAATTTGGACCCGATAGATGGCGCTGGGGTCGCTTTTTTCTTATTTATGGACCGATTTGGCTCAAATTCACACCATATAATACATAAATCAAAGTAAAGTCGTTGGCAAAATTTAGACCCGTTAGGTGGCGCTGGGGTCGCTTTTTTCATATTTGTGGACCGATTTGGCTCAAATTCACACCACATAATATTTAAATCAAAGTAAAGTCGTTGGCAAAATTTGGACCCGATAGATGGCGCCGGGGTCGCTTTTTTCTTATTTATGGACCGATTTGGCTCAAATTCACACCATATAATACATAAATCAAAGTAAAGTCGTTGGCAAAATTTAGACCCGTTAGGTGGCGCTGGGGTCGCTTTTTTCATATTTGTGGACCGATTTGGCTCAAATTCACACCATATAATATTCAAATCAAACTAAAGTCGTTGGCAAAATTTGGACTCGATTCGTGGCGCTGGGATCGCTTTTTTCTTATTTGTGGACCGATTTGGCTCAAATTCACACCATATAATATTCAAATCAAACTAAAGTCGTTGGCAAAATTTGGACCCGTTAGGTGGCGCTGGGGTCGCTTTTTTCATATTTGTGGACCGATTTGGCTCAAATTCACACCACATAATATTTAAATCAAAGTAAAGTCGTTGGCAAAATTTGGACCCGATAGATGGCGCCGGGGTCGCTTTTTTCTTATTTATGGACCGATTTGGCTCAAATTCACACCATATAATACATAAATCAAAGTAAAGTCGTTGGCAAAATTTAGACCCGTTAGGTGGCGCTGGGGTCGCTTTTTTCATATTTGTGGACCGATTTGGCTCAAATTCACACCATATAATATTCAAATCAAACTAAAGTCGTTGGCAAAATTTGGACTCGATTCGTGGCGCTGGGATCGCTTTTTTCTTATTTGTGGACCGATTTGGCTCAAATTCACACCATATAATATTCAAATCAAACTAAAGTCGTTGGCAAAATTTGGACCCGTTGGGTGGCGCTGGGGTCGTATTGGTGTTTGTATGTATGTTCCGTAAATACTCCAAAACGGTTATACCGATTTTGATGAAATTTTAAGGCAATCAACCCAGCGGGTTAATTTAGTAGCGACCGGATCAACAGGCGGCGCTGTGATACCTTTTTCTTATTTGTGGACCGATTTGGCTCAAATTCACACCATATAATACATAAATCAAAGTTAAGTCGTTGGCAAAATTTGGACCAGATATATGACGCTGGGGTCGCTTTTTTCTTATTTATGGACCGATTTGGCTCAAATTCACACCATATAATACATAAATAAAAGTTAAGTCGTTGGCAAAATTTAGACCCGTTAGGTGGCGCTGGGGTCGCTTTTTCCTTATTTGTGGACCGATTTGGCTCAAATTCACACCACATAATATTTAAATCAAAGTAAAGTCGTTGGCAAAATTTGGACCCGATAGATGATGATGGGGTCGCTTTTTTCTTATTTATGGACCGATTTGGCTCAAATTCACACCATATAATACATAAATCAAAGTAAAGTCGTTGGCTAAATTTGGACCCGATAGATTGCGCTGGGGTCGCTTTTTTCTTATTTGTGGACCGATTTGGCTCAAATTCACACCACATAATATTTAAATCAAAGTAAAGTCGTTGGCAGCGGGTTAATTTAGTAGCGACCGGATCAACAGGTGGCACTGGGGTAGCTTTTTTCTTATTTGTGGACCGATTTGGCTCAAATTCACACCACATAATATTTAAATCAAAGTAAAGTCGTTGGCAAAATTTGGACCTGTTAGGTGGCGCTGGGATAGCTTTTTTCTTATTTGTGGACCGATTTGGCTCAAATTCACACCACATAATATTTAAATCAAAGTAAAGTCGTTGGCAAAATTTGGACTTGATAGGTGGCGCTGGGGTCGCTTTTTTCTTATGTATGTATGTATGTTCCGTATATACTTCAAAACGGTTAAACCCATTTTGATGAAATTTTAAGGCAATCAACCCAGCGGGATAATTTAGTAGCGACCGAATCAACAGATGGCGCTGGGGTAGCTTTTATCTTATTTGTGGACCGATTTGGCTCAAATTCACACCATATAATAATTAAATCAAAGTAAAGTCGTTGGCAAAATTTAGAACTGTAAGGTGGCGCTGGGGTCGCTTTTTTCTTATTTATGGACCGATTTGGCTCAAATTCACACCATATAATACATAAATCAAAGTAAAGTCGTTGGCAAAATTTGGACTCGATAGGTGGCCCTGTGGTAGCTTTTCTCTTCTTTGTGGACAGATTTGGCTCAAATTCACACCACATAATATTTAAATCAAAGTAAAGTCGTTGGCAGCGTGTTAATTTAGTAGCGACCGGATCAACAGGTGGCACTGGGGTAGCTTTTTTCTTATTTGTGGACCGATTTGGCTCAAATTCACACCACATAATATTTAAATCAAAGTAGAGTCGTTGGCAGCGGGTTAATTTAGTAGCGACCGGATCAACAGGTGGCGCTGGGGTAGCTTTTTTCTTATTTGTGGACCGATTTGGCTCAAATTCACACCACATAATATCTAAATCAAATTAAAGTCGTTGGCAAAATTTGGACCCGATAGATGGCACTGGGGTAGCTTTTTTCATATTTATGGACCGATTTGGCTCAAATTCACACCATATAATACATAAATCAAAGTAAAGTCGTTGGCAAAATTTAGACCCGTTAGGTGGCGCTGGGGTCGCTTTTTTCTTATTTGTGGACCGATTTGGCTCAAATTCACATCATATGATACATAAATCAAAATAAAGTCGTTGGCTAAATTTGGACTTGATAGGTGGCGCTGGGGTCGCTTTTTTCTTATTTGTGGACCGATTTGGCTCAAATTCACACCACATAATATTTAAATCAAAGTAAAGTCGTTGGCAAAATTTAGACCCGTTTGGTGGCGCTGTGATAGCTTTTTTCTTATTTGTGGACCGATTTGGCTCAAATTCACACCACATAATATTTAAATCAAAGTAAAGTCGTTGGCAAAATTTGGACCCGATAGATGGCGCTGGGGTCGCTTTTTTCTTATTTGTGGACCGATTTGGCTCAAATTCACACCACATAATATTTAAATCAAAGTAAAGTCGTTGGCAAAATTTGGACCCGATAGATGGCGCTGGGGTCGCTTTTTTCTTATTTATGGACCGATTTGGCTCAAATTCACACCATATAATACATAAATCAAAGTAAAGTCGTTGGCAGCGGGTTAATTTAGTAGATACCGGATCAACAGGTGGCACTGGGGTAGCTTTTTTCTTATTTGTGGACCGATTTGGCTCAAATTCACACCACATAATATTTAAATCAAAGTAAAGTCGTTGGCAAAATTTGGACCTGTTAGGTGGCGCTGGGGTAGCTTTTTTCTTATTTGTGGACCGATTTGGCTCAAATTCACACCACATAATATTTAAATCAAAGTAAAGTCGTTGGCAAAATTTGGACCCGATAGATGGCGCTGGGGTAGCTTTTTTATATTTATGGACCGATTTGGCTCAAATTCACACCATATAATACATAAATCAAAGTAAAGTCGTTGGCAAAATTTAGACCCGTTAGGTGGCGCTGGGGTCGCTTTTTTCTTATTTGTGGACCGATTTGGCTCAAATTCACATCATATGATACATAATTCACATCATATGATACATAAATCAAAATAAAGTCGTTGGCTAAATTTGGATTTGATAGGTGGCGCTGGGGTCGCTTTTTTCTTATGTATGTATGTATGTTCCGTATATACTCCAAAACGGTTATACCGATTTTGATGAAATTTTAAGGCAATCAACCCAGCGGGTTAATTTAGTAGCGACCGGATCAACAGGTGGCGCTGGGATAGCTTTTTCTTATTTGTCGACCGATTTGGCTCAAATTCACACCACATAATATTTAAATCAAAGTTAAGTCGTTGGCAAAATTTGGACCCGATAGATGGCGCTGGGTCGCTTTTTTCTTATTTATGGACCGATTTGGCTCAAATTCACACCATATAATACATAAATCAAAGTAAAGTCGTTGGCAAAATTTAGACCCGTTAGGTGGCGCTGGGGTCGCTTTTTTCTTATTTGTGGACCGATTTGGCTCAAATTCACACCACATAATATTTAAATCAAAGTAAAGTCGTTGGCAAAATTTAGACCCGTTTGGTGGCGCTGTGATAGCTTTTTTCTTATTTGTGGACCGATTTGGCTCAAATTCACACCACATAATATTTAAATCAAAGTAAAGTCGTTGGCAAAATTTGGACCCGATAGATGGCGCTGGGGTCGCTTTTTTCTTATTTGTGGACCGATTTGGCTCAAATTCACACCACATAATATTTAAATCAAAGTAAAGTCGTTTGCAAAATTTGGACCCGATAGATGGCGCTGGGGTCGCTTTTTTCTTATTTATGGACCGATTTGGCTCAAATTCACACCATATAATACATAAATCAAAGTAAAGTCGTTGGCAGCGGGTTAATTTAGTAGATACCGGATCAACAGGTGGCACTGGGGTAGCTTTTTTCTTATTTGTGGACCGATTTGGCTCAAATTCACACCACATAATATTTAAATCAAAGTAAAGTCGTTGGCAAAATTTGGACCTGTTAGGTGGCGCTGGGGTAGCTTTTTTCTTATTTGTGGACCGATTTGGCTCAAATTCACACCACATAATATTTAAATCAAAGTAAAGTCGTTGGCAAAATTGGGACATGATAGGTGGCGCTGGGGTCGCTTTTTTCTTATGTATGTATGTATGTTCCGTATATACTCCAAAACGGTTAAACCCATTTTGATGAAATTTTAAGGCAATCAACCCAGCGGGATAATTTAGTAGCGACCGAATCAACAGATGGTGCTGGGGTAGCTTTTTTCTTATTTGTGGACCGATTTGGCTCAAATTCACACCATATAATAATTAAATCAAAGTAAAGTCGTTGGCAACATTTAGAACTGTTAGGTGGCGCTGGGGTCGCTTTTTTCTTATTTATGGACCGATTTGGCTCAAATTCACACCATATAATACATAAATCAAAGTAAAGTCGTTGGCAAAATTTGGACTCGATAGGTGGCCCTGTGGTAGCTTTTCTCTTCTTTGTGGACAGATTTGGCTCAAATTCACACCACATAATATTTAAATCAAAGTAAAGTCGTTGGCAGCGGGTTAATTTAGTAGCGACCGGATCAACAGGTGGCACTGGGGTAGCTTTTTTCTTATTTGTGGACCGATTTGGCTCAAATTCACACCACATAATATTTAAATAAAAGTAGAGTCGTTGGCAGCGGGTAAATTTAGTAGCGACCGGATCAACAGGTGACGCTGGGGTAGCTTTTTTCTTATTTGTGGACCGATTTGGCTCAAATTTACACCAAATAATATTTAAATCAAAGTAAAGTCGTTGGCAAAATTTGGACCCGATAGATGGCGCTGGGGTAGCTTTTTTATATTTATGGACCGATTTGGCTCAAATTCACACCATATAATACATAAATCAAAGTAAAGTCGTTGGCAAAATTTAGACCCGTTAGGTGGCGCTGGGGTCGCTTTTTTCTTATTTGTGGACCGATTTGGCTCAAATTCACATCATATGATACATAATTCACATCATATGATACATAAATCAAAATAAAGTCGTTGGCTAAATTTGGATTTGATAGGTGGCGCTGGGGTCGCTTTTTTCTTATGTATGTATGTATGTTCCGTATATACTCCAAAACGGTTATACCGATTTTGATGAAATTTTAAGGCAATCAACCCAGCGGGTTAATTTAGTAGCGACCGGATCAACAGGTGGCGCTGGGATAGCTTTTTCTTATTTGTCGACCGATTTGGCTCAAATTCACACCACATAATATTTAAATCAAAGTTAAGTCGTTGGCAAAATTTGGACCCGATAGATGGCGCTGGGTCGCTTTTTTCTTATTTATGGACCGATTTGGCTCAAATTCACACCATATAATACATAAATCAAAGTAAAGTCGTTGGCAAAATTTAGACCCGTTAGGTGGCGCTGGGGTCGCTTTTTTCTTATTTGTGGACCGATTTGGCTCAAATTCACACCACATAATATTTAAATCAAAGTAAAGTCGTTGGCAAAATTTAGACCCGTTAGGTGGCGCTGGGGTCGCATTTTTCTTATTTGTGGACCGATTTGGCTCAAATTCACACCATATAATACATAAATCAAAGTAAAGTCGTTGGCAAAATTTGGACCCGTTGGGTGGCGCTGGGGTCGTATTGGTGTTTGTATGTATGTTCAGTATATACTCCAAAACGGTTATACCGATTTTGATGAAATTTTAAGGCAATCAACCCAGCGGGTTAATTTAGTAGCGACCGGATCAACAGGTGGCGCTGTGATAGCTTTTTTCTTATTTGTGGACCGATTTGGCTCAAATTCACACTACATAATATTTAAATCAAAGTAAAGTCGTTGGCAATTTGGCAATTTGGACCCGATAGATGGTGCTGGGGTCGCTTTTTTCTTATTTATGGACCGATTTGGCTCAAATTCACACCATATAATATTCAAATCAAACTAAAGTCGTTGGCAAAATTTGGACCCGTTGGGTGGCGCTGGGGTCGTATTGGTGTTTGTATGTATGTTCCGTAAATACTCCAAAACGGTTATACCGATTTTGATGAAATTTTAAGGCACTCAACCCAGCGGGTTAATTTAGTAGCGACCGGATCAACAGGTGGCGCTGTGATAGCTTTTTTCTTATTTGTGGACCGATTTGGCTCAAATTCACACCACATAATATTTAAATCAAAGTAAAGTCGTTGGCAAAATTTGGACCCGATAGATGGCGCTGGGGTCGCTTTTTTCTTATTTATGGACCGATTTGGCTCAAATTCACACCATATAATACATAAATCAAAGTAAAGTCGTTGGCAAAATTTAGACCCGTTAGGTGGCGCTGGGGTCGCTTTTTTCTTATTTGTGGACCGATTTGGCTCAAATTCACACCACATAATATTTAAATCAAAGTAAAGTCGTTGGCAATTTGGACCCGATAGATGGCGCTGGGGTCGCTTTTTTCTTATTTATGGACCGATTTGGCTCAAATTCACACCATATAATACATAAATCAAAGTTAAGTCGTTGGCAAAATTTAGACCCGTTAGGTGGCGCTGGGGTCGCTTTTTTCTTATTTGTGGACCGATTTGGCTCAAATTTACACCAAATAATATTTAAATCAAAGTAAAGTCGTTGGCAAAATTTGGACCCGATAGATGGCGCTGGGGTAGCTTTTTTCATATTTATGGACCGATTTGACCCAAATTCACACCATATAATACATTATTCAAAGTAAAGTCGTTGGCAAAATTTAGACCCGTTAGGTGGCGCTGGGGTCGCTTTTTTCTTATTTGTGGACCGATTTGGCTTAAATTCACATAATATGATACATAAATCAAAATAAAGTCGTTGGCTAAATTTGGACCTGTTAGGTGGCGCTGGGGTCGCTTTTTTCTTATTTGTGGACCGATTTGGCTCAACTTCACACCATATAATAATTAAATCAAAGTAAAGTCGTTGGCAAAATTTGGACCTGTTAGGTGGCGCTGGGGTCGCTTTTTTCTTATTTGTGGACCGATTTGGCTCAAATTCACACCACATAATATTTAAAACAAAGTAAAGTCGTTGGGAAAATTTGGACTCGATTCGTGGCGCTGGGATCGCTTTTTTCTTATTTGTGGACCGATTTGGCTCAAATTCACACCAAATAATATTTAAATCAAAGTAAAAACGTTGGCAAAATTTGGACCCGTTGGGTGGCGCTGGGGTCGTATTGGTGTTTGTATGTATGTTCCGTATATACTCCAAAACGGTTATACCGATTTTGATGAAATTTTAAGGCAATCAACCCAGCGGGTTAATTTAGTAGCGACCGGATCAACAGGTGGCACTGGGATAGCTTTTTTCTTATTTGTGGACCGATTTGGCTCAAATTCACACCACATAATATTTAAATCAAAGTAAAGTCGTTGGAAAAATTTGGACTCGATAGATGGCGCTGGGGTCGCTTTTTTCTTATTTGTGGACCGATTTGGCTCAAATTCACACCACATAATATTTAAATCAAAGTAAAGTCGTTGGCAAAATTTGGACCCGATAGATGGCGCTGGGGTCGCTTTTTTCTTATTTGTGGACCGATTTGGCTCAAATTCACACCACATAATATTTGGACCCGATAGATGGCGCTGGGGTCGCTTTTTTCTTATTTATGGACCGATTTGGCTCAAATTCACACCATATAATATTCAAATCAAAGTAAAGTCGTTGGCAAAATTTGGACCCGTTGGGTGGCGCTGGGGTCGTATTGGTGTTTGTATGTATGTTCCGTAAATACTCCAAAACGGTTATACCGATTTTGATGAAATTTTAAGGCAATCAACCCAGCGGGTTAATTTAGTAGCGACCGGATCAACAGGTGGCGCTGTGATAGCTTTTTTCTTATTTGTGGACCGATTTGGCTCAATTTCACACCACATAATATTTAAATCAAAGTAAAGTCGTTGGCAAAATTTGGACCCGATAGATGGTGCTGGGGTCGCTTTTTTCTTATTTATGGACCGATTTGGCTCAAATTCACACCATATAATATTCAAATCAAACTAAAGTCGTTGGCAAAATTTGGACCCGTTGGGTGGCGCTGGGGTCGTATTGGTGTTTGTATGTATGTTCCGTAAATACTCCAAAACGGTTATACCGATTTTGATGAAATTTTAAGGCAATCAACCCAGCGGGTTTATTTAGTAGCGACCGGATCAACAGGTGGCGCTGTGATAGCTTTTTTCTTATTTGTGGACCGATTTGGCTCAAATTCACACCATATAATACATAAATCAAAGTAAAGTCGTTGGCAAAATTTAGACCCGTTAGGTTGCGCTGGGGTCGCTTTTTTCTTATTTGTGGACCGATTTGGCTCAAATTCACACCACATAATATTTAAATCAAAGTAAAGTCGTTGGCAAAATTTGGACCCGATAGATGGCGCTGGGGTCGCTTTTTTCTTATTTATGGACCGATTTGGCTCAAATTCACACCATATAATACATAAATCAAAGTTAAGTCGTTGGCAAAATTTAGACCCGTTAGGTGGCGCTGGGGTCGATTTTTTCTTATTTGTGGACCGATTTGGCTTAAATTTACACCAAATAATATTTAAATCAAAGTAAAGTCGTTGGCAAAATTTGGACCCGATAGATGGCGCTGGGGTAGCTTTTTTCATATTTATGGACCGATTTGGCTCAAATTCACATAATATGATACATAAATCAAAATAAAGTCGTTGGCTAAATTTGGACTTGATAGGTGGCGCTGGGGTCGCTTTTTTCTTATGTATGTATGTATGTTCCGTATATACTCCAAAACGGTTAAACCCATTTTGATGAAATTTTAAGGCAATCAACCCAGCGGGTTAATTTAGTAGCGACCGAATCAACAGATGGCGCTGGGGTAGCTTTTTTCTTATTTGTGGACCGATTTGGCTCAACTTCATACCATATAATAATTAAATCAAAGTAAAGTCGTTGGCAAAATTTGGACCTGTTAGGTGGCGCTGGGGTCGCTTTTTTCTTATTTGTGGACCGATTTGGCCAAATTCACACCACATAATATTTAAATCAAAGTAAAGTCGTTGGGAAAATTTGGACTCGATTCGTGGCGCTCGGATCGCTTTTTTCTTATTTATGGACCGATTTGGCTCAAATTCACACCATATAATATTTAAATCAAAGTAAAGTCGTTGGAAAAATTTGGACCTGTTAGGTGGCGCTGGGGTAGCTTTTTTCTTATTTGTGGACCGATTTGGCTCAAATTCACACCACATAATATTTAAATCAAAGTAAAGTCGTTGGAAAAATTTGGACCTGTTAGGTGGCGCTGGGGTAGCTTTTTTCTTATTTGTGGACCGATTTGGCTCAAATTCACACCACATAATATTTAAATCAAACTAAAGTCGTTGGCAAAATTTGGACCCGTTGGGTGGCGCTGGGGTCGTATTGGTGTTTGTATGTATGTTCCGTATATACTCCAAAACGGTTATACCGATTTTGATGAAATTTTAAGGCAACCAACCCAGCGGGTTAATTTAGTAGCGACCGGATCAACAGGTGGCGCTGGGATAGCTTTTTTCTTATTTGTGGACCGATTTGGCTCAAATTCACACCACATAATATTTAAATCAAAGTAAAGTCGTTGGAAAAATTTGGACTCGATAGATGGCGCTGGGGTCGCTTTTTTCTTATTTGTGGACCGATTTGGCTCAAATTCACACCACATAATATTTAAATCAAAGTAAAGTCGTTGGAAAAATTTGGACCTGTTAGGTGGCGCTGGGGTAGCTTTTTTCTTATTTGTGGACCGATTTGGCTCAAATTCACACCACATAATATTTAAATCAAAGTAAAGTCGTTGGCAAAATTTGGACTCGATTCGTGGCGCTGGGATCGCTTTTTTTTATTTATGGACCGATTTGGCTCAAATTCACACCATATAATATTCAAATCAAACTAAAGTCGTTGGCAAAATTTGGACCCGTTGGGTGGCGCTGGGGTCGTATTGGTGTTTGTATGTATGTTCCGTATATACTCCAAAACGGTTATACCGATTTTGATGAAATTTTAAGGCAATCAACCCAGCGGGTTAATTTAGTAGCGACCGGATCAACAGGTGGCGCTGGGATAGCTTTTTTCTTATTTGTGGACCGATTTGGCTCAAATTCACACCATATAATAATTAAATCAAAGTAAAGTCGTTGGCAAAATTTAGAACTGTAAGGTGGCGCTGGGGTCGCTTTTTTCTTATTTATGGACCGATTTGGCTCAAATTCACACCATATAATACATAAATCAAAGTAAAGTCGTTGGCAAAATTTGGACTCGATAGGTGGCCCTGTGGTAGCTTTTCTCTTCTTTGTGGACAGATTTGGCTCAAATTCACACCACATAATATTTAAATCAAAGTAAAGTCGTTGGCAGCGTGTTAATTTAGTAGCGACCGGATCAACAGGTGGCACTGGGGTAGCTTTTTTCTTATTTGTGGACCGATTTGGCTCAAATTCACACCACATAATATTTAAATCAAAGTAGAGTCGTTGGCAGCGGGTTAATTTAGTAGCGACTGGATCAACAGGTGGCGCTGGGGTAGCTTTTTTCTTATTTGTGGACCGATTTGGCTCAAATTCACACCATATAGTACATAAATCAGGGTAAAGTCGTTGGCAAAATTTGGACTCGATAGGTGGCGCTGGGGTTGCCTTTTTTTTTTATTTGTGGACCGATTTGGCTCAAATTCACACCATATAATACATAAATCAAAGTAAAGTCGTTGGCAAAATTTGGACTCGATAGGTGGCGCTGAGGTAGCTTTTCTCTTCTTTGTGGACAGATTTGGCTCAAATTCACACCACATAATATTTAAATCAAAGTATAGTCGTTGGCAGCGGTTTAATTTAGTAGCGACCGGATCAACAGGTGGCGCTGGGGTAGCTTTTTTCTTATTTGTGGACCGATTTGGCTCAAATTCACACCACATAATATTTAAATCAAAGTAAAGTCGTTGGCGAACCCGAGGCCGATCACTACCAAATTTTAGAAAAAGTATTGTTTATTGGGTATACACATGTGTGTAAAATTTGAAAAAAATCGGGTAATTTTTATTTTAAATTTGTATGGGAGCCCCATGAACCCGGAGCCCGATCACGTCCAAATTTTAAAAGAAAGTATTGTCACCTGAAATACAAATGTGTAAAAAATTTCAGGAAAATCGGGCTTTAGGAAGTGCTTTAAAAATTGATAATTAAAAATAAAATTTGTATGGGAGCCCCCCGACCCCGGGCATGATCGCTTCAAAAAATTTACAAAAAGTTTTGTCCATCGGAGATACACATGCGTAAAAAATTTGAAGAAAATCGGGAAGTTTTTTAATAAAGTTTGTATGTGTGCCCCCCGATCCAGGGCCCGATCTCTCCAAAAATTTTACAAAAAGTCAAGTACAAAAAATCAATTTTCTTCATATTTTATGCGCTTGTGTATCTCCGATGGACAACACTTTCTGTAAAAATTTGGAAGTGATCTGGCCCCTGGGTCGGAGAGCACCCATACAAATTTTTTCAATATAGCGGCATCAGATCATATCATACTACGTATAATGACTGTGTTCTGTTTGCGCTGATGAGCTGATGTGCTGTAAGCAGCGTTGCTTGCTTTACGATGGTGGTTGTTTTGTTGTTGGGTTGCAGTGCTTCGCATTTGTTTCTGATTTTCAGCATTTATAGTGAAATTCAGTATACTTTTGGTTATTGGAGTATATTGGATAATATATAAAACTCGATGTGTGTATGTATGCGTGTATGTATGTATATTCCGTATATACTCCAAAACGGTTCTACCGATTTTGATAAAATTTTAAGGCAATCAACCCAGCGGGTTAATTTAGTAGCGACCGGATCAACAGTTGGCGCTGGGGTAGCTTTTTTCTTATTTCTGGACCGATTTGGTTCAAATTCACACCATATAATACATAAATCAGGGTAAAGTCGTTGACAAAATTTGGACTCGATAGGTGGCGCTGGGGTAGCTTTTTTCTTATTTGTGGACCGATTTGGCTCAAATTCACACCATATAATACATAAATCAAAGTAAAGTCGTTGGCAAAATTTGGACCTGTTAGGTGGCGCTGGGGTAGCTTTTTTCTTATTTGTGGACCGATTTGGCTCAAATTCACACCATATAATACATAAATCAAAGTAAAGTCGTTGCAAAATTTGGACTCGATAGGTGGCGCTGGGGTAGCTTTTCTCTTCTTTGTGGACAGATTTGGCTCAAATTCACACATAATATTTGAATCAAAGTAAAGTCGTTGGCAGCGGGTTAATTTAGTAGAGACCGGATCAACAGGTGGCACTGGGGTAGCTTTTTTCTTATTTGTGGACCGATTTGGCTCAAATTCACACCACATAATATTTAAATCAAAGTAAAGTCGTTGGCAAAATTTGGACCCGATAGATGGCGCTGGGGTAGCTTTTTTCTTATTTATGGACCGATTTGGCTCAAATTCACACCATATAATACATAAATCAAATTAAAGTCGTTGGAAAAATTTGGACCTGTTAGGTGGCGCTGGGGTAGCTTTTTTCTTATTTGTGGACCGATTTGGCTCAAATTCACACCACATAATATTTAAATCAAAGTAAAGTCGTTGGCAAAATTTGGACTCGATTCGTGGCGCTGGGATCGCTTTTTTTTATTTATGGACCGATTTGGCTCAAATTCACACCATATAATATTCAAATCAAACTAAAGTCGTTGGCAAAATTTGGACCCGTTGGGTGGCGCTGGGGTCGTATTGGTGTTTGTATGTATGTTCCGTATATACTCCAAAACGGTTATACCGATTTTGATGAAATTTTAAGGCAATCAACCCAGCGGGTTAATTTAGTAGCGACCGGATCAACAGGTGGCGCTGGGATAGCTTTTTTCTTATTTGTGGACCGATTTGGCTCAAATTCACACCATATAATAATTAAATCAAAGTAAAGTCGTTGGCAAAATTTGGACCTGTTAGGTGGCGCTGGGGTAGCTTTTTTCTTATTTGTGGACCGATTTGGCTCAAATTCACACCATATAATACATAAATCAAAGTAAAGTCGTTGGCAAAATTTGGACTCGATAGGTGGCGCTGGGGTAGCTTTTCTCTTCTTTGTGGACAGATTTGGCTCAAATTCACACATAATATTTGAATCAAAGTAAAGTCGTTGGCAGCGGGTTAATTTAGTAGAGACCGGATCAACAGGTGGCACTGGGGTAGCTTTTTTCTTATTTGTGGACCGATTTGGCTCAAATTCACACCACATAATATTTAAATCAAAGTAAAGTCGTTGGCAAAATTTGGACCCGATAGATGGCGCTGGGGTAGCTTTTTTCTTATTTATGGACCGATTTGGCTCAAATTCACACCATATAATACATAAATCAAATTAAAGTCGTTGGAAAAATTTAGACCCGTTAGGTGGCGCTGGGGTAGCTTTTTTCTTATTTGTGGACTGATTTGGCTCAAATTCACATCATATGATACATAAATCAAAATAAAGTCGTTGGCAAAATTTGGACTTGATAGGTGGCGCTGGGGTCGCTTTTTTCTTATGTATGTATGTATGTTCCGTATATACTCCAAAACGGTTAAACCCATTTTGATGAAATTTTAAGGCAATCAACCCAGCGGGTTAATTTAGTAGCGACCGAATCAACAGATGGCGCTGGGGTAGCTTTTTTCTTATTTCTGGACCGATTTGGTTCAAATTCACACCATATAATACATAAATCAGGGTAAAGTCGTTGAAAAAATTTGGACTCGATAGGTGGCTCAAATTCACACCATATAATACATAAATCAGGGTAAAGTCGTTGACAAAATTTGGACTCGATAGGTGGCGCTGGGGTAGCTTTTTTCTTATTTGTGGACCGATTTGGCTCAAATTCACACGATATAATACATAAATCAAAGTAAAGTCGTTGGCAAAATTTGGACCTGTTAGGTGGCGCTGGGGTAGCTTTTTTCTTATTTGTGGACCGATTTGGCTCAAATTCACACCATATAATACATAAATCAAAGTAAAGTCGTTGGCAAAATTTGGACTCGATAGGTGGCGCTGGGGTAGCTTTTCTCTTCTTTGTGGACAGATTTGGCTCAAATTCACACATAATATTTGAATCAAAGTAAAGTCGTTGGCAGCGGGTTAATTTAGTAGAGACCGGATCAACAGGTGGCACTGGGGTAGCTTTTTTCTTATTTGTGGACCGATTTGGCTCAAATTCACACCACATAATATTTAAATCAAAGTAAAGTCGTTGGCAAAATTTGGACCCGATAGATGGCGCTGGGGTAGCTTTTTTCTTATTTATGGACCGATTTGGCTCAAATTCACACCATATAATACATAAATCAAATTAAAGTCGTTGGAAAAATTTAGACCCGTTAGGTGGCGCTGGGGTAGCTTTTTTCTTATTTGTGGACTGATTTGGCTCAAATTCACATCATATGATACATAAATCAAAATAAAGTCGTTGGCAAAATTTGGACTTGATAGGTGGCGCTGGGGTCGCTTTTTTCTTATGTATGTATGTATGTTCCGTATATACTCCAAAACGGTTAAACCCATTTTGATGAAATTTTAAGGCAATCAACCCAGCGGGTTAATTTAGTAGCGACCGAATCAACAGATGGCGCTGGGGTAGCTTTTTTCTTATTTGTGGACCGATTTGGCTCAAATTCACACCATATAATAATTAAATGAAAGTAAAGTCGTTGGCAAAATTTGGACCTGTTAGGTGGCACTGGGGTCGCTTTTTTCTTATTTGTGGACCGATTTGGCTCAAATTCACACCATATAATACATAAATCAAAGTAAAGTCGTTGGCAAAATTTGGACTCGATAGGTGGCGCTGGGGTAGCTTTTCTCTTCTTTGTGGACAGATTTGGCTCAAATTCACACCACATAATATTTAAATCAAAGTATAGTCGTTGGCAGCGGTTTAATTTAGTAGCGACCGGATCAACAGGTGGCACTGGGGTAGCTTTTTTCTTATTTGTGGACCGATTTGGCTCAAATTCACACCACATAATATTTAAATCAAAGTAAAGTCGTTGGCGAACCCGAGGCCCGATCACTACCAAATTTTAGAAAAAGTATTGTTTATTGGGTATACACATGTGTGTAAAATTTGAAAAAAATCGGGTAATTTTTATTTTAAATTTGTATGGGAGCCCCATGAACCCGGAGCCCGATCACGTCCAAATTTTAAAAGAAAGTATTGTCACCTGAAATACAAATGTGTAAAAAATTTCAGGAAAATCGGGCTATAGGAAGTGCTTTAAAAATTGATAATTTAAAATAAAATTTGTATGGGAGCCCCCCGACCCCGGGCATGATCGCTCCAAAAAATTTACAAAAAGTTTTGTCCATCGGAGATACACATGCTTAAAAAATTTGAAGAAAATCGGGAAGTTTTTTAATAAAGTTTGTATGTGTGCCCCCCGACCCAGGGCCCGATCTCTCCAAAAATTTTACAAAAAGTCAAGTACAAAAAATCAAGAAAGAATTTTTTCGATCGCGGAAAATAATTCAGTACTCAAAGGGTTAACTTCGCGTGCCCGTGGCTGGCTGACTGGTGGGCAGAATCTTGTGATCAATTTTTAACACACTTCCTAAAGTCCGATTTTATTCAAATTTGGCACACATGTGTATTACCCATGACAATACTTTCTATTAAAATTTGGGGCACCTCGGGCCTCCCATACAAATTTTTAAAAAAAAATTACCCGATTTTCTTCATATTTTATGCGCTTGTGTATCTCCGATGGACAACACTTTCTGTAAAAATTTAGAAGTGATCTGGCCCCTGGGTCGGAGAGCACCCATACAAATTTTTTCAATATAGCGGCATCAGATCATATCATACTACGTATAATGACTGTGTTCTGTTTGCGCTGATGAGCTGATGTGCTGTAAGCAGCGTTGCTTGCTTTACGATGGTGGTTGTTTTGTTGTTGGGTTGCAGTGCTTCGCATTTGTTTCTGATTTTCAGCATTTATAGTGAAATTCAGTATACTTTTGGTTATTGGACCCGATAGATGGCGCTGGGGTAGCTTTTTTCTTATTTATGGACCGATTTGGCTCAAATTCACACCATATAATACATAAATCAAATTAAAGTCGTTGGAAAAATTTAGACCCGTTAGGTGGCGCTGGGGTAGCTTTTTTCTTATTTGTGGACTGATTTGGCTCAAATTCACATCATATGATACATAAATCAAAATAAAGTCGTTGGCAAAATTTGGACTTGATAGGTGGCGCTGGGGTCGCTTTTTTCTTATGTATGTATGTATGTTCCGTATATACTCCAAAACGGTTAAACCCATTTTGATGAAATTTTAAGGCAATCAACCCAGCGGGTTAATTTAGTAGCGACCGAATCAACAGATGGCGCTGGGGTAGCTTTTTTCTTATTTGTGGACCGATTTGGCTCAAATTCACACCATATAATAATTAAATGAAAGTAAAGTCGTTGGCAAAATTTGGACCTGTTAGGTGGCACTGGGGTCGCTTTTTTCTTATTTGTGGACCGATTTGGCTCAAATTCACACCATATAATACATAAATCAAAGTAAAGTCGTTGGCAAAATTTGGACTCGATAGGTGGCGCTGGGGTAGCTTTTCTCTTCTTTGTGGACAGATTTGGCTCAAATTCACACCACATAATATTTAAATCAAAGTATAGTCGTTGGCAGCGGTTTAATTTAGTAGCGACCGGATCAACAGGTGGCACTGGGGTAGCTTTTTTCTTATTTGTGGACCGATTTGGCTCAAATTCACACCACATAATATTTAAATCAAAGTAAAGTCGTTGGCGAACCCGAGGCCCGATCACTACCAAATTTTAGAAAAAGTATTGTTTATTGGGTATACACATGTGTGTAAAATTTGAAAAAAATCGGGTAATTTTTATTTTAAATTTGTATGGGAGCCCCATGAACCCGGAGCCCGATCACGTCCAAATTTTAAAAGAAAGTATTGTCACCTGAAATACAAATGTGTAAAAAATTTCAGGAAAATCGGGCTATAGGAAGTGCTTTAAAAATTGATAATTTAAAATAAAATTTGTATGGGAGCCCCCCGACCCCGGGCATGATCGCTCCAAAAAATTTACAAAAAGTTTTGTCCATCGGAGATACACATGCTTAAAAAATTTGAAGAAAATCGGGAAGTTTTTTAATAAAGTTTGTATGTGTGCCCCCCGACCCAGGGCCCGATCTCTCCAAAAATTTTACAAAAAGTCAAGTACAAAAAATCAAGAAAGAATTTTTTCGATCGCGGAAAATAATTCAGTACTCAAAGGGTTAACTTCGCGTGCCCGTGGCTGGCTGACTGGTGGGCAGAATCTTGTGATCAATTTTTAACACACTTCCTAAAGTCCGATTTTATTCAAATTTGGCACACATGTGTATTACCCATGACAATACTTTCTATTAAAATTTGGGGCACCTCGGGCCTCCCATACAAATTTTTAAAAAAAAATTACCCGATTTTCTTCATATTTTATGCGCTTGTGTATCTCCGATGGACAACACTTTCTGTAAAAATTTAGAAGTGATCTGGCCCCTGGGTCGGAGAGCACCCATACAAATTTTTTCAATATAGCGGCATCAGATCATATCATACTACGTATAATGACTGTGTTCTGTTTGCGCTGATGAGCTGATGTGCTGTAAGCAGCGTTGCTTGCTTTACGATGGTGGTTGTTTTGTTGTTGGGTTGCAGTGCTTCGCATTTGTTTCTGATTTTCAGCATTTATAGTGAAATTCAGTATACTTTTGGTTATTGGAGTATATTGGATAATATATAAAACTCGATGTGTGTATGTATGCGTGTATGTATGTATATTCCGTATATACTCCAAAACGGTTCTACCGATTTTGATAAAATTTTAAGGCAATCAACCCAGCGGGTTAATTTAGTAGCGACCGGATCAACAGTTGGCGCTGGGGTAGCTTTTTTCTTATTTCTGGACCGATTTGGCTCAAATTCACACCATATAATACATAAATCAGGGTAAAGTCGTTGACAAAATTTGGACTCGATAGGTGGCTCAAATTCACACCATATAATACATAAATCAGGGTAAAGTCGTTGACAAAATTTGGACTCGATAGGTGGCGCTGGGGTAGCTTTTTTCTTATTTGTGGACCGATTTGGCTCAAATTCACACCATATAATACATAAATCAAAGTAAAGTCGTTGGCAAAATTTGGACCTGTTAGGTGGCGCTGGGGTAGCTTTTTTCTTATTTGTGGACCGATTTGGCTCAAATTCACACCATATAATACATAAATCAAAGTAAAGTCGTTGGCAAAATTTGGACTCGATAGGTGGCGCTGGGGTAGCTTTTCTCTTCTTTGTGGACAGATTTGGCTCAAATTCACACAAATATTTGAATCAAAGTAAAGTCGTTGGCAGCGGGTTAATTTAGTAGAGACCGGATCAACAGGTGGCACTGGGGTAGCTTTTTTCTTATTTGTGGACCGATTTGGCTCAAATTCACACAACATAATATTTAAATCAAAGTAAAGTCGTTGGCAAAATTTGGACCCGATAGATGTCGCTGGGGTAGCTTTTTTCTTATTTATGGACCGATTTGGCTCAAATTCACACCATATAATACATTAATCAAATTAAAGTCGTTGGAAAAATTTAGACCCGTTAGGTGGCGCTGGGGTAGCTTTTTTCTTATTTGTGGACTGATTTGGCTCAAATTCACATCATATGATACATAAATCAAAATAAAGTCGTTGGCAAAATTTGGACTTGATAGGTGGCGCTGGGGTCGCTTTTTTCTTATGTATGTATGTTTGTTCCGTATATACTCCAAAACGGTTAAACCCATTTTGATGAAATTTTAAGGCAATCAACCCAGCGGGTTAATTTAGTAGCGACCGGATCAACAGTTGGCGCTGGGGTAGCTTTTTTCTTATTTCTGGACCGATTTGGCTCAAATTCACACCATATAATACATAAATCAGGGTAAAGTCGTTGAAAAAATTTGGACTCGATAGGTGGCTCAAATTCACACCATATAATACATAAATCAAAGTAAAGTCGTTAGCATAATTTGGACCTGTTAGGTGGCGCTGGGGTAGCTTTTTTCTTATTTGTGGACCGATTTGGCTCAAATTCACACCATATAATACATAAATCAAAGTAAAGTCGTTGGCAAAATTTGGACCTGTTAGGTGGCGCTGGGGTAGCTTTTTTCTTATTTGTGGACCGATTTGGCTCAAATTCACACCATATAATACATAAATCAAAGTAAAGTCGTTGGCAAAATTTGGACTCGATAGGTGGCGCTGGGGTAGCTTTTCTCTTCTTTGTGGACAGATTTGGCTCAAATTCACACATAATATTTGAATCAAAGTAAAGTCGTTGGCAGCGGGTTAATTTAGTAGAGACCGGATCAACAGGTGGCACTGGGGTAGCTTTTTTCTTATTTGTGGACCGATTTGGCTCAAATTCACACCACATAATATTTAAATCAAAGTAAAGTCGTTGGCAAAATTTGGACCCGATAGATGGCGCTGGGGTAGCTTTTTTCTTATTTATGGACCGATTTGGCTCAAATTCACACCATATAATACATAAATCAAATTAAAGTCGTTGGAAAAATTTAGACCCGTTAGGTGGCGCTGGGGTAGCTTTTTTCTTATTTGTGGACTGATTTGGCTCAAATTCACATCATATGATACATAAATCAAAATAAAGTCGTTGGCAAAATTTGGACTTGATAGGTGCCGCTGGGGTCGCTTTTTTCTTATGTATGTATGTTTGTTCCGTATATACTCCAAAACGGTTAAACCCATTTTGATGAAATTTTAAGGCAATCAACCCAGCGGGTTAATTTAGTAGCGACCGGATCAACAGTTGGCGCTGGGGTAGCTTTTTTCTTATTTCTGGACCGATTTGGTTCAAATTCACACCATATAATACATAAATCAGGGTAAAGTCGTTGACAAAATTTGGACTCGATAGGTGGCTCAAATTCACACCATATAATACATAAATCAGGGTAAAGTCGTTGACAAAATTTGGACTCGATAGGTGGCGCTGGGGTAGCTTTTTTCTTATTTGTGGACCGATTTGGCTCAAATTCACACCATATAATACATAAATCAAAGTAAAGTCGTTGGCAAAATTTGGACCTGTTAGGTTGCGCTGGGGTAGCTTTTTTCTTATTTGTGGACCGATTTGGCTCAAATTCACACCACATAATATTTAAATCAAAGTAAAGTCGTTGGCAAAATTTGGACCCGATAGATGGCGCTGGGGTAGCTTTTTTCTTATTTATGGACCGATTTGGCTCAAATTCACACCATATAATACATAAATCAAATTAAAGTCGTTGGAAAAATTTAGACCCGTTAGGTGGCGCTGGGGTAGCTTTTTTCTTATTTGTGGACTGATTTGGCTCAAATTCACATCATATGATACATAAATCAAAATAAAGTCGTTGGCAAAATTTGGACTTGATAGGTGGCGCTGGGGTCGCTTTTTTCTTATGTATGTATGTATGTTCCGTATATACTCCAAAACGGTTAAACCCATTTTGATGAAATTTTAAGGCAATCAACCCAGCGGGTTAATTTAGTAGCGACCGAATCAACAGATGGCGCTGGGGTAGCTTTTTTCTTATTTGTGGACCGATTTGGCTCAAATTCACACCATATAATAATTAAATGAAAGTAAAGTCGTTGGCAAAATTTGGACCTGTTAGGTGGCATTGGGGTCGCTTTTTTCTTATTTGTGGACCGATTTGGCTCAAATTCACACCATATAATACATAAATCAGGGTAAAGTCGTTGGCAAAATTTGGACCTGTTAGGTGGCACTGGGGTCGCTTTTTTCTTATTTGTGGACCGATTTGGCTCAAATTCACACCATATAATAATTAAATCAAAGTAAAGTCGTTGGCGAACCCGAGGCCCGATCACTACCAAATTTTAGAAAAAGTATTGTTTATTGGGTATACACATGTGTGTAAAATTTGAAAAAAAATCGGGTAATTTTTATTTTAAATTTGTATGGGAGCCCCATGAACCCGGAGCCCGATCACGTCCAAATTTTAAAAGAAAGTATTGTCACCGGAAATACAAATGTGTAAAAAATTTCAGGAAAATCGGGCTTTAGGAAGTGCGTTAAAAATTGATAATTAAAAAAAAATTGTATGGGAGCCCCCCGACCCCGGGCATGATCGCTTCAAAAAATTTACAAAAAGTTTTGTTTATCGGAGATACACATGCGTAAAAAATTTGAAGAAAATCGGGAAGTTTTTTAATAAAGTTTGTATGTGTGCCCCCTGACCCAGGGCCCGATCTCTCCAAAATTTTTACAAAAAATCAAGAAAGAATTTTTCGATCGCGGAAAATAATTCAGTACTCAAAGGGTTAACTTCGCGTGCCCGTGGCTGGCTGGCTGGTGGGCAGAATCTTGTGATCAATTTTTAACACACTTCCTAAAGTCCGATTTTATTCAAATTTGGCACACATGTGTATTACCTATGACAATACTTTCTATTAAAATTTGGGGCACCTCGGGCCTCCCATTTACAAATTTTTAAAAAAATTTACCCGATTTTCTTCAAATTTTATGCGCTTGTGTATCTCCGATGGACAACACTTTCTGTAAAAATTTGGAAGTGATCTGGCCCCTGGGTCGGAGAGCACCCATACAAATTTTTTCAATATAGCGGCATCAGATCATATCATACTACGTATAATGACTGTGTTCTGTTTGCGCTGATGAGCTGATGTGCTGTAAGCAGCGTTGCTTGCTTTACGATGGTGGTTGTTTTGTTGTTGGGTTGCAGTGCTTCGCATTTGTTTCTGATTTTCAGCATTTATAGTGAAATTCAGTATACTTTTGGTTATTGGAGTATATTGGATAATATATAAAACTCGATGTGTGTATGTATGCGTGTATGTATGTATATTCCGTATATACTCCAAAACGGTTCTACCGATTTTGATGAAATTTTAAGGCAATCAACCCAGCGGGTTAATTTAGTAGCGACCGGATCAACAGTTGGCGCTGGGGTAGCTTTTTTCTTATTTGTGGACCGATTTGGCTCAAATTCACACCATATAATACATAAATCAGGGTAAAGTCGTTGGCAAAATTTGGACTCGATAGGTGGCGCTAGGGTTGCCTTTTTTTTTTATTTGTGGACCGATTTGGCTCAAATTCACACCATATAATACATAAATCAAAGTAAAGTCGTTGGCAAAATTTGGACTCGATAGGTGGCGCTGGGGTAGCTTTTCTCTTCCTTGTGGACAGATTTGGCTCAAATTCACACCACATAATATTTAAATCAAAGTAAAGTCGTTGGCGAACCCGAGGCCCGATCACTACCAAATTTTAGAAAAAGTATTCTTTATTGGGTATACACATGTGTGTAAAATTTGAAAAAAATCGGGTAATTTTTATTTTAAATTTGTATGGGAGCCCCATGAACCCGGAGCCCGATCACGTCCAAATTTTAAAAGAAAGTATTGTCACCGGAAATACAAATGTGTAAAAAATTTCAGGAAAATCGGGCTATAGGAAGTGCTTTAAAAATTGATAATTTAAAATAAAATTTGTATGGGAGCCCCCCGACCCCGGGCATGATCGCTCCAAAAAATTTACAAAAAGTTTTGTCCATCGGAGATACACATGCTTAAAAAATTTGAAGAAAATCGGGAAGTTTTTTAATAAAGTTTGTATGTGTGCCCCCCGACCCAGGGCCCGATCTCTCCAAAAATTTTACAAAAAGTCAAGTACAAAAAATCAAGAAAGAATTTTTTCGATCGCGGAAAATAATTCAGTACTCAAAGGGTTAACTTCGCGTGCCCGTGGCTGGCTGGCTGGTGGGCAGAATCTTGTGATCAATTTTTAACACACTTCCTAAAGTCCGATTTTATTCAAATTTGGCACACATGTGTATTACCCATGACAATACTTTCTATTAAAATTTGGGGCACCTCGGGCCTCCCATACAAATTTTTAAAAAAAATTACCCGATTTTCTTCATATTTTATGCGCTTGTGTATCTCCGATGGACAACACTTTCTGTAAAAATTTAGAAGTGATCTGGCCCCTGGGTCGGAGAGCACCCATACAAATTTTTTCAATATAGCGGCATCAGATCATATCATACTACGTATAATGACTGTGTTCTGTTTGCGCTGATGAGCTGATGTGCTGTAAGCAGCGTTGCTTGCTTTACGATGGTGGTTGTTTTGTTGTTGGGTTGCAGTGCTTCGCATTTGTTTCTGATTTTCAGCATTTATAGTGAAATTCAGTATACTTTTGGTTATTGGAGTATATTGGATAATATATAAAACTCGATGTGTGTATGTATGCGTGTATGTATGTATATTCCGTATATACTCCAAAACGGTTCTACCGATTTTGATGAAATTTTAAGGCAATCAACCCAGCGGGTTAATTTAGTAGCGACCGGATCAACAGTTGGCGCTGGGGTAGCTTTTTTCTTATTTCTGGACCGATTTGGCTCAAATTCACACCATATAATACATAAATGAGGGTAAAGTCGTTGACAAAATTTGGACTCGATAGGTGGCGCTGGGGTAGCTTTTTTCTTATTTGTGGACCGATTTGGCTCAAATTCACACCATATAATACATAAATCAAAGTAAAGTCGTTGGCAAAATTTGGACTCGATAGGTGGCGCTGGGGTAGCTTTTCTCTTCTTTGTGGACAGATTTGGCTCAAATTCACACCACATAATATTTGAATCAAAGTAAAGTCGTTGGCAGCGGGTTAATTTAGTAGCGACCGGATCAACAGGTGGCACTGGGGTAGCTTTTTTCTTATTTGTGGACCGATTTGGCTCAAATTCACACCACATAATATTTAAATCAAAGTAAAGTCGTTGGCAAAATTTGGACCCGATAGATGGCGCTGGGGTAGCTTTTTTCTTATTTATGGACCGATTTGGCTCAAATTCACACCATATAATACATAAATCAAATTAAAGTCGTTGGAAAAATTTAGACCCGTTAGGTGGCGCTGGGGTCGCTTTTTTCTTATTTGTGGACCGATTTGGCTCAAATTCACATCATATGATACATAAATCAAAATAAAGTCTTTGGCTAAATTTGCACGTGATAGGTGGCGCTGGGGTCGCTTTTTTCTTATGTATGTATGTATGTTCCGTATATACTCCAAAACGGTTAAACCCATTTTGATGAAATTTTAAGGCAATCAACCCAGCGGGTTAATTTAGTAGCGACCTAATCAACAGATAGCGCTGGGGTAGCTTTTTTCTTATTTGTGGACCGATTTGGCTCAAATTCACACCATATAATAATTAAATCAAAGTAAAGTCGTTGGCGAACCCGAGAGGCCTGATCACTACCAAATTTTAGAAAAAGTATTCTTTATTGGGTATACACATGTGTGTAAAATTTGAAAAAAATCGGGTAATTTTTATTTTAAATTTGTATGGGAGCCCCATGAACCCGGAGCCCGATCACGTCCAAATTTTAAAAGAAAGTATTGTCACCGGAAATACAAATGTGTAAAAAATTTCAGGAAAATCGGGCTGTAGGAAGTGCGATAAAAATTGATAATTAAAAAAAAAATTTGTATGGGAGCCCCCCGACCCCGGGCATGATCGCTTCAAAAAATTTACAAAAAGTTTTGTCCATCGGAGATACACATGCGTAAAAAATTTGAAGAAAATCGGGAAGTTTTTTAATAAAGTTTGTATGTGTGCCCCCCGACCCAGGGCCCGATCTCTCCAAAAATTTTACAAAAAGTCAAGTAAAAAAAATCAAGAAAAAATTTTTTCGATCGCGAAAAATAATTCAGTACTCAAAGGGTTAACTTCGCGTGCCCGTGGCTGGCTGGCTGGTGGGCAGAATCTTGTGATAAATTTTTAACACACTTCCTAAAGTCCGATTTTATTCAAATTTGGCACACATGTGTATTTCCCATGACAATACTTTCTATTAAAATTTGGGGCACCTCGGGCCTCCCATACAAATTTTTAAAAAAATTTACCCGATTTTCTTCAAATTTTATGCGCTTGTGTATCTCCGATGGACAACACTTTCTGTAAAAATTTGGAAGTGATCTGGCCCCTGGGTCGGAGAGCACCCAAAACAAATCAGATCATATCATACTACGTATAATGACTGTGTTCTGTTTGCGCTGATGAGCTGACTCGATAGGTGGCGCTGGGGTAGCTTTTTTCTTATTTGTGGACCGATTTGGCTCAAATTCACACCATATAATACATAAATCAAAGTAAAGTCGTTGGCAAAATTTGGACCTGTTAGGTGGCGCTGGGGTAGCTTTTTTCTTATTTGTGGACCGATTTGGCTCAAATTCACACCATATAATACATAAATCAAAGTAAAGTCGTTGGCAAAATTTGGACTCGATAGGTGGCGCTGGGGTAGCTTTTCTTTTCTTTGTGGACAGATTTGGCTCAAATTCACACCACATAATATTTAAATCAAAGTAAAGTCGTTGGCAGCGGGTTAATTTAGTAGCGACCGGATCAACAGGTGGCACTGGGGTAGCTTTTTTCTTATTTGTGGACCGATTTGGCTCAAATTCACAACACATAATATTTAAATCAAAGTAAAGTCGTTGGCAAAATTTGGACCCGATAGATGGCGCTGGGGTAGCTTTTTTCTTATTTATGGACCGATTTGGCTTAAATTTACACCATATAATACATAAATCAAATTAAAGTCGTTGGCAAAATTTAGACCCGTTAGGTGGCGCTTGGGTCGCTTTTTTCTTATTTGTGGACCGATTTGGCTAAAATTCACATCATATGATACATAAATCAAAATAAAGTCGTTGGCAAAATTTGGACCTGTTTGGCACTGGGGTCGCTTTTTTCTTATTTGTGGACCGATTTGGCTCAAATTCACACCATATAATACACAAATCAAAGTAAAGTCGTTGGCAAAATTTGGACTCGATTCGTGGCGCTGGGATCGCTTTTTTCTTATTTATGGACCGATTTGGCTCAAATTCACACTATATAATATTCAAATCAAACTAAAGTCGTTGGCTCAAATTCACACCACATAATATTTAAATCAAAGTAAAGTCGTTGGCGAACCCGAGGCCCGATCACTACCAAATTTTAGAAAAAGTATTCTTTATTGGGTATACACATGTGTGTAAAATTTGAAAAAAATCGGGAAATTTTTATTTTAAATTTGTATGGGAGCCCCATGAACCCGGAGCCCGATCACGTCCAAATTTTAAAAGAAAGTATTGTCACCGGAAATACAAATGTGTAAAAAATTTCAGGAAAATCGGGCTATAGGAAGTGCTTTAAAAATTGATAATTTAAAATAAAATTTGTATGGGAGCCCCCCGACCCCGGGCATGATCGCTCCAAAAAATTTACAAAAAGTTTTGTCCATCGGAGATACACATGCTTAAAAAATTTGAAGAAAATCGGGAAGTTTTTTAATAAAGTTTGTATGTGTGCCCCCCGACCCAGGGCCCGATCTCTCCAAAAATTTTACAAAAAGTCAAGTACAAAAAATCAAGAAAGAATTTTTTCGATCGCGGAAAATAATTCAGTACTCAAAGGGTTAACTTCGCGTGCCCGTGGCTGGCTGGCTGGTGGGCAGAATCTTGTGATCAATTTTTAACACACTTCCTAAAGTCCGATTTTATTCAAATTTGGCACACATGTGTATTACCCATGACAATACTTTCTATTAAAATTTGGGGCACCTCGGGCCTCCCATACAAATTTTTAAAAAAAATTACCCGATTTTCTTCATATTTTATGCGCTTGTGTATCTCCGATGGACAACACTTTCTGTAAAAATTTAGAAGTGATCTGGCCCCTGGGTCGGAGAGCACCCATACAAATTTTTTCAATATAGCGGCATCAGATCATATCATACTACGTATAATGACTGTGTTCTGTTTGCGCTGATGAGCTGATGTGCTGTAAGCAGCGTTGCTTGCTTTACGATGGTGGTTGTTTTGTTGTTGGGTTGCAGTGCTTCGCATTTGTTTCTGATTTTCAGCATTTATAGTGAAATTCAGTATACTTTTGGTTATTGGAGTATATTGGATAATATATAAAACTCGATGTGTGTATGTATGCGTGTATGTATGTATATTCCGTATATACTCCAAAACGGTTCTACCGATTTTGATGAAATTTTAAGGCAATCAACCCAGCGGGTTAATTTAGTAGCGACCGGATCAACAGTTGGCGCTGGGGTAGCTTTTTTCTTATTTCTGGACCGATTTGGCTCAAATTCACACCATATAATACATAAATCAGGGTAAAGTCGTTGACAAAATTTGGACTCGATAGGTGGCGCTGGGGTAGCTTTTTTCTTATTTGTGGACCGATTTGGCTCAAATTCACACCATATAATACATAAATCAAAGTAAAGTCGTTGGCAAAATTTGGACTCGATAGGTGGCGCTGGGGTAGCTTTTCTCTTCTTTGTGGACAGATTTGGCTCAAATTCACACCACATAATATTTGAATCAAAGTAAAGTCGTTGGCAGCGGGTTAATTTAGTAGCGACCGGATCAACAGGTGGCACTGGGGTAGCTTTTTTCTTATTTGTGGACCGATTTGGCTCAAATTCACACCACATAATATTTAAATCAAAGTAAAGTCGTTGGCAAAATTTGGACCCGATAGATGGCGCTGGGGTAGCTTTTTTCTTATTTATGGACCGATTTGGCTCAAATTCACACCATATAATACATAAATCAAATTAAAGTCGTTGGAAAAATTTAGACCCGTTAGGTGGCGCTGGGGTCGCTTTTTTCTTATTTGTGGACCGATTTGGCTCAAATTCACATCATATGATACATAAATCAAAATAAAGTCGTTGGCTAAATTTGCACGTGATAGGTGGCGCTGGGGTCGCTTTTTTCTTATGTATGTATGTATGTTCCGTATATACTCCAAAACGGTTAAACCCATTTTGATGAAATTTTAAGGCAATCAACCCAGCGGGTTAATTTAGTAGCGACCTAATCAACAGATAGCGCTGGGGTAGCTTTTTTCTTATTTGTGGACCGATTTGGCTCAAATTCACACCATATAATAATTAAATCAAAGTAAAGTCGTTGGCGAACCCGAGGCCCGATCACTACCAAATTTTAGAAAAAGTATTCTTTATTGGGTATACACATGTGTGTAAAATTTGAAAAAAATCGGGTAATTTTTATTTTAAATTTGTATGGGAGCCCCATGAACCCGGAGCCCGATCACGTCCAAATTTTAAAAGAAAGTATTGTCACCGGAAATACAAATGTGTAAAAAATTTCAGGAAAATCGGGCTGTAGGAAGTGCGATAAAAATTGATAATTAAAAAAAAAAATTGTATGGGAGCCCCCCGACCCCGGGCATGATCGCTTCAAAAAATTTACAAAAAGTTTTGTCCATCGGAGATACACATGCGTAAAAAATTTGAAGAAAATCGGGAAGTTTTTTAATAAAGTTTGTATGTGTGCCCCCCGACCCAGGGCCCGATCTCTCCAAAAATTTTACAAAAAGTCAAGTACAAAAAATCAAGAAAAAATTTTTTCGATCGCGAAAAATAATTCAGTACTCAAAGGGTTAACTTCGCGTGCCCGTGGCTGGCTGGCTGGTGGGCAGAATCTTGTGATAAATTTTTAACACACTTCCTAAAGTCCGATTTTATTCAAATTTGGCACACATGTGTATTTCCCATGACAATACTTTCTATTAAAATTTGGGGCACCTCGGGCCTCCCATACAAATTTTTAAAAAAATTTACCCGATTTTCTTCAAATTTTATGCGCTTGTGTATCTCCGATGGACAACACTTTCTGTAAAAATTTGGAAGTGATCTGGCCCCTGGGTCGGAGAGCACCCAAAACAAATTTTTTCAATATAACGGAATCAGATCATATCATACTACGTATAATGACTGTGTTCTGTTTGCGCTGATGAGCTGACTCGATAGGTGGCGCTGGGGTAGCTTTTTTCTTATTTGTGGACCGATTTGGCTCAAATTCACACCATATAATACATAAATCAAAGTAAAGTCGTTGGCAAAATTTGGACCTGTTAGGTGGCGCTGGGGTAGCTTTTTTCTTATTTGTGGACCGATTTGGCTCAAATTCACACCATATAATACATAAATCAAAGTAAAGTCGTTGGCAAAATTTGGACTCGATAGGTGGCGCTGGGGTAGCTTTTCTTTTCTTTGTGGACAGATTTGGCTCAAATTCACACCACATAATATTTAAATCAAAGTAAAGTCGTTGGCAGCGGGTTAATTTAGTAGCGACCGGATCAACAGGTGGCACTGGGGTAGCTTTTTTCTTATTTGTGGACCGATTTGGCTCAAATTCACAACACATAATATTTAAATCAAAGTAAAGTCGTTGGCAAAATTTGGACCCGATAGATGGCGCTGGGGTAGCTTTTTTCTTATTTATGGACCGATTTGGCTTAAATTTACACCATATAATACATAAATCAAATTAAAGTCGTTGGCAAAATTTAGACCCGTTAGGTGGCGCTTGGGTCGCTTTTTTCTTATTTGTGGACCGATTTGGCTCAAATTCACATCATATGATACATAAATCAAAATAAAGTCGTTGGCAAAATTTGGACCTGTTTGGCACTGGGGTCGCTTTTTTCTTATTTGTGGACCGATTTGGCTCAAATTCACACCATATAATACACAAATCAAAGTAAAGTCGTTGGCAAAATTTGGACTCGATTCGTGGCGCTGGGATCGCTTTTTTCTTATTTATGGACCGATTTGGCTCAAATTCACACTATATAATATTCAAATCAAACTAAAGTCGTTGGAAAATTTTGACCCGTTGGGTGGCGCTGGGGTCGTATTGGTGTTTGTATGTATGTTCCGTATATACTCCAAAACGGTTATACCGATTTTGATGAAATTTTAAGGCAATCAACCCAGCGGGTTAATTTAGTAGCGACCGGATCAACAGGTGGCGCTGGGGTCTCTTTTTTCTTATTTATGGACCGATTTGGCTCAAATTCACACCATATAATACATAAATCAAAGTAAAATCGTTGGCAAAATTTAGACCCGTTAGGTGGCGCTGGGGTTACTTTTTTCTTATTTGTGGACCGATTTGGCTCAAATTCACATCATATGATACATAAATCAAAATAAAGTCGTTGGCAAAATTTGGACTTGATAGGTGGCGCTGTGGTCGCTTTTTTCTTATGTATGTATGTATGTTCCGTATATACTCCAAAACGGTTACACCCATTTTGATGAAATTTTAAGGAAATCAACCCAGCGGGTTAATTTAGTAGCGACCGAATCAACAGATGGCGCTGGGGTAGCTTTTTTCTTATTTGTGGACCGATTTGGCTCAAATTCACACCATATAATACATAAATCAAAGTAAAGTCGTTAGCATAATTTGGACCTGTTAGGTGGCGCTGGGGTAGCTTTTTTCTTATTTGTGGACCGATTTGGCTCAAATTCACACCATATAATAATTAAATCAAAGTAAAGTCGTTGGCAGCGGGTTAATTTAGTAGCGACCGGATCAACAGGTGGCACTGGGGTAGCTTTTTTCTTATTTGTGGACCGATTTGGCTCAAATTCACAAAACATAATATATAAATCAAAGTTAAGTCGTTGGCAAAATTTGGACCCGATAGATGGCGCTGGGGTAGCTTTTTTCTTATTTATGGACCGATTTGGCTCAAATTCACATCATATGATACATAAATCAAATTAAAGTCGTTGGCAAAATTTAGACCCGTTAGGTGGCGCTGGGGTCGCTTTTTTCTTATTTGTGGACCGATTTGGCTCAAATTCACACCATATAATACACAAATCAAAGTAAAGTCGTTGGCAAAATTTGGACTCGATTCGTGGCGCTGGGATCGCTTTTTTCTTATTTATGGACCGATTTGGCTCAAATTCACACTATATAATATTCAAATCAAACTAAAGTCGTTGGCAAAATTTTGACCCGTTGGGTGGCGCTGGGGTCGTATTGGTGTTTGTATGTATGTTCCGTATATACTCCAAAACGGTTATACCGATTTTGATGAAATTTTAAGGCAATCAACCCAGCGGGTTAATTTAGTAGCGACCGGATCAACAGGTGGCGCTGGGGTCTCTTTTTTCTTATTTATGGACCGATTTGGCTCAAATTCACACCATATAATACATAAATCAAAGTAAAATCGTTGGCAAAATTTAGACCCGTTAGGTGGCGCTGGGGTTACTTTTTTCTTATTTGTGGACCGATTTGGCTCAAATTCACATCATATGATACATAAATCAAAATAAAGTCGTTGGCAAAATTTGGACTTGATAGGTGGCGCTGTGGTCGCTTTTTTCTTATGTATGTATGTATGTTCCGTATATACTCCAAAACGGTTACACCCATTTTGATGAAATTTTAAGGAAATCAACCCAGCGGGTTAATTTAGTAGCGACCGAATCAACAGATGGCGCTGGGGTAGCTTTTTTCTTATTTGTGGACCGATTTGGCTCAAATTCACACCATATAATACATAAATCAAAGTAAAGTCGTTAGCATAATTTGGACCTGTTAGGTGGCGCTGGGGTAGCTTTTTTCTTATTTGTGGACCGATTTGGCTCAAATTCACACCATATAATACATAAATCAAAGTAAAGTCGTTGGCAAAATTTGGACTCGATAGGTGGCGCTGGGGTAGCTTTTCTCTTCTTTGTGGACAGATTTGGCTCAAATTCACGCCACATAATATTTAAATAAAGTAAAGTTAAAGTAAAGTCGTTGGCAGCGGGTTAATTTAGTAGCGACCGGATCAACAGATGGCGCTGGGGTAGCTTTTTTCTTATTTGTGGACCGATTTGGCTCAAATTCACACCATATAATAATTAAATCAAAGTAAAGTCGTTGGCAAAATTTGGACCCGTTAGGTGGCGCTGGGGTCGCTTTTTTCTTATTTGTGGACCGATTTGGCTCAAATTCACACCATATAATAATTAAATCAAAGTAAAGTCGTTGGCAAAATTTGGACCCGTTAGGTGGCGCTGGGGTCGCTTTTTTCTTATTTGTGGACCGATTTGGCTCAAATTCACATCATATGATACATAAATCAAAATAAAGTCGTTGGCAAAATTTGGACCTGTTAGGTGGCACTGGGGTCGCTTTTTTCTTATTTGTGGACCGATTTGGCTCAAATTCACACCATATAATACATAAATCAAAGTAAAGTCGTTGGCAAAATTTGGACTCGATTCGTGGCGCTGGGATCGCTTTTTTCTTATTTATGGACCGATTTGGCTCAAATTCACACTATATAATATTCAAATCAAACTAAAGTCGTTGGCAAAATTTTGACCCGTTGGGTGGCGCTGGGGTCGTATTGGTGTTTGTATGTATGTTCCGTATATACTCCAAAACGGTTATACCGATTTTGATGAAATTTTAAGGCAATCAACCCAGCGGGTTAATTTAGTAGCGACCGGATCAACAGGTGGCGCTGGGGTCTCTTTTTTCTTATTTATGGACCGATTTGTCGCTTTTTTCTTATGTATGTATGTATGTTCCGTATATACTCCAAAACGGTTACACCCATTTTGATGAAATTTTAAGGAAATCAACCCAGCGGGTTAATTTAGTAGCGACCGAATCAACAGATGGCGCTGGGGTAGCTTTTTTCTTATTTGTGGACCGATTTGGCTCAAATTCACACCATATAATACATAAATCAAAGTAAAGTCGTTAGCATAATTTGGACCTGTTAGGTGGCGCTGGGGTAGCTTTTTTCTTATTTGTGGACCTATTTGGCTCAAATTCACACCACATAATATTTAAATAAAGTAAAGTTAAAGTAAAGTCGTTGGCAGCGGGTTAATTTAGTAGCGACCGGATCAACAGATGGCGCTGGGGTAGCTTTTTTCTTATTTGTGGACCGATTTGGCTCAAATTCACACCATATAATAATTAAATCAAAGTAAAGTCGTTGGCAAAATTTGGACTCGATAGGTGGCGCTGGGGTAGCTTTTCTCTTCTTTGTGGACAGATTTGGCTCAAATTCACGCCACATAATATTTAAATAAAGTAAAGTTAAAGTAAAGTCGTTGGCAGCGGGTTAATTTAGTAGCGACCGGATCAACAGATGGCGCTGGGGTAGCTTTTTTCTTATTTGTGGACCGATTTGGCTCAAATTCACACCATATAATAATTAAATCAAAGTAAAGTCGTTGGCAAAATTTAGACCCGTTAGGTGGCGCTGGGGTCGCTTTTTTCTTATTTGTGGACCGATTTGGCTCAAATTCACGCCACATAATATTTAAATAAAGTAAAGTTAAAGTAAAGTCGTTGGCAGCGGGTTAATTTAGTAGCGACCGGATCAACAGATGGCGCTGGGGTAGCTTTTTTCTTATTTGTGGACCGATTTGGCTCAAATTCACACCATATAATAATTAAATCAAAGTAAAGTCGTTGGCAAAATTTGGACCCGTTAGGTGGCGCTGGGGTCGCTTTTTTCTTATTTGTGGACCGATTTGGCTCAAATTCACATCATATGATACATAAATCAAAATAAAGTCGTTGGCAAAATTTGGACCTGTTAGGTGGCACTGGGTTCGCTTTTTTCTTATTTGTGGGCCGATTTGGCTCAAATTTGGCTCAAATTTGGGATCGCTTTTTTCTTATTTATGGACCGATTTGGCTCAAATTCACACTATATAATATTCAAATCAAACTAAAGTCGTTGGCAAAATTTTGACCCGTTGGGTGGCGCTGGGGTCGTATTGGTGTTTGTATGTATGTTCCGTATATACTCCAAAACGGTTATACCGATTTTGATGAAATTTTAAGGCAATCAACCCAGCGGGTTAATTTAGTAGCGACCGGATCAACAGGTGGCGCTGGGGTCTCTTTTTTCTTATTTATGGACCGATTTGGCTCAAATTCACACCATATAATACATAAATCAAAGTAAAATCGTTGGCAAAATTTAGACCCGTTAGGTGGCGCTGGGGTTACTTTTTTCTTATTTGTGGACCGATTTGGCTCAAATTCACATCATATGATACATAAATCAAAATAAAGTCGTTGGCAAAATTTGGACTTGATAGGTGGCGCTGTGGTCGCTTTTTTCTTATGTATGTATGTATGTTCCGTATATACTCCAAAACGGTTACACTCATTTTGATGAAATTTTAAGGAAATCAACCCAGCGGGTTAATTTAGTAGCGACCGAATCAACAGATGGCGCTGGGGTAGCTTTTTTCTTATTTGTGGACCGATTTGGCTCAAATTCACACCATATAATACATAAATCAAAGTAAAGTCGTTAGCATAATTTGGACCTGTTAGGTGGCGCTGGGGTAGCTTTTTTCTTATTTGTGGACCGATTTGGCTCAAATTCACACCATATAATACATAAATCAAAGTAAAGTCGTTGGCAAAATTTGGACTCGATAGGTGGCGCTGGGGTAGCTTTTCTCTTCTTTGTGGACAGATTTGGCTCAAATTCACGCCACATAATATTTAAATAAAGTAAAGTTAAAGTAAAGTCGTTGGCAGCGGGTTAATTAAGTAGCGACCGGATCAACAGATGGCGCTGGGGTAGCTTTTTTCTTATTTGTGGACCGATTTGGCTCAAATTCACACCATATAATAATTAAATCAAAGTAAAGTCGTTGGCGAACCCGAGAGGCCTGATCACTACCAAATTTTAGAAAAAGTATTCTTTATTGGGTATACACATGTGTGTAAAATTTGAAAAAAATCGGGTAATTTTTATTTTAAATTTGTATGGGAGCCCCATGAACCCGGAGCCCGATCACGTCCAAATTTTAAAAGAAAGTATTGTCACCGGAAATACAAATGTGTAAAAAATTTCAGGAAAATCGGGCTGTAGGAAGTGCGATAAAAATTGATAATTAAAAAAAAAATTTGTATGAGAGCCCCCCGACCCCGGGCATGATCGCTTCAAAAAATTTACAAAAAGTTTTGTCCATCGGAGATACACATGCGTAAAAAATTTGAAGAAAATCGGGAAGTTTTTTAATAAAGTTTGTATGTGTGCCCCCCGACCCAGGGCCCGATCTCTCCAAAAATTTTACAAAAAGTCAAGTACAAAAAATCAAGAAAAAATTTTTTCGATCGCGAAAAATAATTCAGTACTCAAAGGGTTAACTTCGCGTGCCCGTGGCTGGCTGGCTGGTGGGCAGAATCTTGTGATAAATTTTTAACACACTTCCTAAAGTCCGATTTTATTCAAATTTGGCACACATGTGTATTTCCCATGACAATACTTTCTATTAAAATTTGGGGCACCTCGGGCCTCCCATACAAATTTTTAAAAAAATTTACCCGATTTTCTTCAAATTTTATGCGCTTGTGTATCTCCGATGGACAACACTTTCTGTAAAAATTTGGAAGTGATCTGGCCCCTGGGTCGGAGAGCACCCAAAACAAATTTTTTCAATATAACGGCATCAGATCATATCATACTACGTATAATGACTGTGTTCTGTTTGCGCTGATGAGCTGACTCGATAGGTGGCGCTGGGGTAGCTTTTTTCTTATTTGTGGACCGATTTGGCTCAAATTCACACCATATAATACATAAATCAAAGTAAAGTCGTTGGCAAAATTTAGACCCGTTAGGTGGCGCTGGGGACGCTTTTTTCATTATTTGTGGACCGATTTGGCTCAAATTCACATCATATGATACATAAATAAAAATAAAGTCGTTGGCAAAATTTGGACTTGATAGGTGGCCCTGTGGTCGCTTTTTTCTTATGTATGTATGTATGTTCCGTATATACTCCAAAACGGTTAAACCAATTTTGCTGAAATTTTAAGGCAATCAACCCAGCGGGTTAATTTAGTAGCGACCGAATCAACAGATGGCGCTGGGGTAGCTTTTTTCTTATTTGTGGACCGATTTGGCTCAAATTCACACCATATAATAATTAAATCAAAGTAAAGTCGTTGGCAAAATTTGGAACTGTTAGGTGGCGCTGGGGTCGCTTTTTTCTTATTTGTTGACCGATTTGGCTCAAATTCACACCATATAATACATAAATTAAAGTAAAGTCGTTGGCAAAATTTGGACTCGATAGGTGGCGCTGGGGTAGCTTTTTTCTTCTTTGTGGACAGATTTTGCTCAAATTCACATCATATGATACATAAATCAAAATAAAGTCGTTTCTTATGTATGTATGTATGTTCCGTGTATACTCCAAAACTGTTAAACCCATTTTGATGAAATTTTAAGGCAATCAACCCAGCGGGTTAATTTAGTAGCGACCGAATCAACAGATGGCGCTGGGGTAGCTTTTTTCTTATTTGTGGACCGATTTGGCTCAAATTCACACCATATAATAATTAAATCAAAGTAAAGTCGTTGGCAAAATTTGGACCTGTTAGGTGGCACTGGGGTCGCTTTTTTCTTATTTGTGGACCGATTTGGCTCAAATTCACACCATATAATACATAAATCAAAGTAAAGTCGTTGGCAAAATTTGGACTCGATTCGTGGCGCTGGGATCGCTTTTTTCTTATTTATGGAACGATTTGGCTCAAATTTACACCATATAATATTCAAATCAAACTAAAGTCGTTGTTTGAAGTAGTAGCGACCGGATCAACAGATGGCGCTGGGGTAGCTTTTTTCTTATTTGTGGACCGATTTGGCTCAAATTCACACCATATAATAATTAAATCAAAGTAAAGTCGTTGGAAAAATTTAGACCCGTTAGGTGGCGCTGGGGTCGCTTTTTTCTTATTTGTGGACCGATTTGGCTCAAATTCACATCATATGATACATAAATCAAAATAAAGTCGTTGGCAAAATTTGGACTTGATAGGTGGCGCTGTGGTCGCTTTTTTCTTATGTATGTATGTATGTTCCGTATATACTCCAAAACGGTTACACCCATTTTGATGAAATTTTAAGGAAATCAACCCAGCGGGTTAATTTAGTAGCGACCGAATCAACAGATGGCGCTGGGGTAGCTTTTTTCTTATTTGTGGACCGATTTGGCTCAAATTCACACCATATAATACATAAATCAAAGTAAAGTCGTTGGCAAAATTTAGACCCGTTAGGTGGCGCTGGAGACGCTTTTTTCATTATTTGTGGACCGATTTGGCTCAAATTCACATCATATGATACATAAATAAAAATAAAGTCGTTGGCAAAATTTGGACTTGATAGGTGGCCCTGTGGTCGCTTTTTTCTTATGTATGTATGTATGTTCCGTATATACTCCAAAACGGTTAAACCAATTTTGCTGAAATTTTAAGGCAATCAACCCAGCGGGTTAATTTAGTAGCGACCGAATCAACAGATGGCGCTGGGGTAGCTTTTTTCTTATTTGTGGACCGATTTGGCTCAAATTCACACCATATAATAATTAAATCAAAGTAAAGTCGTTGGCAAAATTTGGAACTGTTAGGTGGCGCTGGGGTCGCTTTTTTCTTATTTGTTGACCGATTTGGCTCAAATTCACACCATATAATACATAAATTAAAGTAAAGTCGTTGGCAAAATTTGGACTCGATAGGTGGCGCTGGGGTAGCTTTTTTCTTCTTTGTGGACAGATTTTGCTCAAATTCACATCATATGATACATAAATCAAAATAAAGTCGTTTCTTATGTATGTATGTATGTTCCGTGTATACTCCAAAACTGTTAAACCCATTTTGATGAAATTTTAAGGCAATCAACCCAGCGGGTTAATTTAGTAGCGACCGAATCAATAGATGGCGCTGGGGTAGCTTTTTTCTTATTTGTGGACCGATTTGGCTCAAATTCACACCATATAATAATTAAATCAAAGTAAAGTCGTTGGCAAAATTTGGACCTGTTAGGTGGCACTGGGGTCGCTTTTTTCTTATTTGTGGACCGATTTGGCTCAAATTCACACCATATAATACATAAATCAAAGTAAAGTCGTTGGCAAAATTTGGACTCGATTCGTGGCGCTGGGATCGCTTTTTTCTTATTTATGGAACGATTTGGCTCAAATTTACACCATATAATATTCAAATCAAACTAAAGTCGTTGTTTGAAGTAGTAGCGACCGGATCAACAGATGGCGCTGGGGTAGCTTTTTTCTTATTTGTGGACCGATTTGGCTCAAATTCACACCATATAATAATTAAATCAAAGTAAAGTCGTTGGAAAAATTTAGACCCGTTAGGTGGCGCTGGGGTCGCTTTTTTCTTATTTGTGGACCGATTTGGCTCAAATTCACATCATATGATACATAAATCAAAATAAAGTCGTTGGCAAAATTTGGACTTGATAGGTGGCGCTGTGGTCGCTTTTTTCTTATGTATGTATGTATGTTCCGTATATACTCCAAAACGGTTACACCCATTTTGATGAAATTTTAAGGAAATCAACCCAGCGGGTTAATTTAGTAGCGACCGAATCAACAGATGGCGCTGGGGTAGCTTTTTTCTTATTTGTGGACCGATTTGGCTCAAATTCACACCATATAATACATAAATCAAAGTAAAGTCGTTAGCATAATTTGGACCTGTTAGGTGGCGCTGGGGTAGCTTTTTTCTTATTTGTGGACCGATTTGGCTCAAATTCACACCATATAATACATAAATCAAAGTAAAGTCGTTGGCAAAATTTGGACTCGATAGGTGGCGCTGGGGTAGCTTTTCTCTTCTTTGTGGACAGATTTGGCTCAAATTCACGCCACATAATATTTAAATAAAGTAAAGTTAAAGTAAAGTCGTTGGCAGCGGGTTAATTTAGTAGCGACCGGATCAACAGATGGCGCTGGGGTAGCTTTTTTCTTATTTGTGGACCGATTTGGCTCAAATTCACACCATATAATAATTAAATCAAAGTAAAGTCGTTGGCAAAATTTGGACCTGTTAGGTGGCACTGGGGTCGCTTTTTTCTTATTTGTGGACCGATTTGGCTCAAATTCACACCATATAATACATAAATCAAAGCAAAGTCGTTGGCAAAATTTGGACTCGATTCGTGGCGCTGGGATCGCTTTTTTCTTATTTATGGACCGATTTGGCTCAAATTCACACCATATAATATTCAAATCAAACTAAAGTCGTTGGCAAAATTTGGACCCGTTGGGTGGCGCTGGGGTCGTATTGGTGTTTGTATGTATGTTCCGTATATACTCCAAAACGGTTATACCGATTTTGATGAAATTTTAAGGCAATCAACCCAGCGGGTTAATTTAGTAGCGACCGGATCAACAGGTGGCGCTGTGGTCGCTTTTTTCTTATGTATGTATGTATGTTCCGTATATACTCCAAAACGGTTAAACCAATTTTGCTGAAATTTTAAGGCAATCAACCCAGCGGGTTAATTTAGTAGCGACCGAATCAACAGATGGCGCTGGGGTAGCTTTTTTCTTATTTGTGGACCGATTTGGCTCAAATTCACACCATATAATAATTAAATCAAAGTAAAGTCGTTGGCAAAATTTGGAACTGTTAGGTGGCGCTGGGGTCGCTTTTTTCTTATTTGTGGACCGATTTGGCTCAAATTCACACCATATAATACATAAATTAAAGTAAAGTCGTTGGCAAAATTTGGACTCGATAGGTGGCGCTGGGGTAGCTTTTTTCTTCTTTGTGGACCGATTTGGCTCAAATTCACACCATATAATACATAAATCAAAGTAAAGTCGTTGGCAAAATTTGGACTCGATTCGTGGCGCTGGGATCGCTTTTTTCTTATTTATGGACCGATTTGGCTCAAATTCACACCATATAATATTCAAATCAAACTAAAGTCGTTGGCAAAATTTGGACCCGTTGGGTGGCGCTGGGGTCGTATTGGTGTTTGTATGTATGTTCCGTATATATTCCAAAACGGTTATACCGATTTTGATGAAATTTTAAGGCAATCAACCCAGCGGGTTAATTTAGTAGCGACCGGATCAACAGGTGGCGCTGGGGTCTCTTTTTTCTTATTTATGGACCGATTTGGCTTAAATTCACACCATATAATACATAAATCAAAGTAAAGTCGTTGGCAAAATTTAGACCCGTTAGGTGGCGCTGGGGTTACTTTTTTCTTATTTGTGGACCGATTTGGCTCAAATTCACATCATATGATACATAAATCAAAATAAAGTCGTTGGCAAAATTTGGACTCGATTCGTGGCCCTGGGATCGCTTTTTTCTTATTTATGGACCGATTTGGCTCGAATTCACACTATATAATATTCAAATCAAACTAAAGTCGTTGGCAAAATTTTGACCCGTTGGGTGGCGCTGGGGTCGTATTGGTGTTTGTATGTATGTTCCGTATATACTCCAAAACGGTTATACCGATTTTGATCAAATTTTAAGGCAATCAACTCAGCGGGTTAATTTAGTAGCGACCGGATCAACAGGTGGCGCTGGGGTCTCTTTTTTCTTATTTATGGACCGATTTGGCTCAAATTCACACCATATAATACATAAATCAAAGTAAAATCGTTGGCAAAATTTAGACCCGTTAGGTGGCGCTGGGGTTACTTTTTTCTTATTTGTGGACCGATTTGGCTCAAATTCACATCATATGATACATAAATCAAAATAAAGTCGTTGGCAAAATTTGGTCTTGATAGGTGGCGCTGTGGTCGCTTTTTTCTTATGTATGTATGTATGTTCCGTATATACTCCAAAACGGTTACACCCATTTTGATGAAATTTTAAGGAAATCAACCCAGCGGGTTAATTTAGTAGCGACCGAATCAACAGATGGCGCTGGGGTAGCTTTTTTCTTATTTGTGGACCGATTTGGCTCAAATTCACACCATATAATACATAAATCAAAGTAAAGTCGTTAGCATAATTTGGACCTGTTAGGTGGCGCTGGGCTAGCTTTTTTCTTATTTGTGGACCGATTTGGCTCAAATTCACACCATATAATACATAAATCAAAGTAAAGTCGTTGGCAAAATTTGGACTCGATAGGTGGCGCTGGGGTAGCTTTTCTCTTCTTTGTGGACAGATTTGGCTCAAATTCATGCCACATAATATTTAAATAAAATAAAGTTAAAGTAAAGTCGTTGGCAGCGGGTTAATTTAGTAGCGACCGGATCAACAGATGGCGCTGGGGTAGCTTTTTTCTTATTTGTGGACCGATTTGGCTCAAATTCACACCATATAATAATTAAATCAAAGTAAAGTCGTTGGCAAAATTTGGAACTGTTAGGTGGCGCTGGGGTCGCTTTTTTCTTATTTGTGGACCGATTTGGCTCAAATTCACACCATATAATACATAAATTAAAGTAAAGTCGTTGGCAAAATTTGGACTCGATAGGTGGCGCTGGGGTAGCTTTTTTCTTCTTTGTGGACAGATTTTGCTCAAATTCACATCATATGATACATAAATCAAAATAAAGTCGTTTCTTATGTATGTATGTATGTTCCGTGTATACTCCAAAACTGTTAAACCCATTTTGATGAAATTTTAAGGCAATCAACCCAGCGGGTTAATTTAGTAGCGACCGAATCAACAGATGGCGCTGGGGTAGCTTTTTTCTTATTTGTGGACCGATTTGGCTCAAATTCACACCATATAATAATTAAATCAAAGTAAAGTCGTTGGAAAAATTTAGACCCGTTAGGTGGCGCTGGGGTCGCTTTTTTCTTATTTGTGGACCGATTTGGCTCAAATTCACGCCACATAATATTTAAATAAAGTAAAGTTAAAGTAAAGTCGTTGGCTCAAATTCACACCATATAATACATAAATCAAAGTAAAATCGTTGGCAAAATTTAGACCCGTTAGGTGGCGCTGGGGTTACTTTTTTCTTATTTGTGGACCGATTTGGCTCAAATTCACATCATATGATACATAAATCAAAATAAAGGCGTTGGCAAAATTTGGACTTGATAGGTGGCGCTGTGGTCGCTTTTTTCTTATGTATGTATGTATGTTCCGTATATACTCCAAAACGGTTACACCCATTTTGATGAAATTTTAAGGAAATCAACCCAGCGGGTTAATTTAGTAGCGACCGAATCAACAGATGGCACTGGGGTAGCTTTTTTCTTATTTGTGGACCGATTTGGCTCAAATTCACACCATATAATACATAAATCAAAGTAAAGTCGTTAGCATAATTTGGACCTGTTAGGTGGCGCTGGGGTAGCTTTTTTCTTATTTGTGGACCGATTTGGCTCAAATTCACACCATATAATACATAAATCAAAGTAAAGTCGTTGGCAAAATTTGGACTCGATAGGTGGCGCTGGGGTAGCTTTTCTCTTCTTTTTGGACAGATTTGGCTCAAATTCACGCCACATAATATTTAAATAAAGTAAAGTTAAAGTAAAGTCGTTGGCAGCGGGTTAATTTAGAAGCGACCGGATCAACAGATGGCGCTGGGGTAGCTTTTTTCTTATTTGTGGACCGATTTGGCTCAAATTCACACCATATAATAATTAAATCAAAGTAAAGTCGTTGGCAAAATTTAGACCCGTTCGGTGGCGCTGGGGTCGCTTTTTTCTTATTTGTGGACCGATTTGGCTCAAATTCACGCCACATAATATTTAAATAAAGTAAAGTTAAAGTAAAGTCGTTGGCAGCGGGTTAATTTAGTAGCGACCGGATCAACAGATGGCGCTGGGGTAGCTTTTTTCTTATTTGTGGACCGATTTGGCTCAAATTCACACCATATAATAATTAAATCAAAGTAAAGTCGTTGGCAAAATTTGGACCCGTTAGGTGGCGCTGGGGTCGCTTTTTTCTTATTTGTGGACCGATTTAGCTCAAATTCACATCATATGATACATAAATCAAAATAAAGTCGTTGGCAAAATTTGGACCTGTTAGGTGGCACTGGGGTCGCTTTTTTCTTATTTGTGGACCGATTTGGCTCAAATTCACACCATATAATACATAAATCAAAGTAAAGTCGTTGGCAAAATTTGGACCCGTTAGGTGGCGCTGGGGTCGCTTTTTTCTTATTTGTGGACCGATTTGGCTCAAATTCACACCATATAATAATTAAATCAAAGTAAAGTCGTTGGCAAAATTTGGAACTGTTAGGTGGCGCTGGGGTCGCTTTTTTCTTATTTGTGGACCGATTTGGCTCAAATTCACACCATATAATACATAAATTAAAGTAAAGTCGTTGGCAAAATTTGGACTCGATAGGTGGCGCTGGGGTAGCTTTTTTCTTCTTTGTGGACAGATTTTGCTCAAATTCACATCATATGATACATAAATCAAAATAAAGTCGTTTCTTATGTATGTATGTATATTCCGTGTATACTCCAAAACTGTTAAACCCATTTTGATGAAATTTTAAGGCAATCAACCCAGCGGGTTAATTTAGTAGCGACCGAATCAACAGATGGCGCTGGGGTAGCTTTTTTCTTATTTGTGGACCGATTTGGCTCAAATTCACACCATATAATAATTAAATCAAAGTAAAGTCGTTGGCAAAATTTGGACCTGTTAGGTGGCACTGGGGTCGCTTTTTTCTTATTTGTGGACCGATTTGGCTCAAATTCACACCATATAATACATAAATCAAAGTAAAGTCGTTGGCAAAATTTGGACTCGATTCGTGGCGCTGGGATCGCTTTTTTCTTATTTATGTACCGATTTGGCTCAAATTCACACCATATAATATTCAAATCAAACTAAAGTCGTTGGCAAAATTTTGACCCGTTGGGTGGCGCTGGGGTCGTATTGGTGTTTGTATGTATGTTCCGTATATATTCCAAAACGGTTATACCGATTTTGATGAAATTTTAAGGCAATCAACCCAGCGGGTTAATTTAGTAGCGACCGGATCAACAGGTGGCGCTGGGGTCTCTTTTTTCTTATTTATGGACCGATTTGGCTCAAATTCACACCATATAATACATAAATCAAAGTAAAGTCGTTGGCAAAATTTAGACCCGTTAGGTGGCGCTGGGGTTACTTTTTTCTTATTTGTGGACCGATTTGGCTCAAATTCACATCATATGATACATAAATCAAAATAAAGTCGTTGGCAAAATTTGGACTTGATAGGTGGTGCTGGGATCGCTTTTTTCTTATTTATGGACCGATTTGGCTCAAATTCACACCATATAATAATTAAATCAAAGTAAAGTCGTTGGCAAAATTTGGACCCGTTAGGTGGCGCTGGGGTCGCTTTTTTCTTATTTGTGGACCGATTTGGCTCAAATTCACATCATATGATACATAAATCAAAATAAAGTCGTTGGCAAAATTTGGACCTGTTAGGTGGCACTGGGGTCGCTTTTTTCTTATTTGTGGACCGATTTGGCTCAAATTCACACCATATAATACATAAATCAAAGTAAAGTCGTTGGCAAAATTTGGACTCGATTCGTGGCGCTGGGTTCGCTTTTTTCTTATTTGTGGACCGATTTGGCTCAAATTCACATCATATGATACATAAATCAAAATAAAGTCGTTGGCAAAATTTGGACCTGTTAGGTGGCACTGGGGTCGCTTTTTTCTTATTTGTGGACCGATTTGGCTCAAATTCACACCATATAATACATAAATCAAAGCAAAGTCGTTGGCAAAATTTGGACTCGATTCGTGGCGCTGGGATCGCTTTTTTCTTATTTATGGACCGATTTGGCTCAAATTCACACCATATAATATTCAAATCAAACTAAAGTCGTTGGCAAAATTTGGACCCGTTGGGTGGCGCTGGGGTCGTATTGGTGTTTGTATGTATGTTCCGTATATACTCCAAAACGGTTAAACCAATTTTGCTGAAATTTTAAGGCAATCAACCCAGCGGGTTAATTTAGTAGCGACCGGATCAACAGATGGCGCTGGGGTAGCTTTTTTCTTATTTGTGGACCGATTTGGCTCAAATTCACACCATATAATAATTAAATCAAAGTAAAGTCGTTGGCAAAATTTGGAACTGTTAGGTGGCGCTGGGGTCGCTTTTTTCTTATTTGTGGACCGATTTGGCTCAAATTCACACCATATAATACATAAATTAAAGTAAAGTCGTTGGCAAAATTTGGACTCGATAGGTGGCGCTGGGGTAGCTTTTTTCTTCTTTGTGGACAGATTTTGCTCAAATTCACATCATATGATACATAAATCAAAATAAAGTCGTTTCTTATGTATGTATGTATATTCCGTGTATACTCCAAAACTGTTAAACCCATTTTGATGAAATTTTAAGGCAATCAACCCAGCGGGTTAATTTAGTAGCGACCGAATCAACAGATGGCGCTGGGGTAGCTTTTTTCTTATTTGTGGACCGATTTGGCTCAAATTCACACCATATAATAATTAAATCAAAGTAAAGTCGTTGGCAAAATTTGGACCTGTTAGGTGGCACTGGGGTCGCTTTTTTCTTATTTGTGGACCGATTTGGCTCAAATTCACACCATATAATACATAAATCAAAGTAAAGTCGTTGGCAAAATTTGGACTCGATTCGTGGCGCTGGGATCGCTTTTTTCTTATTTATGGACCGATTTGGCTCAAATTCACACCATATAATATTCAAATCAAACTAAAGTCGTTGGCAAAATTTTGACCCGTTGGGTGGCGCTGGGGTCGTATTGGTGTTTGTATGTATGTTCCGTATATATTCCAAAACGGTTATACCGATTTTGATGAAATTTTAAGGCAATCAACCCAGCGGGTTAATTTAGTAGCGACCGGATCAACAGGTGGCGCTGGGGTCTCTTTTTTCTTATTTATGGACCGATTTGGCTCAAATTCACACCATATAATACATAAATCAAAGTAAAGTCGTTGGCAAAATTTAGACCCGTTAGGTGGCGCTGGGGTTACTTTTTTCTTATTTGTGGACCGATTTGGCTCAAATTCACATCATATGATACATAAATCAAAATAAAGTCGTTGGCAAAATTTGGACTCGATTCGTGGCGCTGGGATCGCTTTTTTCTTATTTATGGACCGATTTGGCTCAAATTCACACTATATAATATTCAAATCAAACTAAAGTCGTTGGCAAAATTTTGACCCGTTGGGTGGCGCTGGGGTCGTATTGGTGTTTGTATGTATGTTCCGTATATACTCCAAAACGGTTATACCGATTTTGATCAAATTTTAAGGCAATCAACCCAGCGGGTTAATTTAGTAGCGACCGGATCAACAGGTGGCGCTGGGGTCTCTTTTTTCTTATTTATGGACCGATTTGGCTCAAATTCACACCATATAATACATAAATCAAAGTAAAATCGTTGGCAAAATTTAGACCCGTTAGGTGGCGCTGGGGTTACTTTTTTCTTATTTGTGGACCGATTTGGCTCAAATTCACATCATATGATACATAAATCAAAATAAAGTCGTTGGCAAAATTTGGTCTTGATAGGTGGCGCTGTGGTCGCTTTTTTCTTATGTATGTATGTATGTTCCGTATATACTCCAAAACGGTTACACCCATTTTGATGAAATTTTAAGGAAATCTACCCAGCGGGTTAATTTAGTAGCGACCGAATCAACAGATGGCGCTGGGGTAGCTTTTTTCTTATTTGTGGACCGATTTGGCTCAAATTCACACCATATAATACATAAATCAAAGTAAAGTCGTTGGCAAAATTTGGACTCGATAGGTGGCGCTGGGGTAGCTTTTCTCTTCTTTGTGGACAATTTGGCTCAAATTCACGCCACATAATATTTAAATAAAGTAAAGTTAAAGTAAAGTCGTTGGCAGCGGGTTAATTTAGAAGCGACCGGATCAACAGATGGCGCTGGGGTAGCTTTTTTCTTATTTGTGGACCGATTTGGCTCAAATTCACACCATATAATAATTAAATCAAAGTAAAGTCGTTGGCAAAATTTAGGCCCGTTCGGTGGCGCTGGGGTCGCTTTTTTCTTATTTGTGGACCGATTTGGCTCAAATTCACGCCACATAATATTTAAATAAAGTAAAGTTAAAGTAAAGTCGTTGGCAGCGGGTTAATTTAGTAGCGACCGGATCAACAGATGGCGCTGGGGTAGCTTTTTTCTTATTTGTGGACCGGTTTGGCTCAAATTCACACCATATAATAATTAAATCAAAGTAAAGTCGTTGGCAAAATTTGGACCCGTTAGGTGGCGCTGGGGTCGCTTTTTTCTTATTTGTGGACCGATTTGGCTCAAATTCACATCATATGATACATAAATCAAAATAAAGTCGTTGGCAAAATTTGGACCTGTTAGGTGGCACTGGGGTCGCTTTTTTCTTATTTGTGGACCGATTTGGCTCAAATTCACACCATATAATACATAAATCAAAGTAAAGTCGTTGGCAAAATTTGGACTCGATTCGTGGCGCTGGGATCGCTTTTTTCTTATTTATGGACCGATTTGGCTCAAATTCACACTATATAATATTCAAATCAAACTAAAGTCGTTGGCAAAATTTTGACCCGTTGGGTGGCGCTGGGGTCGTATTGGTGTTTGTATGTATGTTCCGTATATACTCCAAAACGGTTATACCGATTTTGATGAAATTTTAAGGCAATCAACCCAGCGGGTTAATTTAGTAGCGACCGGATCAACAGGTGGCGCTGGGGTCTCTTTTTTCTTATTTATGGACCGATTTGGCTCAAATTCACACCATATAATACATAAATCAAAGTAAAATCGTTGGCAAAATTTAGACCCGTTAGGTGGCGCTGGGGTTACTTTTTTCTTATTTGTGGACCGATTTGGCTCAAATTCACATCATATGATACATAAATCAAAATAAAGTCGTTGGCAAAATTTGGACTTGATAGGTGGCGCTGTGGTCGCTTTTTTCTTATGTATGTATGTATGTTCCGTATATACTCCAAAACGGTTACACCCATTTTGATGAAATTTTAAGGAAATCAACCCAGCGGGTTAATTTAGTAGCGACCGAATCAACAGATGGCGCTGGGGTAGCTTTTTTCTTATTTGTGGACCGATTTGGCTCAAATTCACACCATATAATACATAAATCAAAGTAAAGTCGTTAGCATAATTTGGACCTGTTAGGTGGCGCTGGGGTAGCTTTTTTCTTATTTGTGGACCGATTTGGCTCAAATTCACACCATATAATACATAAATCAAAGTAAAGTCGTTGGCAAAATTTGGACTCGATAGGTGGCGCTGGGGTAGCTTTTCTCTTCTTTGTGGACAGATTTGGCTCAAATTCACGCCACATAATATTTAAATAAAGTAAAGTTAAAGTAAAGTCGTTGGCAGCGGGTTAATTTAGTAGCGACCGGATCAACAGATGGCGCTGGGGTAGCTTTTTTCTTATTTGTGGACCGATTTGGCTCAAATTCACACCATATAATAATTAAATCAAAGTAAAGTCGTTGGCAAAATTTGGACCTGTTAGGTGGCACTGGGGTCGCTTTTTTCTTATTTGTGGACCGATTTGGCTCAAATTCACACCATATAATACATAAATCAAAGCAAAGTCGTTGGCAAAATTTGGACTCGATTCGTGGCGCTGGGATCGCTTTTTTCTTATTTATGGACCGATTTGGCTCAAATTCACACCATATAATATTCAAATCAAACTAAAGTCGTTGGCAAAATTTGGACCCGTTGGGTGGCGCTGGGGTCGTATTGGTGTTTGTATGTATGTTCCGTATATACTCCAAAACGGTTATACCGATTTTGATGAAATTTTAAGGCAATCAACCCAGCGGGTTAATTTAGTAGCGACCGGATCAACAGGTGGCGCTGGGATAGCTTTTTTCTTATTTATGGACCGATTTGGCTCAAATTCACACCATATAATACATAAATCAAAGTAAAGTCGTTGGCAAAATTTAGACCCGTTAGGTGGCGCTGGGGACGCTTTTTTCATTATTTGTGGACCGATTTGGCTCAAATTCACATCATATGATACATAAATAAAAATAAAGTCGTTGGCAAAATTTGGACTTGATAGGTGGCGCTGTGGTCGCTTTTTTCTTATGTATGTATGTATGTTCCGTATATACTCCAAAACGGTTAAACCAATTTTGCTGAAATTTTAAGGCAATCAACCCAGCGGGTTAATTTAGTAGCGACCGAATCAACAGATGGCGCTGGGGTAGCTTTTTTCTTATTTGTGGACCGATTTGGCTCAAATTCACACCATATAATAATTAAATCAAAGTAAAGTCGTTGGCAAAATTTGGAACTGTTAGGTGGCGCTGGGGTCGCTTTTTTCTTATTTGTGGACCGATTTGGCTCAAATTCACACCATATAATACATAAATTAAAGTAAAGTCGTTGGCAAAATTTGGACTCGATAGGTGGCGCTGGGGTAGCTTTTTTCTTCTTTGTGGACATATTTTGCTCAAATTCACATCATATGATACATAAATCAAAATAAAGTCGTTTCTTATGTATGTATGTATGTTCCGTGTATACTCCAAAACTGTTAAACCCATTTTGATGAAATTTTAAGGCAATCAACCCAGCGGGTTAATTTAGTAGCGACCGAATCAACAGATGGCGCTGGGGTAGCTTTTTTCTTATTTGTGGACCGATTTGGCTCAAATTCACACCATATAATAATTAAATCAAAGTAAAGTCGTTGGCAAAATTTGGACTCGATTCGTGGCGCTGGGATCGCTTTTTTCTTATTTATGGACCGATTTGGCTCAAATTCACACCATATAATATTCAAATCAAACTAAAGTCGTTGGCAAAATTTTGACCCGTTGGGTGGCGCTGGGGTCGTATTGGTGTTTGTATGTATGTTCCGTATATATTCCAAAACGGTTATACCGATTTTGATGAAATTTTAAGGCAATCAACCCAGCGGGTTAATTTAGTAGCGACCGGATCAACAGGTGGCGCTGGGGTCTCTTTTTTCTTATTTATGGACCGATTTGGCTCAAATTCACACCATATAATACATAAATCAAAGTAAAGTCGTTGGCAAAATTTAGACCCGTTAGGTGGCGCTGGGGTTACTTTTTTCTTATTTGTGGACCGATTTGGCTCAAATTCACATCATATGATACATAAATCAAAATAAAGTCGTTGGCAAAATTTGGACTCGATTCGTGGCGCTGGGATCGCTTTTTTCTTATTTATGGACCGATTTGGCTCAAATTCACACTATATAATATTCAAATCAAACTAAAGTCGTTGGCAAAATTTTGACCCGTTGGGTGGCGGACCGATTTGGCTCAAATTCACACCATATAATACATAAATCAAAGTAAAGTCGTTGGCAAAATTTGGACTCGATAGGTGGCGCTGGGGTAGCTTTTCTCTTCTTTGTGGACAGATTTGGCTCAAATTCACGCCACATAATATTTAAATAAAGTAAAGTTAAAGTAAAGTCGTTGGCAGCGGGTTAATTTAGTAGCGACCGGATCAACAGATGGCGCTGGGGTAGCTTTTTTCTTATTTGTGGACCGATTTGGCTCAAATTCACACCATATAATAATTAAATCAAAGTAAAGTCGTTGGCAAAATTTGGAACTGTTAGGTGGCGCTGGGGTCGCTTTTTTCTTATTTGTGGACCGATTTGGCTCAAATTCACACCATATAATACATAAATTAAAGTAAAGTCGTTGGCAAAATTTGGAACTGTTAGGTGGCGCTGGGGTAGCTTTTTTCTTCTTTGTGGACAGATTTTGCTCAAATTCACATCATATGATACATAAATCAAAATAAAGTCGTTTCTTATGTATGTATGTATGTTCCGTGTATACTCCAAAACTGTTAAACCCATTTTGATGAAATTTTAAGGCAATCAACCCAGCGGGTTAATTTAGTAGCGACCGAATCAACAGATGGCGCTGGGGTAGCTTTTTTCTTATTTGTGGACCGATTTGGCTCAAATTCACACCATATAATAATTAAATCAAAGTAAAGTCGTTGGCAAAATTTGGACCTGTTAGGTGGCACTGGGGTCGCTTTTTTCTTATTTGTGGACCGATTTGGCTCAAATTCACACCATATAATACATAAATCAAAGTAAAGTCGTTGGCAAAATTTGGACTCGATTCGTGGCGCTGGGATCGCTTTTTTCTTATTTATGGACCGATTTGGCTCAAATTCACACCATATAATATTCAAATCAAACTAAAGTCGTTGGCAAAATTTTGACCCGTTGGGTGGCGCTGGGGTCGTATTGGTGTTTGTATGTATGTTCCGTATATATTCCAAAACGGTTATACCGATTTTGATGAAATTTTAAGGAAATCAACCCAGCGGGTTAATTTAGTAGCGACCGAATCAACAGATGGCGCTGGGGTAGCTTTTTTCTTATTTGTGGACCGATTTGGCTCAAATTCACACCATATAATACATAAATCAAAGTAAAGTCGTTAGCATAATTTGGACCTGTTAGGTGGCGCTGGGGTAGCTTTTTTCTTATTTGTGGACCGATTTGGCTCAAATTCACACCATATAATACATAAATCAAAGTAAAGTCGTTGGCAAAATTTGGACTCGATAGGTGGCGCTGGGGTAGCTTTTCTCTTCTTTGTGGACAGATTTGGCTCAAATTCACGCCACATAATATTTAAATAAAGTAAAGTTAAAGTAAAGTCGTTGGCAGCGGGTTAATTTAGTAGCGACCGGATCAACAGATGGCGCTGGGGTAGCTTTTTTCTTATTTGTGGACCGATTTGGCTCAAATTCACACCATATAATAATTAAATCAAAGTAAAGTCGTTGGCAAAATTTGGAACTGTTAGGTGGCGCTGGGGTCGCTTTTTTCTTATTTGTGGACCGATTTGGCTCAAATTCACACCATATAATACATAAATTAAAGTAAAGTCGTTGGCAAAATTTGGACTCGATAGGTGGCGCTGGGGTAGCTTTTTTCTTCTTTGTGGACAGATTTTGCTCAAATTCACATCATATGATACATAAATCAAAATAAAGTCGTTTCTTATGTATGTATGTATGTTCCGTGTATACTCCAAAACTGTTAAACCCATTTTGATGAAATTTTAAGGCAATCAACCCAGCGGGTTAATTTAGTAGCGACCGAATCAACAGATGGCGCTGGGGTAGCTTTTTTCTTATTTGTGGACCGATTTGGCTCAAATTCACACCATATAATATTCAAATCAAACTAAAGTGGTTGGCAAAATTTTGACCCGTTGGGTGGCGCTGGGGTCGTATTGGTGTTTGTATGTATGTTCCGTATATATTCCAAAACGGTTATACCGATTTTGATGAAATTTTAAGGCAATCAACCCAGCGGGTTAATTTAGTAGCGACCGGATCAACAGGTGGCGCTGGGGTCTCTTTTTTCTTATTTATGGACCGATTTGGCTCAAATTCACACCATATAATACATAAATCAAAGTAAAGTCGTTGGCAAAATTTAGACCCGTTAGGTGGCGCTGGGGTTACTTTTTTCTTATTTGTGGACCGATTTGGCTCAAATTCACGTCATATGATACATAAATCAAAATAAAGTCGTTGGCAAAATTTAGACCCGTTAGGTGGCGCTGGGGTTACTTTTTTCTTATTTGTGGACCGATTTGGCTCAAATTCACATCATATGATACATAAATCAAAATAAAGTCGTTGGCAAAATTTGGACTTGATAGGTGGCGCTGTGGTCGCTTTTTTCTTATGTATGTATGTATGTTCCGTATATACTCCAAAACGGTTACACCCATTTTGATGAAATTTTAAGGAAATCAACTCAGCGGGTTAATTTAGTAGCGACCGAATCAACAGATGGCGCTGGGGTAGCTTTTTTCTTATTTGTGGACCGATTTGGCTCAAATTCACACCATATAATACATAAATCAAAGTAAAGTCGTTAGCATAATTTGGACCTGTTAGGTGGCGCTGGGGTAGCTTTTTTCTTATTTGTGGACCGATTTGGCTCAAATTCACACCATATAATACATAAATCAAAGTAAAGTCGTTGGCAAAATTTGGACTCGATAGGTGGCGCTGGGGTAGCTTTTCTCTTCTTTGTGGACAGATTTGGCTCAAATTCACGCCACATAATATTTAAATAAAGTAAAGTTAAAGTAAAGTCGTTGGCAGCGGGTTAATTTAGTAGCGACCGGATCAACAGATGGCGCTGGGGTAGCTTTTTTCTTATTTGTGGACCGATTTGGCTCAAATTCACACCATATAATAATTAAATCAAAGTAAAGTCGTTGGCAAAATTTGGACCCGATAGATGGCGCTGGGGTAGCTTTTTTCTTATTTATGGACCGATTTGGCTTAAATTTACACCATATAATACATAAATCAAATTAAAGTCGTTGGCAAAATTTAGACCCGTTAGGTGGCGCTGGGGTCGCTTTTTTCTTATTTGTGGACCGATTTGGCTCAAATTCACATCATATGATACATAAATCAAAATAAAGTCGTTGGCAAAATTTGGACCTGTTAAGTGGCACTGGGGTCCCTTTTTTCTTATTTGTGGACCGATTTGGCTCAAATTCACACCATATAATACATAAATCAAAGTAAAGTCGTTGGCAAAATTTAGACTCGATTCATGGCGCTGGGATCGCTTTTTTCTTATTTATGGACCGATTTGGCTCAAATTCACACTATATAATATTCAAATCAAACTAAAGTCGTTGGCAAAATTTTGACCCGTTGGGTGGCGCTGGGGTCGTATTGGTGTTTGTATGTATGTTCCGTATATACTCCAAAACGGTTATACCGATTTTGATGAAATTTTAAGGCAATCAACCCAGCGGGTTAATTTAGTAGCGACCGGATCAACAGGTGGCGCTGGGGTCTCTTTTTTCTTATTTATGGACCGATTTGGCTCAAATTCACACCATATAATACATAAATCAAAGTAAAATCGTTGGCAAAATTTAGACCCGTTAGGTGGCGCTGGGGTTACTTTTTTCTTATTTGTGGACCGATTTGGCTCAAATTCACATCATATGATACATAAATCAAAATAAAGTCGTTGGCAAAATTTGGACTTGATAGGTGGCGCTGTGGTCGCTTTTTTCTTATGTATGTATGTATGTTCCGTATATACTCCAAAACGGTTACACCCATTTTGATGAAATTTTAAGGAAATCAACCCAGCGGGTTAATTTAGTAGCGACCGAATCAACAGATGGCGCTGGGGTAGCTTTTTTCTTATTTGTGGACCGATTTGGCTCAAATTCACACCATATAATACATAAATCAAAGTAAAGTCGTTAGCATAATTTGGACCTGTTAGGTGGCGCTGGGGTAGCTTTTTTCTTATTTGTGGACCGATTTGGCTCAAATTCACACCATATAATACATAAATCAAAGTAAAGTCGTTGGTAAAATTTGGACTCGATAGGTGGCGCTGGGGTAGCTTTTCTCTTCTTTGTGGACAGATTTGGCTCAAATTCACGCCACATAATATTTAAATAAAGTAAAGTTAAAGTAAAGTCGTTGGCAGCGGGTTAATTTAGTAGCGACCGGATCAACAGATGGCGCTGGGGTAGCTTTTTTCTTATTTGTGGACCGATTTGGCTCAAATTCACACCATATAATAATTAAATCAAAGTAAAGTCGTTGGCAAAATTTGGACCTGTTAGGTGGCACTGGGGTCGCTTTTTTTAAATTCTCTATATTAACTTCACTTGCCCGTGGGTCGTCGGTCGGTTGTCGGTCGGTTGTCGGTCGGTCGTCGGTCGGTCGTCGGTCGGTCGTCGGTCGGTCGTCTGTCGTGGATTCTTGCGATCAATTTTTAACCCACTTCCCATGGCCCGATTTTATTGAAATTTTGCACACATGCATATTTCCGGAGACAACACTTTCTATTAAATTTTGAGGCCCCTCGGGCTGCGGGGTCGGGGGGCTCCCAAACAAAAATTTTAAAAAATTTACCCGATTTTCTTCAAATTTTACACACATGTGTATACCCAATAAACAATACTTTTTCGAAAATTTGGTAGTGATCGGGTCCCGGGTTCGGCCGCAAGGCCCTTATACATTTTTTAAATATCTATACTGGCATCAGATATTCGTCGCCCTTTATGGACTTTGTGCGGTGTGTGCTGCGCAGTCGGCTGCGCTGCATGGTTTTGTTGGTGGTGGAGAGAGAGAGAGAAATCTTAGCGCACGCACAAATGAACCCAGCAAATGAAACGAGACATACATGTTTTATGCTTACTTCAACTTACATTTTTATTATATACTGAATTGTATTTTTATTGATGTCGTTTTTTTTTGTTGTCGATATCAACTTACAGATGGAACAACAAGTTTTCACAATATTCTGTCATTTGGCGTTTTCATAAATTAGTTCAGAGCAGTCAAAGAGTTCTCAAGATAAATGTTCGTGTTTCTTATTTGCTCAGAGTATGAGCGTGCTCTAAGTGCTCAGAATAAAATGATCTGAGCTTTTTCAATTTTAACATCTGATGTCAAATGTTTGTTTCGATGATTTTCTTCTACAATAAAAAAAAAATGGCCCAGGATCGAGGGGCTCCCATATCAATTTCTGCGATTAGAGAATTTAGATGAAAAATTTTAATTTTTATGGGTTGTTTTTTCTTATTTGTGGACCGATTTGGCTCAAATTCACACCATATAATACATAAATCAAAGCAAAGTCGTTGGCAAAATTTGGACTCGATTCGTGGCGCTGGGATCGCTTTTTTCTTATTTATGGACCGATTTGGCTCAAATTCACACCATATAATATTCAAATCAAACTAAAGTCGTTGGCAAAATTTGGACCCGTTGGGTGGCGCTGGGGTCGTATTGGTGTTTGTATGTATGTTCCGTATATACTCCAAAACGGTTATACCGATTTTGATGAAATTTTAAGGCAATCAACCCAGCGGGTTAATTTAGTAGCGACCGGATCAACAGGTGGCGCTGGGATAGCTTTTTTCTTATTTATGGACCGATTTGGCTCAAATTCACACCATATAATACATAAATCAAAGTAAAGTCGTTGGCAAAATTTAGACCCGTTAGGTGGCGCTGGGGACGCTTTTTTCATTATTTGTGGACCGATTTGGCTCAAATTCACATCATATGATACATAAATAAAAATAAAGTCGTTGGCAAAATTTGGACTTGATAGGTGGCGCTGTGGTCGCTTTTTTCTTATGTATGTATGTATGTTCCGTATATACTCCAAAACGGTTAAACCAATTTTGCTGAAATTTTAAGGCAATCAACCCAGCGGGTTAATTTAGTAGCGACCGAATCAACAGATGGCGCTGGGGTAGCTTTTTTCTTATTTGTGGACCGATTTGGCTCAAATTCACACCATATAATAATTAAATCAAAGTAAAGTCGTTGGCAAAATTTGGAACTGTTAGGTGGCGCTGGGGTCGCTTTTTTCTTATTTGTGGACCGATTTGGCTCAAATTCACACCATATAATACATAAATTAAAGTAAAGTCGTTGGCAAAATTTGGACTCGATAGGTGGCGCTGGGGTAGCTTTTTTCTTCTTTGTGGACAGATTTTGCTCAAATTCACATCATATGATACATAAATCAAAATAAAGTCGTTTCTTATGTATGTATGTATGTTCCGTGTATACTCCAAAACTGTTAAACCCATTTTGATGAAATTTTAAGGCAATCAACCCAGCGGGTTAATTTAGTAGCGACCGAATCAACAGATGGCGCTGGGGTAGCTTTTTTCTTATTTGTGGAAATTCAAATTCACACCATATAATATTCAAATCAAACTAAAGTCGTTGGCAAAATTTGGACCCGTTGGGTGGCGCTGGGGTCGCATTGGTGTTTGTATGTATGTTCCGTATATACTCCAAAGCGGTTATACCGATTTTGATGAAATTTTAAGGCAATCAACCCAGCGGGTTAATTTAGTAGCGACCGGATCAACAGGTGGCGCTGGGATAGCTTTTTTCTTATTTATGGACCGATTTGGCTCAAATTCACACCATATAATACATAAATCAAAGTAAAGTCGTTGGCAAAATTTAGACCCGTTAGGTGGCGCTGGGGTCGCTTTTTTCATTATTTGTGGACCGACTTGGCTCAAATTCACATCATATGATACATAAATCAAAATAAAGTCGTTGGCAAAATTTGGACTTGATAGGTGGCGCTGTGGTCGCTTTTTTCTTATGTATGTATGTATGTTCCGTATATACTCCAAAACGGTTAAACCCATTTTGCTGAAATTTTAAGGCAATCAACCCAGCGGGTTAATTTAGTAGCGACCGAATCAACAGATGGCGCTGGGGTAGCTTTTTTCTTATTTGTGGACCGATTTGGCTCAAATTCACACCATATAATAATTAAATCAAAGTAAAGTCGTTGGCAAAATTTGGAACTGTTAGGTGGCGCTGGGGTCGCTTTTTTCTTATTTATGGACCGATTTGGCTCAAATTCACACCATATAATACATAAATCAAAGTAAAGTCGTTGGCAACCCGTTAGGTGGCGCTGGGGTCGCTTTTTTCATTATTTGTGGACCGATTTGGCTCAAATTCACATCATATGATACATAAATCAAAATAAAGTCGTTGGCAAAATTTGGACTTGATAGGTGGCGCTGTGGTCGCTTTTTTCTTATTTATGGACCGATTTGGCTCAAATTCACACCATATAATATTCAAATCAAACTAAAGTCGTTGGCAAAATTTGGACCCGTTGGGTGGCGCTGGGGTCGTATTGGTGTTTGTATGTATGTTCCGTATATACTCCAAAGCGGTTATACCGATTTTGATGAAATTTTAAGGTAATCAACCCAGCGGGTTAATTTAGTAGCGACCGGATCAACAGGTGGCGCTGGGATAGCTTTTTTCTTATTTATGGACCGATTTGGCTCAAATTCACACCATATAATACATAAATCAAAGTAAAGTCGTTGGCAAAATTTGGAACTGTTAGGTGGCGCTGGGGTAGCTTTTTTCTTATTTGTGGACCGATTTGGCTCAAATTCACACCATATAATACATAAATCAAAGTAAAGTCGTTGGCAAAATTTGGAACTGTTAGGTGGCGCTGGGGTCGCTTTTTTCTTATTTATGGACCGATTTGGCTCAAATTCACACCATATAATACATAAATCAAAGTAAAGTCGTTGGCAACCCGTTAGGTGGCGCTGGGGTCGCTTTTTTCATTATTTGTGGACCGATTTGGCTCAAATTCACATCATATGATACATAAATCAAAATAAAGTCGTTGGCAAAATTTGGACTTGATAGGTGGCGCTGTGGTCGCTTTTTTCTTATTTATGGACCGATTTGGCTCAAATTCACACCATATAATATTCAAATCAAACTAAAGTCGTTGGCAAAATTTGGACCCGTTGGGTGGCGCTGGGGTCGTATTGGTGTTTGTATGTATGTTCCGTATATACTCCAAAGCGGTTATACCGATTTTGATGAAATTTTAAGGTAATCAACCCAGCGGGTTAATTTAGTAGCGACCGGATCAACAGGTGGCGCTGGGATAGCTTTTTTCTTATTTATGGACCGATTTGGCTCAAATTCACACCATATAATACATAAATCAAAGTAAAGTCGTTGGCAAAATTTGGAACTGTTAGGTGGCGCTGGGGTCGCTTTTTTCTTATTTATGGACCGATTTGGCTCAAATTCACACCATATAATACATAAATCAAAGTAAAGTCGTTGGCAAAATTTGGACTCGATAGGTGGCGCTGGGGTAGCTTTTTTCTTCTTTGTGGACAGATTTTGCTCAAATTCACATCATATGATACATAAATCAAAATAAAGTCGTTGGCTAAATTTGAACTTGATAGGTGGCGCTGGGGTCGCTTTTTTCTTATGTATGTATGTATGTTCCGTATATACTCCAAAACGGTTAAACCCATTTTGATGAAATTTTAAGGCAATCAACCCAGCGGGTTAATTTAGTAGCGACCGAATCAACAGATGGCGCTGGGGTAGCTTTTTTCTTATTTGTGGACCGATTTGGCTCAAATTCACACCACATAATATTTAAATCAAAGTAAAGTCGTTGGCAAAATTTGGAACTGTTAGGTGGCGCTGGGGTCGCTTTTTTCTTATGTATGTATGTATGTTCCGTATATACTCCAAAACGGTTAAACCCATTTTGACGAAATTTTAAGGCAATCAACCCAGCGGGTTAATTTAGTAGCGACCGAATCAACAGATGGACTCGATAGGTGGCGCTGGGGTAGCTTTTCTCTTCTTTGTGGACAGATTTGGCTCAAATTCACGCCACATAATATTTAAATAAAGTAAAGCTAAAGTAAAGTCGTTGGCAGCGGGTTAATTTAGTAGCGACCGGATCAACAGATGGCGCTGGGGTAGCTTTTTTCTTATTTGTGGACCGATTTGGCTCAAATTCACACCATATAATAATTAAATCAAAGTAAAGTCGTTGGCAAAATTGGACCTGTTAGGTGGCACTGGGGTCGCTTTTTTCTTATTTGTGGACCGATTTGGCTCAAATTCACACCATATAATACATAAATCAAAGTAAAGTCGTTGGCAAAATTTGGACTCGATTCGTGGCGCTGGGATCGCTTTTTTCTTATTTATGGACCGATTTGGCTCAAATTCACACCATATAATATTCAAATCAAACTAAAGTCGTTGGCAAAATTTGGACCCGTTGGGTGGCGCTGGGGTCGCATTGGTGTTTGTATGTATGTTCCGTATATACTCCAAAGCGGTTATACCGATTTTGATGAAATTTTAAGGCAATCAACCCAGCGGGTTAATTTAGTAGCGACCGGATCAACAGGTGGCGCTGGGATAGCTTTTTTCTTATTTATGGACCGATTTGGCTCAAATTCACACCATATAATACATAAATCAAAGTAAAGTCGTTGGCAAAATTTAGACCCGTTAGGTGGCGCTGGGGTCGCTTTTTTCATTATTTGTGGACCGATTTGGCTCAAATTCACATCATATGATACATAAATCAAAATAAAGTCGTTGGCAAAATTTGGACTTGATAGGTGGCGCTGTGGTCGCTTTTTTCCTATGTATGTATGTATGTTCCGTATATACTCCAAAACGGTTAAACCCATTTTGCTGAAATTTTAAGGCAATCAACCCAGCGGGTTAATTTAGTAGCGACCGAATCAACAGATGGCGCAGGGGTAGCTTTTTTCTTATTTGTGGACCGATTTGGCTCAAATTCACACCATATAATACATAAATCAAAGTAAAGTCGTTGGCAACCCGTTAGGTGGCGCTGGGGTCGCTTTTTTCATTATTTGTGGACCGATTTGGCTCAAATTCACATCATATGATAAATAAATCAAAATAAAGTCGTTGGCAAAATTTGGACTTGATAGGTGGCGCTGTGGTCGCTTTTTTCTTATTTATGGACCGATTTGGCTCAAATTCACACCATATAATATTCAAATCAAACTAAAGTCGTTGGCAAAATTTGGACCCGTTGGGTGGCGCTGGGGTCGTATTGGTGTTTGTATGTATGTTCCGTATATACTCCAAAGCGGTTATACCGATTTAGATGAAATTTTAAGGTAATCAACCCAGCGGGTTAATTTAGTAGCGACCGGATCAACAGGTGGCGCTGGGATAGCTTTTTTCTTATTTATGGACCGATTTGGCTCAAATTCACACCATATAATACATAAATCAAAGTAAAGTCGTTGGCAAAATTTGGAACTGTTAGGTGGCGCTGGGGTCGCTTTTTTCTTATTTATGGACCGATTTGGCTCAAATTCACACCATATAATACATAAATCAAAGTAAAGTCGTTGGCAAAATTTGGACTCGATAGGTGGCGCTGGGGTAGCTTTTTTCTTCTTTGTGGACAGATTTTGCTCAAATTCACATCATATGATACATAAATCAAAATAAAGTCGTTGGCTAAATTTGAACTTGATAGGTGGCGCTGGGGTCGCTTTTTTCTTATGTATGTATGTATGTTCCGTATATACTCCAAAACGGTTAAACCCATTTTGATGAAATTTTAAGGCAATCAACACAGCGGGTTAATTTAGTAGCGACCGAATCAACAGATGGCGCTGGGGTAGCTTTTTTCTTATTTGTGGACCGATTTGGCTCAAATTCACACCACATAATATTTAAATCAAAGTAAAGTCGTTGGCAAAATTTGGAACTGTTAGGTGGCGCTGGGGTCGCTTTTTTCTTATGTATGTATGTATGTTCCGTATATACTCCAAAACGGTTAAACCCATTTTGATGAAATTTTAAGGCAATCAACCCAGCGGGTTAATTTAGTAGAGACCGAATCAACAGATGGACTCGATAGGTGGCGCTGGGGTAGCTTTTCTCTTCTTTGTGGACAGATTTGGCTCAAATTCACGCCACATAATATTTAAATAAAGTAAAGCTAAAGTAAAGTCGTTGGCAGCGGGTTAATTTAGTAGCGACCGGATCAACAGATGGCGCTGGGGTAGCTTTTTTCTTATTTGTGGACCGATTTGGCTCAAATTCACACCATATAATAATTAAATCAAAGTAAAGTCGTTGGCAAAATTGGACCTGTTAGGTGGCACTGGGGTCGCTTTTTTCTTATTTGTGGACCGATTTGGCTCAAATTCACACCATATAATACATAAATCAAAGTAAAGTCGTTGGCAAAATTTGGACTCGATTCGTGGCGCTGGGATCGCTTTTTTCTTATTTATGGACCGATTTGGCTCAAATTCACACCATATAATATTCAAATCAAACTAAAGTCGTTGGCAAAATTTGGACCCGTTGGGTGGCGCTGGGGTCGCATTGGTGTTTGTATGTATGTTCCGTATATACTCCAAAGCGGTTATACCGATTTTGATGAAATTTTAAGGCAATCAACCCAGCGGGTTAATTTAGTAGCGACCGGATCAACAGGTGGCGCTGGGATAGCTTTTTTCTTATTTATGGACCGATTTGGCTCAAATTCACACCATATAATACATAAATCAAAGTAAAGTCGTTGGCAAAATTTAGACCCGTTAGGTGGCGCTGGGGTCGCTTTTTTCATTATTTGTGGACCGATTTGGCTCAAATTCACATCATATGATACATAAATCAAAATAAAGTCGTTGGCAAAATTTGGACTTGATAGGTGGCGCTGTGGTCGCTTTTTTCTTATGTATGTATGTATGTTCCGTATATACTCCAAAACGGTTAAACCCATTTTGCTGAAATTTTAAGGCAATCAACCCAGCGGGTTAATTTAGTAGCGACCGCATCAACAGATGGCGCTGGGGTAGCTTTTTTCTTATTTGTGGACCGATTTGGCTCAAATTCACACCATATAATAATTAAATCAAAGTAAAGTCGTTGGCAAAATTTGGAACTGTTAGGTGGCGCTGGGGTCGCTTTTTTCTTATTTATGGACCGATTTGGCTCAAATTCACACCATATAATACATAAATCAAAGTAAAGTCGTTGGCAACCCGTTAGGTGGCGCTGGGGTCGCTTTTTTCATTATTTGTGGACCGATTTGGCTCAAATTCACACCATATAATATTCAAATCAAACTAAAGTCGTTGGCAAAATTTGGACCCGTTGGGTGGCGCTGGGGTCGTATTGGTGTTAGTATGTATGTTCCGTATATATTCCAAAACGGTTATACCGATTTTGATGAAATTTTAAGGCAATCAACCCAGCGGGTTAATTTAGTAGCGACCGGATCAACAGGTGGCGCTGGGGTCTCTTTTTTCTTATTTATGGACCGATTTGGCTCAAATTCACACCATATAATACATAAATCAAAGTAAAATCGTTGGCAAAATTTAGACCCGTTAGGTGGCGCTGGGGTTACTTTTTTCTTATTTGTGGACCGATTTGGCTCAAATTCACATCATATGATACATAAATCAAAATAAAGTCGTTGGCAAAATTTGGACTTGATAGGTGGCGCTGTGGTCGCTTTTTTCTTATGTATGTATGTATGTTCCGTATATACTCCAAAACGGTTACACCCATTTTGATGAAATTTTAAGGAAATCAACCCAGCGGGTTAATTTAGTAGCGACCGAATCAACAGATGGCGCTGGGGTAGCTTTTTTCTTATTTGTGGACCGATTTGGCTCAAATTCACACCATATAATACATAAATCAAAGTAAAGTCGTTAGCATAATTTGGACCTGTTAGGTGGCGCTGGGGTAGCTTTTTTCTTATTTGTGGACCGATTTGGCTCAAATTCACACCATATAATACATAAATCAAAGTAAAGTCGTTGGCAAAATTTGGACTCGATAGGTGGCGCTGGGGTAGCTTTTCTCTTCTTTGTGGACAGATTTGGCTCAAATTCACGCCACATAATATTTAAATAAAGTAAAGTTAAAGTAAAGTCGTTGGCAGCGGGTTAATTTAGTAGCGACCGGATCAACAGATGGCGCTGGGGTAGCTTTTTTTTTTCTTATTTGTGGACCGATTTGGCTCAAATTCACACCATATAATAATTAAATCAAAGTAAAGTCGTTGGCAAAATTTGGACTTGATAGGTGGCGCTGTGGTCGCTTTTTTCTTATGTATGTATGTATGTTCCGTATATACTCCAAAACGGTTAAACCCATTTTGCTGAAATTTTAAGGCAATCAACCCAGCGGGTTAATTTAGTAGCGACCGCATCAACAGATGGCGCTGGGGTAGCTTTTTTCTTATTTGTGGACCGATTTGGCTCAAATTCACACCATATAATAATTAAATCAAAGTAAAGTCGTTGGCAAAATTTGGACTTGATAGGTGGCGCTGTGGTCGCTTTTTTCTTATGTATGTATGTATGTTCCGTATATACTCCAAAACGGTTAAACCCATTTTGCTGAAATTTTAAGGCAATCAACCCAGCGGGTTAATTTAGTAGCGACCGCATCAACAGATGGCGCTGGGGTAGCTTTTTTCTTATTTGTGGACCGATTTGGCTCAAATTCACACCATATAATAATTAAATCAAAGTAAAGTCGTTGGCAAAATTTGGAACTGTTAGGTGGCGCTGGGGTCGCTTTTTTCTTATTTATGGACCGATTTGGCTCAAATTCACACCATATAATACATAAATCAAAGTAAAGTCGTTGGCAACCCGTTAGGTGGCGCTGGGGTCGCTTTTTTCATTATTTGTGGACCGATTTGGCTCAAATTCACATCATATGATACATAAATCAAAATAAAGTCGTTGGCAAAATTTGGACTTGATAGGTGGCGCTGTGGTCGTTTTTTTCTTATTTATGGACCGATTTGGCTCAAATTCACACCATATAATATTCAAATCAAACTAAAGTCGTTGGCAAAATTTGGACCCGTTGGGTGGCGCTGGGGTCGTATTGGTGTTAGTATGTATGTTCCGTATATATTCCAAAACGGTTATACCGATTTTGATGAAATTTTAAGGCAATCAACCCAGCGGGTTAATTTAGTAGCGACCGGATCAACAGGTGGCGCTGGGGTCTCTTTTTTCTTATTTATGGACCGATTTGGCTCAAATTCACACCATATAATACATAAATCAAAGTAAAATCGTTGGCAAAATTTAGACCCGTTAGGTGGCGCTGGGGTTACTTTTTTCTTATTTGTGGACCGATTTGGCTCAAATTCACATCATATGATACATAAATCAAAATAAAGTCGTTGGCAAAATTTGGACTTGATAGGTGGCGCTGTGGTCGCTTTTTTCTTATGTATGTATGTATGTTCCGTATATACTCCAAAACGGTTACACCCATTTTGATGAAATTTTAAGGAAATCAACCCAGCGGGTTAATTTAGTAGCGACCGAATCAACAGATGGCGCTGGGGTAGCTTTTTTCTTATTTGTGGACCGATTTGGCTCAAATTCACACCATATAATACATAAATCAAAGTAAAGTCGTTAGCATAATTTGGACCTGTTAGGTGGCGCTGGGGTAGCTTTTTTCTTATTTGTGGACCGATTTGGCTCAAATTCACACCATATAATACATAAATCAAAGTAAAGTCGTTAGCAAAATTTGGACTCGATAGGTGGCGCTGGGGTAGCTTTTCTCTTCTTTGTGGACAGATTTGGCTCAAATTCACGCCACATAATATTTAAATAAAGTAAAGTTAAAGTAAAGTCGTTGGCAGCGGGTTAATTTAGTAGCGACCGGATCAACAGATGGCGCTGGGGTAGCTTTTTTTTTTCTTATTTGTGGACCGATTTGGCTCAAATTCACACCATATAATAATTAAATCAAAGTAAAGTCGTTGGCAAAATTTGGACCTGTTAGGTGGCACTGGGGTCGCTTTTTTCTTATTTGTGGACCGATTTGGCTCAAATTCACACCATATAATACATAAATCAAAGCAAAGTCGTTGGCAAAATTTGGACTCGATTCGTGGCGCTGGGATCGCTTTTTTCTTATTTATGGACCGATTTGGCTAAAATTCACACCATATAATATTCAAATCAAACTAAAGTCGTTGGCAAAATTTGGACCCGTTGGGTGGCGCTGGGGTCGTATTGGTGTTTGTATGTATGTTCCGTATATACTCCAAAACGGTTATACCGATTTTGATGAAATTTTAAGGCAATCAACCCAGCGGGTTAATTTAGTAGCGACCGGATCAACAGGTGGCGCTGGGATAGCTTTTTTTTTATTTATGGACCGATTTGGCTCAAATTCACACCATATAATACATAAATCAAAGTAAAGTTGTTGGCAAAATTTAGACCCGTTAGGTGGCGCTGGGGACGCTTTTTTCATTATTTGTGGACCGATTTGGCTCAAATTCACATCATATGATACATAAATAAAAATAAAGTCGTTGGCAAAATTTGGACTTGATAGGTGGCGCTGTGGTCGCTTTTTTCTTATGTATGTATGTATGTTCCGTATATACTCCAAAACTGTTAAACCAATTTTGCTGAAATTTTAAGGCAATCAACCCAGCGGGTTAATTTAGTAGCGACCGAATCAACAGATGGCGCTGGGGTAGCTTTTTTCTTATTTGTGGACCGATTTGGCTCAAATTCACACCATATAATAATTAAATCAAAGTAAAGTCGTTGGCAAAATTTGGAACTGTTAGGTGGCGCTGGGGTCGCTTTTTTCTTATTTGTGGACCGATTTGGCTCAAATTCACACCATATAATACATAAATTAAAGTAAAGTCGTTGGCAAAATTTGGACCTGTTAGGTGGCACTGGGGTCGCTTTTTTCTTATTTGTGGACCGATTTGGCTCAAATTCACACCATATAATACATAAATCAAAGTAAAGTCGTTGGCAAAATTTGGACTCGATTCAACCCAGCGGGTTAATTTAGTAGCGACCGGATCAACAGGTGGCGCTGGGGTCTCTTTTTTCTTATTTATGGACCGATTTGGCTCAAATTCACACCATATAATACATAAATCAAAGTAAAATCGTTGACAAAATTTAGACCCGTTAGGTGGCGCTGGGGTTACTTTTTTCTTATTTGTGGACCGATTTGGCTCAAATTCACATCATATGATACATAAATCAAAATAAAGTCGTTGGCAAAATTTGGACTTGATAGGTGGCGCTGTGGTCGCTTTTTTCTTATGTATGTATGTATGTTCCGTATATACTCCAAAACGGTTACACCCATTTTGATGAAATTTTAAGGAAATCAACCCAGCGGGTTAATTTAGTAGCGACCGAATCAACAGATGGCGCTGGGGTAGCTTTTTTCTTATTTGTGGACCGATTTGGCTCAAATTCACACCATATAATACATAAATCAAAGTAAAGTCGTTAGCATAATTTGGACCTGTTAGGTGGCGCTGGGGTAGCTTTTTTCTTATTTGTGGACCGATTTGGCTCAAATTCACACCATATAATACATAAATCAAAGTAAAGTCGTTGGCAAAATTTGGACTCGATAGGTGGCGCTGGGGTAGCTTTTCTCTTCTTTGTGGACAGATTTGGCTCAAATTCACGCCACATAATATTTAAATAAAGTAAAGTTAAAGTAAAGTCGTTGGCAGCGGGTTAATTTAGTAGCGACCGGATCAACAGATGGCGCTGGGGTAGCTTTTTTTTTTCTTATTTGTGGACCGATTTGGCTCAAATTCACACCATATAATAATTAAATCAAAGTAAAGTCGTTGGCAAAATTTGGACCTGTTAGGTGGCACTGGGGTCGCTTTTTTCTTATTTGTGGACCGATTTGGCTCAAATTCACACCATATAATACATAAATCAAAGCAAAGTCGTTGGCAAAATTTGGACTCGATTCGTGGCGCTGGGATCGCTTTTTTCTTATTTATGGACCGATTTGGCTCAAATTCACACCATATAATATTCAAATCAAACTAAAGTCGTTGGCAAAATTTGGACCCGTTGGGTGGCGCTGGGGTCGTATTGGTGTTTGTATGTATGTTCCGTATATACTCCAAAACGGTTATACCGATTTTGATGAAATTTTAAGGCAATCAACCCAGCGGGTTAATTTAGTAGCGACCGGATCAACAGGTGGCGCTGGGATAGCTTTTTTTTTATTTATGGACCGATTTGGCTCAAATTCACACCATATAATACATAAATCAAAGTAAAGTTGTTGGCAAAATTTAGACCCGTTAGGTGGCGCTGGGGACGCTTTTTTCATTATTTGTGGACCGATTTGGCTCAAATTCACATCATATGATACATAAATAAAAATAAAGTCGTTGGCAAAATTTGGACTTGATAGGTGGCGCTGTGGTCGCTTTTTTCTTATGTATGTATGTATGTTCCGTATATACTCCAAAACTGTTAAACCAATTTTGCTGAAATTTTAAGGCAATCAACCCAGCGGGTTAATTTAGTAGCGACCGAATCAACAGATGGCGCTGGGGTAGCTTTTTTCTTATTTGTGGACCGATTTGGCTCAAATTCACACCATATAATAATTAAATCAAAGTAAAGTCGTTGGCAAAATTTGGAACTGTTAGGTGGCGCTGGGGTCGCTTTTTTCTTATTTGTGGACCGATTTGGCTCAAATTCACACCATATAATACATAAATTAAAGTAAAGTCGTTGGCAAAATTTGGACTCGATAGGTGGCGCTGGGGTAGCTTTTTTCTTCTTTGTGGACTGATTTTGCTCAAATTCACATCATATGATACATAAATCAAAATAAAGTCGTTTCTTATGTATGTATGTATGTTCCGTGTATACTCCAAAACTGTTAAACCCATTTTGATGAAATTTTAAGGCAATCAACCCAGCGGGTTAATTTAGTAGCGACCGAATCAACAGATGGCGCTGGGGTAGCTTTTTTCTTATTTGTGGACCGATTTGGCTCAAATTCACACCATATAATAATTAAATCAAAGTAAAGTCGTTGGCAAAATTTGGACCTGTTAGGTGGCACTGGGGTCGCTTTTTTCTTATTTGTGGACCGATTTGGCTCAAATTCACACCATATAATACATAAATCAAAGTAAAGTCGTTGGCAAAATTTGGACTCGATTCGTGGCGCTGGGATCGCTTTTTTCTTATTTATGGACCGATTTGGCTCAAATTCACACCATATAATATTCAAATCAAACTAAAGTCGTTGGCAAAATTTTGACCCGTTGGGTGGCGCTGGGGTCGTATTGGTGTTTGTATGTATGTTCCGTATATATTCCAAAACGGTTATACCGATTTTGATGAAATTTTAAGGCAATCAACCCAGCGGGTTAATTTAGTAGCGACCGGATCAACAGGTGGCGCTGGGGTCTCTTTTTTCTTATTTATGGACCGATTTGGCTCAAATTCACACCATATAATACATAAATCAAAGTAAAGTCGTTGGCAAAATTTAGACCCGTTAGGTGGCGCTGGGGTTACTTTTTTCTTATTTGTAGACCGATTTGGCTCAAATTCACATCATATGATACATAAATCAAAATAAAGTCGTTGGCAAAATTTGGACTCGATTCGTGGCGCTGGGATCGCTTTTTTCTTATTTATGGACCGATTTGGCTCAAATTCACACTATATAATATTCAAATCAAACTAAAGTCGTTGGCAAAATTTTGACCCGTTGGGTGGCGCTGGGGTCGTATTGGTGTTTGTATGTATGTTCCGTATATACTCCAAAACGGTTATACCGATTTTGATGAAATTTTAAGGCAATCAACCCAGCGGGTTAATTTAGTAGCGACCGGATCAACAGGTGGCGCTGGGGTCTCTTTTTTCTTATTTATGGACCGATTTGGCTCAAATTCACACCATATAATACATAAATCAAAGTAAAATCGTTGGCAAAATTTAGACCCGTTAGGTGGCGCTGGGGTTACTTTTTTCTTATTTGTGGACCGATTTGGCTCAAATTCACATCATATGATACATAAATCAAAATAAAGTCGTTGGCAAAATTTGGACTTGATAGGTGGCGCTGTGGTCGCTTTTTTCTTATGTATGTATGTATGTTCCGTATATACTCCAAAACGGTTACACCCATTTTGATGAAATTTTAAGGAAATCAACCCAGCGGGTTAATTTAGTAGCGACCGAATCAACAGATGGCGCTGGGGTAGCTTTTTTCTTATTTGTGGACCGATTTGGCTCAAATTCACACCATATAATTCATAAATCAAAGTAAAGTCGTTAGCATAATTTGGACTGGTTAGGTGGCGCTGGGGTAGCTTTTTTCTTATTTGTGGACCGATTTGGCTCAAATTCACACCATATAATACATAAATCAAAGTAAAGTCGTTGGCAAAATTTGGACTCGATAGGTCGCGCTGGGGTAGCTTTTCTCTTCTTTGTGGACAGATTTGGCTCAAATTCACGCCACATAATATTTAAATAAAGTAAAGTTAAAGTAAAGTCGTTGGCAGCGGGTTAATTTAGTAGCGACCGGTTCAACAGATGGCGCTGGGGTAGCTTTTTTCTTATTTGTGGACCGATTTGGCTCAAATTCACACCATATTATAATTAAATCAAAGTAAAGTCGTTGGCAAAATTTGGAACTGTTAGGTGGCGCTGGGGTCGCTTTTTTCTTATTTGTGGACCGATTTGGCTCAAATTCACACCATATAATACATAAATTAAAGTAAAGTCGTTGGCAAAATTTGGAACTGTTAGGTGGCGCTGGGGTCGCTTTTTTCTTATTTGTGGACCGATTTGGCTCAAATTCACACCATATAATACATAAATCAAAGTAAAGTCGTTGGCAACCCGTTAGGTGGCGCTGGGGTCGCTTTTTTCATTATTTGTGGACCGATTTGGCTCAAATTCACATCATATGATAAATAAATCAAAATAAAGTCGTTGGCAAAATTTGGACTTGATAGGTGGCGCTGTGGTCGCTTTTTTCTTATTTATGGACCGATTTGGCTCAAATTCACACCATATAATATTCAAATCAAACTAAAGTCGTTGGCAAAATTTGGACCCGTTGGGTGGCGCTGGGGTCGTATTGGTGTTTGTATGTATGTTCCGTATATACTCCAAAGCGGTTATACCGATTTAGATGAAATTTTAAGGTAATCAACCCAGCGGGTTAATTTAGTAGCGACAGGATCAACAGGTGGCGCTGGGATAGCTTTTTTCTTATTTATGGACCGATTTGGCTCAAATTCACACCATATAATACATAAATCAAAGTAAAGTCGTTGGCAAAATTTGGAACTGTTAGGTGGCGCTGGGGTCGCTTTTTTCTTATTTATGGACCGATTTGGCTCAAATTCACACCATATAATACATAAATCAAAGTAAAGTCGTTGGCAAAATTTGGACTCGATAGGTGGCGCTGGGGTAGCTTTTTTCTTCTTTGTGGACAGATTTTGCTCAAATTCACATCATATGATACATAAATCAAAATAAAGTCGTTGGCTAAATTTGAACTTGATAGGTGGCGCTGGGGTCGCTTTTTTCTTATGTATGTATGTATGTTCCGTATATACTCCAAAACGGTTAAACCCATTTTGATGAAATTTTAAGGCAATCAACACAGCGGGTTAATTTAGTAGCGACCGAATCAACAGATGGCGCTGGGGTAGCTTTTTTCTTATTTGTGGACCGATTTGGCTCAAATTCACACCACATAATATTTAAATCAAAGTAAAGTCGTTGGCAAAATTTGGAACTGTTAGGTGGCGCTGGGGTCGCTTTTTTCTTATGTATGTATGTATGTTCCGTATATACTCCAAAACGGTTAAACCCATTTTGATGAAATTTTAGGGCAATCAACCCAGCGGGTTAATTTAGTAGAGACCGAATCAACAGATGGACTCGATAGGTGGCGCTGGGGTAGCTTTTCTCTTCTTTGTGGACAGATTTGGCTCAAATTCACGCCACATAATATTTAAATAAAGTAAAGCTAAAGTAAAGTCGTTGGCAGCGGGTTAATTTAGTAGCGACCGGATCAGCAGATGGCGCTGGGGTAGCTTTTTTCTTATTTGTGGACCGATTTGGCTCAAATTCACACCATATAATAATTAAATCAAAGTAAAGTCGTTGGCAAAATTGGACCTGTTAGGTGGCACTGGGGTCGCTTTTTTCTTATTTGTGGACCGATTTGGCTCAAATTCACACCATATAATACATAAATCAAAGTAAAGTCGTTGGCAAAATTTGGACTCGATTCGTGGCGCTGGGATCGCTTTTTTCTTATTTATGGACCGATTTGGCTCAAATTCACACCATATAATATTCAAATCAAACTAAAGTCGTTGGCAAAATTTGGACCCGTTGGGTGGCGCTGGGGTCGCATTGGTGTTTGTATGTATGTTCCGTATATACTCCAAAGCGGTTATACCGATTTTGATGAAATTTTAAGGCAATCAACCCAGCGGGTTAATTTAGTAGCGACCGGATCAACAGGTGGCGCTGGGATAGCTTTTTTCTTATTTATGGACCGATTTGGCTCAAATTCACACCATATAATACATAAATCAAAGTAAAGTCGTTGGCAAAATTTAGACCCGTTAGGTGGCGCTGGGGTCGCTTTTTTCATTATTTGTGGACCGATTTGGCTCAAATTCACATCATATGATACATAAATCAAAATAAAGTCGTTGGCAAAATTTGGACTTGATAGGTGGCGCTGTGGTCGCTTTTTTCTTATGTATGTATGTATGTTCCGTATATACTCCAAAACGGTTAAACCCATTTTGCTGAAATTTTAAGGCAATCAACCCAGCGGGTTAATTTAGTAGCGACCGCATCAACAGATGGCGCTGGGGTAGCTTTTTTCTTATTTGTGGACCGATTTGGCTCAAATTCACACCATATAATAATTAAATCAAAGTAAAGTCGTTGGCAAAATTTGGAACTGTTAGGTGGCGTTGGGGTCGCTTTTTTCTTATTTATGGACCGATTTGGCTCAAATTCACACCATATAATACATAAATCAAAGTAAAGTCGTTGGCAACCCGTTAGGTGGCGCTGGGGTCGCTTTTTTCATTATTTGTGGACCGATTTGGCTCAAATTCACATCATATGATACATAAATCAAAATAAAGTCGTTGGCAAAATTTGGACTTGATAGGTGGCGCTGTGGTCGTTTTTTTCTTATTTATGGACCGATTTGGCTCAAATTCACACCATATAATACATAAATCAAAGTAAAGTCGTTGGCAACCCGTTAGGTGGCGCTGGGGTCGCTTTTTTCATTATTTGTGGACCGATTTGGCTCAAATTCACATCATATAATACATAAATTAAAGTAAAGTCGTTGGCAAAATTTGGACTCGATAGGTGGCGCTGGGGTAGCTTTTTTCTTCTTTGTGGACAGATTTTGCTCAAATTCACATCATATGATACATAAATCAAAATAAAGTCGTTTCTTATGTATGTATGTATGTTCCGTGTATACTCCAAAACTGTTAAACCCATTTTGATGAAATTTTAAGGCAATCAACCCAGCGGGTTAATTTAGTAGCGACCGAATCAACAGATGGCGCTGGGGTAGCTTTTTTCTTATTTGTGGACCGATTTGGCTCAAATTCACACCATATAATAATTAAATCAAAGTAAAGTCGTTGGCAAAATTTGGACCTGTTAGGTGGCACTGGGGTCGCTTTTTTCTTATTTGTGGACCGATTTGGCTCAAATTCACACCATATAATACATAAATCAAAGTAAAGTCGTTGGCAAAATTTGGACTCGATTCGTGGCGCTGGGATCGCTTTTTTCTTATTTATGGACCGATTTGGCTCAAATTCACACCATATAATATTCAAATCAAACTAAAGTCGTTGGCAAAATTTTGACCCGTTGGGTGGCGCTGGGATCGTATTGGTGTTTGTATGTATGTTCCGTATATATTCCAAAACGGTTATACCGATTTTGATGAAATTTTAAGGCAATCAACCCAGCGGGTTAATTTAGTAGCGACCGGATCAACAGGTGGCGCTGGGGTCTCTTTTTTCTTATTTATGGACCGATTTGGCTCAAATTCACACCATATAATACATAAATCAAAGTAAAGTCGTTGGCAAAATTTAGACCCGTTAGGTGGCGCTGGGGTTACTTTTTTCTTATTTGTGGACCGATTTGGCTCAAATTCACATCATATGATACATAAATCAAAATAAAGTCGTTGGCAAAATTTGGACTCGATTCGTGGCGCTGGGATCGCTTTTTCTTATTTATGGACCGATTTGGCTCAAATTCACACTATATAATATTCAAATCAAACTAAAGTCGTTGGCAAAATTTTGACCCGTTGGGTGGCGCTGGGGTCGTATTGGTGTTTGTATGTATGTTCCGTATATACTCCAAAGCGGTTATACCGATTTTGATGAAATTTTAAGGTAATCAACCCAGCGGGTTAATTTAGTAGCGACCGGATCAACAGGTGGCGCTGGGATAGCTTTTTTCTTATTTATGGACCGATTTGGCTCAAATTCACACCATATAATACATAAATCAAAGTAAAGTCGTTGGCAAAATTTGGAACTGTTAGGTGGCGCTGGGGTAGCTTTTTTCTTATTTGTGGACCGATTTGGCTCAAATTCACACCATATAATACATAAATCAAAGTAAAGTCGTTGGCAAAATTTGGAACTGTTAGGTGGCGCTGGGGTCGCTTTTTTCTTATTTATGGACCGATTTGGCTCAAATTCACACCATATAATACATAAATCAAAGTAAAGTCGTTGGCAACCCGTTAGGTGGCGCTGGGGTCGCTTTTTTCATTATTTGTGGACCGATTTGGCTCAAATTCACATCATATGATACATAAATCAAAATAAAGTCGTTGGCAAAATTTGGACTTGATAGGTGGCGCTGTGGTCGCTTTTTTCTTATTTATGGACCGATTTGGCTCAAATTCACACCATATAATATTCAAATCAAACTAAAGTCGTTGGCAAAATTTGGACCCGTTGGGTGGCGCTGGGGTCGTATTGGTGTTTGTATGTATGTTCCGTATATACTCCAAAGCGGTTATACCGATTTTGATGAAATTTTAAGGTAATCAACCCAGCGGGTTAATTTAGTAGCGACCGGATCAACAGGTGGCGCTGGGATAGCTTTTTTCTTATTTATGGACCGATTTGGCTCAAATTCACACCATATAATACATAAATCAAAGTAAAGTCGTTGGCAAAATTTGGAACTGTTAGGTGGCGCTGGGGTCGCTTTTTTCTTATTTATGGACCGATTTGGCTCAAATTCACACCATATAATACATAAATCAAAGTAAAGTCGTTGGCAAAATTTGGACTCGATAGGTGGCGCTGGGGTAGCTTTTTTCTTCTTTGTGGACAGATTTTGCTCAAATTCACATCATATGATACATAAATCAAAATAAAGTCGTTGGCTAAATTTGAACTTGATAGGTGGCGCTGGGGTCGCTTTTTTCTTATGTATGTATGTATGTTCCGTATATACTCCAAAACGGTTAAACCCATTTTGATGAAATTTTAAGGCAATCAACCCAGCGGGTTAATTTAGTAGCGACCGAATCAACAGATGGCGCTGGGGTAGCTTTTTTCTTATTTGTGGACCGATTTGGCTCAAATTCACACCACATAATATTTAAATCAAAGTAAAGTCGTTGGCAAAATTTGGAACTGTTAGGTGGCGCTGGGGTCGCTTTTTTCTTATGTATGTATGTATGTTCCGTATATACTCCAAAACGGTTAAACCCATTTTGACGAAATTTTAAGGCAATCAACCCAGCGGGTTAATTTAGTAGCGACCGAATCAACAGATGGACTCGATAGGTGGCGCTGGGGTAGCTTTTCTCTTCTTTGTGGACAGATTTGGCTCAAATTCACGCCACATAATATTTAAATAAAGTAAAGCTAAAGTAAAGTCGTTGGCAGCGGGTTAATTTAGTAGCGACCGGATCAACAGATGGCGCTGGGGTAGCTTTTTTCTTATTTGTGGACCGATTTGGCTCAAATTCACACCATATAATAATTAAATCAAAGTAAAGTCGTTGGCAAAATTGGACCTGTTAGGTGGCACTGGGGTCGCTTTTTTCTTATTTGTGGACCGATTTGGCTCAAATTCACACCATATAATACATAAATCAAAGTAAAGTCGTTGGCAAAATTTGGACTCGATTCGTGGCGCTGGGATCGCTTTTTTCTTATTTATGGACCGATTTGGCTCAAATTCACACCATATAATATTCAAATCAAACTAAAGTCGTTGGCAAAATTTGGACCCGTTGGGTGGCGCTGGGGTCGCATTGGTGTTTGTATGTATGTTCCGTATATACTCCAAAGCGGTTATACCGATTTTGATGAAATTTTAAGGCAATCAACCCAGCGGGTTAATTTAGTAGCGACCGGATCAACAGGTGGCGCTGGGATAGCTTTTTTCTTATTTATGGACCGATTTGGCTCAAATTCACACCATATAATACATAAATCAAAGTAAAGTCGTTGGCAAAATTTAGACCCGTTAGGTGGCGCTGGGGTCGCTTTTTTCATTATTTGTGGACCGATTTGGCTCAAATTCACATCATATGATACATAAATCAAAATAAAGTCGTTGGCAAAATTTGGACTTGATAGGTGGCGCTGTGGTCGCTTTTTTCCTATGTATGTATGTATGTTCCGTATATACTCCAAAACGGTTAAACCCATTTTGCTGAAATTTTAAGGCAATCAACCCAGCGGGTTAATTTAGTAGCGACCGAATCAACAGATGGCGCAGGGGTAGCTTTTTTCTTATTTGTGGACCGATTTGGCTCAAATTCACACCATATAATACATAAATCAAAGTAAAGTCGTTGGCAACCCGTTAGGTGGCGCTGGGGTCGCTTTTTTCATTATTTGTGGACCGATTTGGCTCAAATTCACATCATATGATAAATAAATCAAAATAAAGTCGTTGGCAAAATTTGGACTTGATAGGTGGCGCTGTGGTCGCTTTTTTCTTATTTATGGACCGATTTGGCTCAAATTCACACCATATAATATTCAAATCAAACTAAAGTCGTTGGCAAAATTTGGACCCGTTGGGTGGCGCTGGGGTCGTATTGGTGTTTGTATGTATGTTCCGTATATACTCCAAAGCGGTTATACCGATTTAGATGAAATTTTAAGGTAATCAACCCAGCGGGTTAATTTAGTAGCGACCGGATCAACAGGTGGCGCTGGGATAGCTTTTTTCTTATTTATGGACCGATTTGGCTCAAATTCACACCATATAATACATAAATCAAAGTAAAGTCGTTGGCAAAATTTGGAACTGTTAGGTGGCGCTGGGGTCGCTTTTTTCTTATTTATGGACCGATTTGGCTCAAATTCACACCATATAATACATAAATCAAAGTAAAGTCGTTGGCAAAATTTGGACTCGATAGGTGGCGCTGGGGTAGCTTTTTTCTTCTTTGTGGACAGATTTTGCTCAAATTCACATCATATGATACATAAATCAAAATAAAGTCGTTGGCTAAATTTGAACTTGATAGGTGGCGCTGGGGTCGCTTTTTTCTTATGTATGTATGTATGTTCCGTATATACTCCAAAACGGTTAAACCCATTTTGATGAAATTTTAAGGCAATCAACACAGCGGGTTAATTTAGTAGCGACCGAATCAACAGATGGCGCTGGGGTAGCTTTTTTCTTATTTGTGGACCGATTTGGCTCAAATTCACACCACATAATATTTAAATCAAAGTAAAGTCGTTGGCAAAATTTGGAACTGTTAGGTGGCGCTGGGGTCGCTTTTTTCTTATGTATGTATGTATGTTCCGTATATACTCCAAAACGGTTAAACCCATTTTGATGAAATTTTAAGGCAATCAACCCAGCGGGTTAATTTAGTAGAGACCGAATCAACAGATGGACTCGATAGGTGGCGCTGGGGTAGCTTTTCTCTTCTTTGTGGACAGATTTGGCTCAAATTCACGCCACATAATATTTAAATAAAGTAAAGCTAAAGTAAAGTCGTTGGCAGCGGGTTAATTTAGTAGCGACCGGATCAACAGATGGCGCTGGGGTAGCTTTTTTCTTATTTGTGGACCGATTTGGCTCAAATTCACACCATATAATAATTAAATCAAAGTAAAGTCGTTGGCAAAATTGGACCTGTTAGGTGGCACTGGGGTCGCTTTTTTCTTATTTGTGGACCGATTTGGCTCAAATTCACACCATATAATACATAAATCAAAGTAAAGTCGTTGGCAAAATTTGGACTCGATTCGTGGCGCTGGGATCGCTTTTTTCTTATTTATGGACCGATTTGGCTCAAATTCACACCATATAATATTCAAATCAAACTAAAGTCGTTGGCAAAATTTGGACCCGTTGGGTGGCGCTGGGGTCGCATTGGTGTTTGTATGTATGTTCCGTATATACTCCAAAGCGGTTATACCGATTTTGATGAAATTTTAAGGCAATCAACCCAGCGGGTTAATTTAGTAGCGACCGGATCAACAGGTGGCGCTGGGATAGCTTTTTTCTTATTTATGGACCGATTTGGCTCAAATTCACACCATATAATACATAAATCAAAGTAAAGTCGTTGGCAAAATTTAGACCCGTTAGGTGGCGCTGGGGTCGCTTTTTTCATTATTTGTGGACCGATTTGGCTCAAATTCACATCATATGATACATAAATCAAAATAAAGTCGTTGGCAAAATTTGGACTTGATAGGTGGCGCTGTGGTCGCTTTTTTCTTATGTATGTATGTATGTTCCGTATATACTCCAAAACGGTTAAACCCATTTTGCTGAAATTTTAAGGCAATCAACCCAGCGGGTTAATTTAGTAGCGACCGCATCAACAGATGGCGCTGGGGTAGCTTTTTTCTTATTTGTGGACCGATTTGGCTCAAATTCACACCATATAATAATTAAATCAAAGTAAAGTCGTTGGCAAAATTTGGAACTGTTAGGTGGCGCTGGGGTCGCTTTTTTCTTATTTATGGACCGATTTGGCTCAAATTCACACCATATAATACATAAATCAAAGTAAAGTCGTTGGCAACCCGTTAGGTGGCGCTGGGGTCGCTTTTTTCATTATTTGTGGACCGATTTGGCTCAAATTCACACCATATAATATTCAAATCAAACTAAAGTCGTTGGCAAAATTTGGACCCGTTGGGTGGCGCTGGGGTCGTATTGGTGTTAGTATGTATGTTCCGTATATATTCCAAAACGGTTATACCGATTTTGATGAAATTTTAAGGCAATCAACCCAGCGGGTTAATTTAGTAGCGACCGGATCAACAGGTGGCGCTGGGGTCTCTTTTTTCTTATTTATGGACCGATTTGGCTCAAATTCACACCATATAATACATAAATCAAAGTAAAATCGTTGGCAAAATTTAGACCCGTTAGGTGGCGCTGGGGTTACTTTTTTCTTATTTGTGGACCGATTTGGCTCAAATTCACATCATATGATACATAAATCAAAATAAAGTCGTTGGCAAAATTTGGACTTGATAGGTGGCGCTGTGGTCGCTTTTTTCTTATGTATGTATGTATGTTCCGTATATACTCCAAAACGGTTACACCCATTTTGATGAAATTTTAAGGAAATCAACCCAGCGGGTTAATTTAGTAGCGACCGAATCAACAGATGGCGCTGGGGTAGCTTTTTTCTTATTTGTGGACCGATTTGGCTCAAATTCACACCATATAATACATAAATCAAAGTAAAGTCGTTAGCATAATTTGGACCTGTTAGGTGGCGCTGGGGTAGCTTTTTTCTTATTTGTGGACCGATTTGGCTCAAATTCACACCATATAATACATAAATCAAAGTAAAGTCGTTGGCAAAATTTGGACTCGATAGGTGGCGCTGGGGTAGCTTTTCTCTTCTTTGTGGACAGATTTGGCTCAAATTCACGCCACATAATATTTAAATAAAGTAAAGTTAAAGTAAAGTCGTTGGCAGCGGGTTAATTTAGTAGCGACCGGATCAACAGATGGCGCTGGGGTAGCTTTTTTTTTTCTTATTTGTGGACCGATTTGGCTCAAATTCACACCATATAATAATTAAATCAAAGTAAAGTCGTTGGCAAAATTTGGACTTGATAGGTGGCGCTGTGGTCGCTTTTTTCTTATGTATGTATGTATGTTCCGTATATACTCCAAAACGGTTAAACCCATTTTGCTGAAATTTTAAGGCAATCAACCCAGCGGGTTAATTTAGTAGCGACCGCATCAACAGATGGCGCTGGGGTAGCTTTTTTCTTATTTGTGGACCGATTTGGCTCAAATTCACACCATATAATAATTAAATCAAAGTAAAGTCGTTGGCAAAATTTGGACTTGATAGGTGGCGCTGTGGTCGCTTTTTTCTTATGTATGTATGTATGTTCCGTATATACTCCAAAACGGTTAAACCCATTTTGCTGAAATTTTAAGGCAATCAACCCAGCGGGTTAATTTAGTAGCGACCGCATCAACAGATGGCGCTGGGGTAGCTTTTTTCTTATTTGTGGACCGATTTGGCTCAAATTCACACCATATAATAATTAAATCAAAGTAAAGTCGTTGGCAAAATTTGGAACTGTTAGGTGGTGCTGGGGTCGCTTTTTTCTTATTTATGGACCGATTTGGCTCAAATTCACACCATATAATACATAAATCAAAGTAAAGTCGTTGGCAACCCGTTAGGTGGCGCTGGGGTCGCTTTTTTCATTATTTGTGGACCGATTTGGCTCAAATTCACATCATATGATACATAAATCAAAATAAAGTCGTTGGCAAAATTTGGACTTGATAGGTGGCGCTGTGGTCGTTTTTTTCTTATTTATGGACCGATTTGGCTCAAATTCACACCATATAATATTCAAATCAAACTAAAGTCGTTGGCAAAATTTGGACCCGTTGGGTGGCGCTGGGGTCGTATTGGTGTTAGTATGTATGTTCCGTATATATTCCAAAACGGTTATACCGATTTTGATGAAATTTTAAGGCAATCAACCCAGCGGGTTAATTTAGTAGCGACCGGATCAACAGGTGGCGCTGGGGTCTCTTTTTTCTTATTTATGGACCGATTTGGCTCAAATTCACACCATATAATACATAAATCAAAGTAAAATCGTTGGCAAAATTTAGACCCGTTAGGTGGCGCTGGGGTTACTTTTTTCTTATTTGTGGACCGATTTGGCTCAAATTCACATCATATGATACATAAATCAAAATAAAGTCGTTGGCAAAATTTGGACTTGATAGGTGGCGCTGTGGTCGCTTTTTTCTTATGTATGTATGTATGTTCCGTATATACTCCAAAACGGTTACACCCATTTTGATGAAATTTTAAGGAAATCAACCCAGCGGGTTAATTTAGTAGCGACCGAATCAACAGATGGCGCTGGGGTCTCTTTTTTCTTATTTATGGACCGATTTGGCTCAAATTCACACCATATAATACATAAATCAAAGTAAAGTCGTTAGCATAATTTGGACCTGTTAGGTGGCGCTGGGGTAGCTTTTTTCTTATTTGTGGACCGATTTGGCTCAAATTCACACCATATAATACATAAATCAAAGTAAAGTCGTTAGCAAAATTTGGACTCGATAGGTGGCGCTGGGGTAGCTTTTCTCTTCTTTGTGGACAGATTTGGCTCAAATTCACGCCACATAATATTTAAATAAAGTAAAGTTAAAGTAAAGTCGTTGGCAGCGGGTTAATTTAGTAGCGACCGGATCAACAGATGGCGCTGGGGTAGCTTTTTTTTTTCTTATTTGTGGACCGATTTGGCTCAAATTCACACCATATAATAATTAAATCAAAGTAAAGTCGTTGGCAAAATTTGGACCTGTTAGGTGGCACTGGGGTCGCTTTTTTCTTATTTGTGGACCGATTTGGCTCAAATTCACACCATATAATACATAAATCAAAGCAAAGTCGTTGGCAAAATTTGGACTCGATTCGTGGCGCTGGGATCGCTTTTTTCTTATTTATGGACCGATTTGGCTCAAATTCACACCATATAATATTCAAATCAAACTAAAGTCGTTGGCAAAATTTGGACCCGTTGGGTGGCGCTGGGGTCGTATTGGTGTTTGTATGTATGTTCCGTATATACTCCAAAACGGTTATACCGATTTTGATGAAATTTTAAGGCAATCAACCCAGCGGGTTAATTTAGTAGCGACCGGATCAACAGGTGGCGCTGGGATAGCTTTTTTTTTATTTATGGACCGATTTGGCTCAAATTCACACCATATAATACATAAATCAAAGTAAAGTTGTTGGCAAAATTTAGACCCGTTAGGTGGCGCTGGGGACGCTTTTTTCATTATTTGTGGACCGATTTGGCTCAAATTCACATCATATGATACATAAATAAAAATAAAGTCGTTGGCAAAATTTGGACTTGATAGGTGGCGCTGTGGTCGCTTTTTTCTTATGTATGTATGTATGTTCCGTATATACTCCAAAACGGTTAAACCCATTTTGCTGAAATTTTAAGGCAATCAACCCAGCGGGTTAATTTAGTAGCGACCGCATCAACAGATGGCGCTGGGGTAGCTTTTTTCTTATTTGTGGACCGATTTGGCTCAAATTCACACCATATAATAATTAAATCAAAGTAAAGTCGTTGGCAAAATTTGGAACTGTTAGGTGGTGCTGGGGTCGCTTTTTTCTTATTTATGGACCGATTTGGCTCAAATTCACACCATATAATACATAAATCAAAGTAAAGTCGTTGGCAACCCGTTAGGTGGCGCTGGGGTCGCTTTTTTCATTATTTGTGGACCGATTTGGCTCAAATTCACATCATATGATACATAAATCAAAATAAAGTCGTTGGCAAAATTTGGACTTGATAGGTGGCGCTGTGGTCGTTTTTTTCTTATTTATGGACCGATTTGGCTCAAATTCACACCATATAATATTCAAATCAAACTAAAGTCGTTGGCAAAATTTGGACCCGTTGGGTGGCGCTGGGGTCGTATTGGTGTTAGTATGTATGTTCCGTATATATTCCAAAACGGTTATACCGATTTTGATGAAATTTTAAGGCAATCAACCCAGCGGGTTAATTTAGTAGCGACCGGATCAACAGGTGGCGCTGGGGTCTCTTTTTTCTTATTTATGGACCGATTTGGCTCAAATTCACACCATATAATACATAAATCAAAGTAAAATCGTTGGCAAAATTTAGACCCGTTAGGTGGCGCTGGGGTTACTTTTTTCTTATTTGTGGACCGATTTGGCTCAAATTCACATCATATGATACATAAATCAAAATAAAGTCGTTGGCAAAATTTGGACTTGATAGGTGGCGCTGTGGTCGCTTTTTTCTTATGTATGTATGTATGTTCCGTATATACTCCAAAACGGTTACACCCATTTTGATGAAATTTTAAGGAAATCAACCCAGCGGGTTAATTTAGTAGCGACCGAATCAACAGATGGCGCTGGGGTCTCTTTTTTCTTATTTATGGACCGATTTGGCTCAAATTCACACCATATAATACATAAATCAAAGTAAAGTCGTTAGCATAATTTGGACCTGTTAGGTGGCGCTGGGGTAGCTTTTTTCTTATTTGTGGACCGATTTGGCTCAAATTCACACCATATAATACATAAATCAAAGTAAAGTCGTTAGCAAAATTTGGACTCGATAGGTGGCGCTGGGGTAGCTTTTCTCTTCTTTGTGGACAGATTTGGCTCAAATTCACGCCACATAATATTTAAATAAAGTAAAGTTAAAGTAAAGTCGTTGGCAGCGGGTTAATTTAGTAGCGACCGGATCAACAGATGGCGCTGGGGTAGCTTTTTTTTTTCTTATTTGTGGACCGATTTGGCTCAAATTCACACCATATAATAATTAAATCAAAGTAAAGTCGTTGGCAAAATTTGGACCTGTTAGGTGGCACTGGGGTCGCTTTTTTCTTATTTGTGGACCGATTTGGCTCAAATTCACACCATATAATACATAAATCAAAGCAAAGTCGTTGGCAAAATTTGGACTCGATTCGTGGCGCTGGGATCGCTTTTTTCTTATTTATGGACCGATTTGGCTCAAATTCACACCATATAATATTCAAATCAAACTAAAGTCGTTGGCAAAATTTGGACCCGTTGGGTGGCGCTGGGGTCGTATTGGTGTTTGTATGTATGTTCCGTATATACTCCAAAACGGTTATACCGATTTTGATGAAATTTTAAGGCAATCAACCCAGCGGGTTAATTTAGTAGCGACCGGATCAACAGGTGGCGCTGGGATAGCTTTTTTTTTATTTATGGACCGATTTGGCTCAAATTCACACCATATAATACATAAATCAAAGTAAAGTTGTTGGCAAAATTTAGACCCGTTAGGTGGCGCTGGGGACGCTTTTTTCATTATTTGTGGACCGATTTGGCTCAAATTCACATCATATGATACATAAATAAAAATAAAGTCGTTGGCAAAATTTGGACTTGATAGGTGGCGCTGTGGTCGCTTTTTTCTTATGTATGTATGTATGTTCCGTATATACTCCAAAACTGTTAAACCAATTTTGCTGAAATTTTAAGGCAATCAACCCAGCGGGTTAATTTAGTAGCGACCGAATCAACAGATGGCGCTGGGGTAGCTTTTTTCTTATTTGTGGACCGATTTGGCTCAAATTCACACCATATAATAATTAAATCAAAGTAAAGTCGTTGGCAAAATTTGGAACTGTTAGGTGGCGCTGGGGTCGCTTTTTTCTTATTTGTGGACCGATTTGGCTCAAATTCACACCATATAATACATAAATTAAAGTAAAGTCGTTGGCAAAATTTGGACCTGTTAGGTGGCACTGGGGTCGCTTTTTTCTTATTTGTGGACCGATTTGGCTCAAATTCACACCATATAATACATAAATCAAAGTAAAGTCGTTGGCAAAATTTGGACTCGATTCAACCCAGCGGGTTAATTTAGTAGCGACCGGATCAACAGGTGGCGCTGGGGTCTCTTTTTTCTTATTTATGGACCGATTTGGCTCAAATTCACACCATATAATACATAAATCAAAGTAAAATCGTTGACAAAATTTAGACCCGTTAGGTGGCGCTGGGGTTACTTTTTTCTTATTTGTGGACCGATTTGGCTCAAATTCACATCATATGATACATAAATCAAAATAAAGTCGTTGGCAAAATTTGGACTTGATAGGTGGCGCTGTGGTCGCTTTTTTCTTATGTATGTATGTATGTTCCGTATATACTCCAAAACGGTTACACCCATTTTGATGAAATTTTAAGGAAATCAACCCAGCGGGTTAATTTAGTAGCGACCGAATCAACAGATGGCGCTGGGGTAGCTTTTTTCTTATTTGTGGACCGATTTGGCTCAAATTCACACCATATAATACATAAATCAAAGTAAAGTCGTTAGCATAATTTGGACCTGTTAGGTGGCGCTGGGGTAGCTTTTTTCTTATTTGTGGACCGATTTGGCTCAAATTCACACCATATAATACATAAATCAAAGTAAAGTCGTTGGCAAAATTTGGACTCGATAGGTGGCGCTGGGGTAGCTTTTCTCTTCTTTGTGGACAGATTTGGCTCAAATTCACGCCACATAATATTTAAATAAAGTAAAGTTAAAGTAAAGTCGTTGGCAGCGGGTTAATTTAGTAGCGACCGGATCAACAGATGGCGCTGGGGTAGCTTTTTTTTTTCTTATTTGTGGACCGATTTGGCTCAAATTCACACCATATAATAATTAAATCAAAGTAAAGTCGTTGGCAAAATTTGGACCTGTTAGGTGGCACTGGGGTCGCTTTTTTCTTATTTGTGGACCGATTTGGCTCAAATTCACACCATATAATACATAAATCAAAGCAAAGTCGTTGGCAAAATTTGGACTCGATTCGTGGCGCTGGGATCGCTTTTTTCTTATTTATGGACCGATTTGGCTCAAATTCACACCATATAATATTCAAATCAAACTAAAGTCGTTGGCAAAATTTGGACCCGTTGGGTGGCGCTGGGGTCGTATTGGTGTTTGTATGTATGTTCCGTATATACTCCAAAACGGTTATACCGATTTTGATGAAATTTTAAGGCAATCAACCCAGCGGGTTAATTTAGTAGCGACCGGATCAACAGGTGGCGCTGGGATAGCTTTTTTTTTATTTATGGACCGATTTGGCTCAAATTCACACCATATAATACATAAATCAAAGTAAAGTTGTTGGCAAAATTTAGACCCGTTAGGTGGCGCTGGGGACGCTTTTTTCATTATTTGTGGACCGATTTGGCTCAAATTCACATCATATGATACATAAATAAAAATAAAGTCGTTGGCAAAATTTGGACTTGATAGGTGGCGCTGTGGTCGCTTTTTTCTTATGTATGTATGTATGTTCCGTATATACTCCAAAACTGTTAAACCAATTTTGCTGAAATTTTAAGGCAATCAACCCAGCGGGTTAATTTAGTAGCGACCGAATCAACAGATGGCGCTGGGGTAGCTTTTTTCTTATTTGTGGACCGATTTGGCTCAAATTCACACCATATAATAATTAAATCAAAGTAAAGTCGTTGGCAAAATTTGGAACTGTTAGGTGGCGCTGGGGTCGCTTTTTTCTTATTTGTGGACCGATTTGGCTCAAATTCACACCATATAATACATAAATTAAAGTAAAGTCGTTGGCAAAATTTGGACTCGATAGGTGGCGCTGGGGTAGCTTTTTTCTTCTTTGTGGACTGATTTTGCTCAAATTCACATCATATGATACATAAATCAAAATAAAGTCGTTTCTTATGTATGTATGTATGTTCCGTGTATACTCCAAAACTGTTAAACCCATTTTGATGAAATTTTAAGGCAATCAACCCAGCGGGTTAATTTAGTAGCGACCGAATCAACAGATGGCGCTGGGGTAGCTTTTTTCTTATTTGTGGACCGATTTGGCTCAAATTCACACCATATAATAATTAAATCAAAGTAAAGTCGTTGGCAAAATTTGGACCTGTTAGGTGGCACTGGGGTCGCTTTTTTCTTATTTGTGGACCGATTTGGCTCAAATTCACACCATATAATACATAAATCAAAGTAAAGTCGTTGGCAAAATTTGGACTCGATTCGTGGCGCTGGGATCGCTTTTTTCTTATTTATGGACCGATTTGGCTCAAATTCACACCATATAATATTCAAATCAAACTAAAGTCGTTGGCAAAATTTTGACCCGTTGGGTGGCGCTGGGGTCGTATTGGTGTTTGTATGTATGTTCCGTATATATTCCAAAACGGTTATACCGATTTTGATGAAATTTTAAGGCAATCAACCCAGCGGGTTAATTTAGTAGCGACCGGATCAACAGGTGGCGCTGGGGTCTCTTTTTTCTTATTTATGGACCGATTTGGCTCAAATTCACACCATATAATACATAAATCAAAGTAAAGTCGTTGGCAAAATTTAGACCCGTTAGGTGGCGCTGGGGTTACTTTTTTCTTATTTGTAGACCGATTTGGCTCAAATTCACATCATATGATACATAAATCAAAATAAAGTCGTTGGCAAAATTTGGACTCGATTCGTGGCGCTGGGATCGCTTTTTTCTTATTTATGGACCGATTTGGCTCAAATTCACACTATATAATATTCAAATCAAACTAAAGTCGTTGGCAAAATTTTGACCCGTTGGGTGGCGCTGGGGTCGTATTGGTGTTTGTATGTATGTTCCGTATATACTCCAAAACGGTTATACCGATTTTGATGAAATTTTAAGGCAATCAACCCAGCGGGTTAATTTAGTAGCGACCGGATCAACAGGTGGCGCTGGGGTCTCTTTTTTCTTATTTATGGACCGATTTGGCTCAAATTCACACCATATAATACATAAATCAAAGTAAAATCGTTGGCAAAATTTAGACCCGTTAGGTGGCGCTGGGGTTACTTTTTTCTTATTTGTGGACCGATTTGGCTCAAATTCACATCATATGATACATAAATCAAAATAAAGTCGTTGGCAAAATTTGGACTTGATAGGTGGCGCTGTGGTCGCTTTTTTCTTATGTATGTATGTATGTTCCGTATATACTCCAAAACGGTTACACCCATTTTGATGAAATTTTAAGGAAATCAACCCAGCGGGTTAATTTAGTAGCGACCGAATCAACAGATGGCGCTGGGGTAGCTTTTTTCTTATTTGTGGACCGATTTGGCTCAAATTCACACCATATAATTCATAAATCAAAGTAAAGTCGTTAGCATAATTTGGACTGGTTAGGTGGCGCTGGGGTAGCTTTTTTCTTATTTGTGGACCGATTTGGCTCAAATTCACACCATATAATACATAAATCAAAGTAAAGTCGTTGGCAAAATTTGGACTCGATAGGTCGCGCTGGGGTAGCTTTTCTCTTCTTTGTGGACAGATTTGGCTCAAATTCACGCCACATAATATTTAAATAAAGTAAAGTTAAAGTAAAGTCGTTGGCAGCGGGTTAATTTAGTAGCGACCGGTTCAACAGATGGCGCTGGGGTAGCTTTTTTCTTATTTGTGGACCGATTTGGCTCAAATTCACACCATATTATAATTAAATCAAAGTAAAGTCGTTGGCAAAATTTGGAACTGTTAGGTGGCGCTGGGGTCGCTTTTTTCTTATTTGTGGACCGATTTGGCTCAAATTCACACCATATAATACATAAATTAAAGTAAAGTCGTTGGCAAAATTTGGAACTGTTAGGTGGCGCTGGGGTCGCTTTTTTCTTATTTGTGGACCGATTTGGCTCAAATTCACACCATATAATACATAAATCAAAGTAAAGTCGTTGGCAACCCGTTAGGTGGCGCTGGGGTCGCTTTTTTCATTATTTGTGGACCGATTTGGCTCAAATTCACATCATATGATAAATAAATCAAAATAAAGTCGTTGGCAAAATTTGGACTTGATAGGTGGCGCTGTGGTCGCTTTTTTCTTATTTATGGACCGATTTGGCTCAAATTCACACCATATAATATTCAAATCAAACTAAAGTCGTTGGCAAAATTTGGACCCGTTGGGTGGCGCTGGGGTCGTATTGGTGTTTGTATGTATGTTCCGTATATACTCCAAAGCGGTTATACCGATTTAGATGAAATTTTAAGGTAATCAACCCAGCGGGTTAATTTAGTAGCGACAGGATCAACAGGTGGCGCTGGGATAGCTTTTTTCTTATTTATGGACCGATTTGGCTCAAATTCACACCATATAATACATAAATCAAAGTAAAGTCGTTGGCAAAATTTGGAACTGTTAGGTGGCGCTGGGGTCGCTTTTTTCTTATTTATGGACCGATTTGGCTCAAATTCACACCATATAATACATAAATCAAAGTAAAGTCGTTGGCAAAATTTGGACTCGATAGGTGGCGCTGGGGTAGCTTTTTTCTTCTTTGTGGACAGATTTTGCTCAAATTCACATCATATGATACATAAATCAAAATAAAGTCGTTGGCTAAATTTGAACTTGATAGGTGGCGCTGGGGTCGCTTTTTTCTTATGTATGTATGTATGTTCCGTATATACTCCAAAACGGTTAAACCCATTTTGATGAAATTTTAAGGCAATCAACACAGCGGGTTAATTTAGTAGCGACCGAATCAACAGATGGCGCTGGGGTAGCTTTTTTCTTATTTGTGGACCGATTTGGCTCAAATTCACACCACATAATATTTAAATCAAAGTAAAGTCGTTGGCAAAATTTGGAACTGTTAGGTGGCGCTGGGGTCGCTTTTTTCTTATGTATGTATGTATGTTCCGTATATACTCCAAAACGGTTAAACCCATTTTGATGAAATTTTAGGGCAATCAACCCAGCGGGTTAATTTAGTAGAGACCGAATCAACAGATGGACTCGATAGGTGGCGCTGGGGTAGCTTTTCTCTTCTTTGTGGACAGATTTGGCTCAAATTCACGCCACATAATATTTAAATAAAGTAAAGCTAAAGTAAAGTCGTTGGCAGCGGGTTAATTTAGTAGCGACCGGATCAGCAGATGGCGCTGGGGTAGCTTTTTTCTTATTTGTGGACCGATTTGGCTCAAATTCACACCATATAATAATTAAATCAAAGTAAAGTCGTTGGCAAAATTGGACCTGTTAGGTGGCACTGGGGTCGCTTTTTTCTTATTTGTGGACCGATTTGGCTCAAATTCACACCATATAATACATAAATCAAAGTAAAGTCGTTGGCAAAATTTGGACTCGATTCGTGGCGCTGGGATCGCTTTTTTCTTATTTATGGACCGATTTGGCTCAAATTCACACCATATAATATTCAAATCAAACTAAAGTCGTTGGCAAAATTTGGACCCGTTGGGTGGCGCTGGGGTCGCATTGGTGTTTGTATGTATGTTCCGTATATACTCCAAAGCGGTTATACCGATTTTGATGAAATTTTAAGGCAATCAACCCAGCGGGTTAATTTAGTAGCGACCGGATCAACAGGTGGCGCTGGGATAGCTTTTTTCTTATTTATGGACCGATTTGGCTCAAATTCACACCATATAATACATAAATCAAAGTAAAGTCGTTGGCAAAATTTAGACCCGTTAGGTGGCGCTGGGGTCGCTTTTTTCATTATTTGTGGACCGATTTGGCTCAAATTCACATCATATGATACATAAATCAAAATAAAGTCGTTGGCAAAATTTGGACTTGATAGGTGGCGCTGTGGTCGCTTTTTTCTTATGTATGTATGTATGTTCCGTATATACTCCAAAACGGTTAAACCCATTTTGCTGAAATTTTAAGGCAATCAACCCAGCGGGTTAATTTAGTAGCGACCGCATCAACAGATGGCGCTGGGGTAGCTTTTTTCTTATTTGTGGACCGATTTGGCTCAAATTCACACCATATAATAATTAAATCAAAGTAAAGTCGTTGGCAAAATTTGGAACTGTTAGGTGGCGTTGGGGTCGCTTTTTTCTTATTTATGGACCGATTTGGCTCAAATTCACACCATATAATACATAAATCAAAGTAAAGTCGTTGGCAACCCGTTAGGTGGCGCTGGGGTCGCTTTTTTCATTATTTGTGGACCGATTTGGCTCAAATTCACATCATATGATACATAAATCAAAATAAAGTCGTTGGCAAAATTTGGACTTGATAGGTGGCGCTGTGGTCGTTTTTTTCTTATTTATGGACCGATTTGGCTCAAATTCACACCATATAATACATAAATCAAAGTAAAGTCGTTGGCAACCCGTTAGGTGGCGCTGGGGTCGCTTTTTTCATTATTTGTGGACCGATTTGGCTCAAATTCACATCATATAATACATAAATTAAAGTAAAGTCGTTGGCAAAATTTGGACTCGATAGGTGGCGCTGGGGTAGCTTTTTTCTTCTTTGTGGACAGATTTTGCTCAAATTCACATCATATGATACATAAATCAAAATAAAGTCGTTTCTTATGTATGTATGTATGTTCCGTGTATACTCCAAAACTGTTAAACCCATTTTGATGAAATTTTAAGGCAATCAACCCAGCGGGTTAATTTAGTAGCGACCGAATCAACAGATGGCGCTGGGGTAGCTTTTTTCTTATTTGTGGACCGATTTGGCTCAAATTCACACCATATAATAATTAAATCAAAGTAAAGTCGTTGGCAAAATTTGGACCTGTTAGGTGGCACTGGGGTCGCTTTTTTCTTATTTGTGGACCGATTTGGCTCAAATTCACACCATATAATACATAAATCAAAGTAAAGTCGTTGGCAAAATTTGGACTCGATTCGTGGCGCTGGGATCGCTTTTTTCTTATTTATGGACCGATTTGGCTCAAATTCACACCATATAATATTCAAATCAAACTAAAGTCGTTGGCAAAATTTTGACCCGTTGGGTGGCGCTGGGATCGTATTGGTGTTTGTATGTATGTTCCGTATATATTCCAAAACGGTTATACCGATTTTGATGAAATTTTAAGGCAATCAACCCAGCGGGTTAATTTAGTAGCGACCGGATCAACAGGTGGCGCTGGGGTCTCTTTTTTCTTATTTATGGACCGATTTGGCTCAAATTCACACCATATAATACATAAATCAAAGTAAAGTCGTTGGCAAAATTTAGACCCGTTAGGTGGCGCTGGGGTTACTTTTTTCTTATTTGTGGACCGATTTGGCTCAAATTCACATCATATGATACATAAATCAAAATAAAGTCGTTGGCAAAATTTGGACTCGATTCGTGGCGCTGGGATCGCTTTTTCTTATTTATGGACCGATTTGGCTCAAATTCACACTATATAATATTCAAATCAAACTAAAGTCGTTGGCAAAATTTTGACCCGTTGGGTGGCGCTGGGGTCGTATTGGTGTTTGTATGTATGTTCCGTATATACTCCAAAACGGTTATACCGATTTTGATGAAATTTTAAGGCAATCAACCCAGCGGGTTAATTTAGTAGCGACCGGATCAACAGGTGGCGCTGGGGTCTCTTTTTTCTTATTTATGGACCGATTTGGCTCAAATTCACACCATATAATACATAAATCAAAGTAAAATCGTTGGCAAAATTTAGACCCGTTAGGTGGCGCTGGGGTTACTTTTTTCTTATTTGTGGACCGATTTGGCTCAAATTCACATCATATGATACATAAATCAAAATAAAGTCGTTGGCAAAATTTGGACTTGATAGGTGGCGCTGTGGTCGCATTTTTCTTATGTATGTATGTATGTTCCGTATATACTCCAAAACGGTTACACCCATTTTGATGAAATTTTAAGGAAATCAACCCAGCGGGTTAATTTAGTAGCGACCGAATCAACAGATGGCGCTGGGGTAGCTTTTTTCTTATTTGTGGACCGATTTGGCTCAAATTCACACCATATAATACATAAATCAAAGTAAAGTCGTTAGCATAATTTGGACCGGTTAGGTGGCGCTGGGGTAGCTTTTTTCTTATTTGTGGACCGATTTGGCTCAAATTCACACCATATAATACATAAATCAAAGTAAAGTCGTTGGCAAAATTTGGACTCGATAGGTCGCGCTGGGGTAGCTTTTCTCTTCTTTGTGGACAGATTTGGCTCAAATTCACGCCACATAATATTTAAATAAAGTAAAGTTAAAGTAAAGTCGTTGGCAGCGGGTTAATTTAGTAGCGACCGGTTCAACAGATGGCGCTGGGGTAGCTTTTTTCTTATTTGTGGACCGATTTGGCTCAAATTCACACCATATTATAATTAAATCAAAGTAAAGTCGTTGGCAAAATTTGGAACTGTTAGGTGGCGCTGGGGTCGCTTTTTTCTTATTTGTGGACCGATTTGGCTCAAATTCACACCATATAATACATAAATTAAAGTAAAGTCGTTGGCAAAATTTGGAACTGTTAGGTGGCGCTGGGGTCGCTTTTTTCTTATTTGTGGACCGATTTGGCTCAAATTCACACCATATAATACATAAATCAAAGTAAAGTCGTTGGCAACCCGTTAGGTGGCGCTGGGGTCGCTTTTTTCATTATTTGTGGACCGATTTGGCTCAAATTCACATCATATGATAAATAAATCAAAATAAAGTCGTTGGCAAAATTTGGACTTGATAGGTGGCGCTGTGGTCGCTTTTTTCTTATTTATGGACCGATTTGGCTCAAATTCACACCATATAATATTCAAATCAAACTAAAGTCGTTGGCAAAATTTGGACCCGTTGGGTGGCGCTGGGGTCGTATTGGTGTTTGTATGTATGTTCCGTATATACTCCAAAGCGGTTATACCGATTTAGATGAAATTTTAAGGTAATCAACCCAGCGGGTTAATTTAGTAGCGACCGGATCAACAGGTGGCGCTGGGATAGCTTTTTTCTTATTTATGGACCGATTTGGCTCAAATTCACACCATATAATACATAAATCAAAGTAAAGTCGTTGGCAAAATTTGGAACTGTTAGGTGGCGCTGGGGTCGCTTTTTTCTTATTTATGGACCGATTTGGCTCAAATTCACACCATATAATACATAAATCAAAGTAAAGTCGTTGGCAAAATTTGGACTCGATAGGTGGCGCTGGGGTAGCTTTTTTCTTCTTTGTGGACAGATTTTGCTCAAATTCACATCATATGATACATAAATCAAAATAAAGTCGTTGGCTAAATTTGAACTTGATAGGTGGCGCTGGGGTCGCTTTTTTCTTATGTATGTATGTATGTTCCGTATATACTCCAAAACGGTTAAACCCATTTTGATGAAATTTTAAGGCAATCAACACAGCGGGTTAATTAAGTAGCGACCGAATCAACAGATGGCGCTGGGGTAGCTTTTTTCTTATTTGTGGACCGATTTGGCTCAAATTCACACCACATAATATTTAAATCAAAGTAAAGTCGTTGGCAAAATTTGGATTTGTTAGGTGGCGCTGGGGTCGCTTTTTTCTTATGTATGTATGTATGTTCCGTATATACTCCAAAACGGTTAAACCCATTTTGATGAAATTTTAAGGCAATCAACCCAGCGGGTTAATTTAGTAGAGACCGAATCAACAGATGGACTCGATAGGTGGCGCTGGGGTAGCTTTTCTCTTCTTTGTGGACAGATTTGGCTCAAATTCACGCCACATAATATTTAAATAAAGTAAAGCTAAAGTAAAGTCGTTGGCAGCGGGTTAATTTAGTAGCGACCGGATCAACAGATGGCGCTGGGGTAGCTTTTTTCTTATTTGTGGACCGATTTGGCTCAAATTCACACCATATAATAATTAAATCAAAGTAAAGTCGTTGGCAAAATTGGACCTGTTAGGTGGCACTGGGGTCGCTTTTTTCTTATTTGTGGACCGATTTGGCTCAAATTCACACCATATAATACATAAATCAAAGTAAAGTCGTTGGCAAAATTTGGACTCGATTCGTGGCGCTGGGATCGCTTTTTTCTTATTTATGGACCGATTTGGCTCAAATTCACACCATATAATATTCAAATCAAACTAAAGTCGTTGGCAAAATTTGGACCCGTTGGGTGGCGCTGGGGTCGCATTGGTGTTTGTATGTATGTTCCGTATATACTCCAAAGCGGTTATACCGATTTTGATGAAATTTTAAGGCAATCAACCCAGCGGGTTAATTTAGTAGCGACCGGATCAACAGGTGGCGCTGGGATAGCTTTTTTCTTATTTATGGACCGATTTGGCTCAAATTCACACCATATAATACATAAATCAAAGTAAAGTCGTTGGCAAAATTTAGACCCGTTAGGTGGCGCTGGGGTCGCTTTTTTCATTATTTGTGGACCGATTTGGCTCAAATTCACATCATATGATACATAAATCAAAATAAAGTCGTTGGCAAAATTTGGACTTGATAGGTGGCGCTGTGGTCGCTTTTTTCTTATGTATGTATGTATGTTCCGTATATACTCCAAAACGGTTAAACCCATTTTGCTGAAATTTTAAGGCAATCAACCCAGCGGGTTAATTTAGTAGCGACCGCATCAACAGATGGCGCTGGGGTAGCTTTTTTCTTATTTGTGGACCGATTTGGCTCAAATTCACACCATATAATAATTAAATCAAAGTAAAGTCGTTGGCAAAATTTGGAACTGTTAGGTGGCGCTGGGGTCGCTTTTTTCTTATTTATGGACCGATTTGGCTCAAATTCACACCATATAATACATAAATCAAAGTAAAGTCGTTGGCAACCCGTTAGGTGGCGCTGGGGTCGCTTTTTTCATTATTTGTGGACCGATTTGGCTCAAATTCACATCATATGATACATAAATCAAAATAAAGTCGTTGGCAAAATTTGGACTTGATAGGTGGCGCTGTGGTCGTTTTTTTCTTATTTATGGACCGATTTGGCTCAAATTCACACCATATAATATTCAAATCAAACTAAAGTCGTTGGCAAAATTTGGACCCGTTGGGTGGCGCTGGGGTCGTATTGGTGTTTGTATGTATGTTCCGTATATATTCCAAAACGGTTATACCGATTTTGATGAAATTTTAAGGCAATCAACCCAGCGGGTTAATTTAGTAGCGACCGGATCAACAGGTGGCGCTGGGGTCTCTTTTTTCTTATTTATGGACCGATTTGGCTCAAATTCACACCATATAATACATAAATCATAGTAAAATCGTTGGCAAAATTTAGACCCGTTAGGTGGCGCTGGGGTTACTTTTTTCTTATTTGTGGACCGATTTGGCTCAAATTCACATCATATGATACATAAATCAAAATAAAGTCGTTGGCAAAATTTGGACTTGATAGGTGGCGCTGTGGTCGCTTTTTTCTTATGTATGTATGTATGTTCCGTATATACTCCAAAACGGTTACACCCATTTTGATGAAATTTTAAGGAAATCAACCCAGCGGGTTAATTTAGTAGCGACCGAATCAACAGATGGCGCTGGGGTAGCTTTTTTCTTATTTGTGGACCGATTTGGCTCAAATTCACACCATATAATACATAAATCAAAGTAAAGTCGTTAGCATAATTTGGACCTGTTAGGTGGCGCTGGGGTAGCTTTTTTCTTATTTGTGGACCGATTTGGCTCAAATTCACACCATATAATACATAAATCAAAGTAAAGTCGTTGGCAAAATTTGGACTCGATAGGTGGCGCTGGGGTAGCTTTTCTCTTCTTTGTGGACAGATTTGGCTCAAATTCACGCCACATAATATTTAAATAAAGTAAAGTTAAAGTAAAGTCGTTGGCAGTGGGTTAATTTAGTAGCGACCGGATCAACAGATGGCGCTGGGGTAGCTTTTTTTTTTCTTATTTGTGGACCGATTTGGCTCAAATTCACACCATATAATAATTAAATCAAAGTAAAGTCGTTGGCAAAATTTGGACCTGTTAGGTGGCACTGGGGTCGCTTTTTTCTTATTTGTGGACCGATTTGGCTCAAATTCACACCATATAATACATAAATCAAAGCAAAGTCGTTGGCAAAATTTGGACTCGATTCGTGGCGCTGGGATCGCTTTTTTCTTATTTATGGACCGATTTGGCTCAAATTCACACCATATAATATTCAAATCAAACTAAAGTCGTTGGCAAAATTTGGACCCGTTGGGTGGCGCTGGGGTCGTATTGGTGTTTGTATGTATGTTCCGTATATACTCCAAAACGGTTATACCGATTTTGATGAAATTTTAAGGCAATCAACCCATCGGGTTAATTTAGTAGCGACCGGATCAACAGGTGGCGCTGGGATAGCTTTTTTTTTATTTATGGACCGATTTGGCTCAAATTCACACCATATAATACATAAATCAAAGTAAAGTTGTTGGCAAAATTTAGACCCGTTAGGTGGCGCTGGGGACGCTTTTTTCATTATTTGTGGACCGATTTGGCTCAAATTCACATCATATGATACATAAATAAAAATAAAGTCGTTGGCAAAATTTGGACTTGATAGGTGGCGCTGTGGTCGCTTTTTTCTTATGTATGTATGTATGTTCCGTATATACTCCAAAACGGTTAAACCAATTTTGCTGAAATTTTAAGGCAATCAACCCAGCGGGTTAATTTAGTAGCGACCGAATCAACAGATGGCGCTGGGGTAGCTTTTTTCTTATTTGTGGACCGATTTGGCTCAAATTCACACCATATAATAATTAAATCAGAGTAAAGTCGTTGGCAAAATTTGGAACTGTTAGGTGGCGCTGGGGTCGCTTTTTTCTTATTTGTGGACCGATTTGGCTCAAATTCACACCATATAATACATAAATTAAAGTAAAGTCGTTGGCAAAATTTGGACTCGATAGGTGGCGCTGGGGTAGCTTTTTTCTTCTTTGTGGACAGATTTTGCTCAAATTCACATCATATGATACATAAATCAAAATAAAGTCGTTTCTTATGTATGTATGTATGTTCCGTGTATACTCCAAAACTGTTAAACCCATTTTGATGAAATTTTAAGGCAATCAACCCAGCGGGTTAATTTAGTAGCGACCGAATCAACAGATGGCGCTGGGGTAGCTTTTTTCTTATTTGTGGACCGATTTGGCTCAAATTCACACCATATAATAATTAAATCAAAGTAAAGTCGTTGGCAAAATTTGGACCTGTTAGGTGGCACTGGGGTCGCTTTTTTCTTATTTGTGGACCGATTTGGCTCAAATTCACACCATATAATACATAAATCAAAGTAAAGTCGTTGGCAAAATTTGGACTCGATTCGTGGCGCTGGGGTCGTATTGGTGTTTGTATGTATGTTCCGTATATATTCCAAAACGGTTATACCGATTTTGATGAAATTTTAAGGCAATCAACCCAGCGGGTTAATTTAGTAGCGACCGGATCAACAGGTGGCGCTGGGGTCTCTTTTTTCTTATTTATGGACCGATTTGGCTCAAATTCACACCATATAATACATAAATCAAAGTAAAGTCGTTGGCAAAATTTAGACCCGTTAGGTGGCGCTGGGGTTACTTTTTTCTTATTTGTGGACCGATTTGGCTCAAATTCACATCATAGATACATAAATCAAAATAAAGTCGTTGGCAAAATCTGGACTCGATTCGTGGCGCTGGGATCGCTTTTTTCTTATTTATGGACCGATTTGGCTCAAATTCACACTATATAATATTCAAATCAAACTAAAGTCGTTGGCAAAATTTTGACCCGTTGGGTGGCGCTGGGGTCGTATTGGTGTTTGTATGTATGTTCCGTATATACTCCAAAACGGTTATACCGATTTTGATGAAATTTTAAGGCAATCAACCCAGCGGGTTAATTTAGTAGCGACCGGATCAACAGGTGGCGCTGGGGTCTCTTTTTTCTTATTTATGGACCGATTTGGCTCAAATTCACACCATATAATACATAAATCAAAGTAAAATCGTTGGCAAAATTTAGACCCGTTAGGGGGCGCTGGGGTTACTTTTTTCTTATTTGTGGACCGATTTGGCTCAAATTCACATCATATGATACATAAATCAAAATAAAGTCGTTGGCAAAATTTGGACTTGATAGGTGGCGCTGTGGTCGCTTTTTTCTTATGTATGTATGTATGTTCCGTATATACTCCAAAACGGTTACACCCATTTTGATGAAATTTTAAGGAAATCAACCCAGCGGGTTAATTTAGTAGCGACCGAATCAACAGATGGCGCTGGGGTAGCTTTTTTCTTATTTGTGGACCGATTTGGCTCAAATTCACACCATATAATACATAAATCAAAGTAAAGTCGTTAGCATAATTTGGACCGGTTAGGTGGCGCTGGGGTAGCTTTTTTCTTATTTGTGGACCGATTTGGCTCAAATTTACACCATATAATACATAAATCAAAGTAAAGTCGTTGGCAAAATTTGGACTCGATAGGTGGCGCTGGGGTAGCTTTTCTCTTCTTTGTGGACAGATTTGGCTCAAATTCACGCCACATAATATTTAAATAAAGTAAAGTTAAAGTAAAGTCGTTGGCAGCGGGTTAATTTAGTAGCGACCGGTTCAACAGATGGCGCTGGGGTAGCTTTTTTCTTATTTGTGGACCGATTTGGCTCAAATTCACACCATATAATAATTAAATCAAAGTAAAGTCGTTGGCAAAATTTGGAACTGTTAGGTGGCGCTGGGGTCGCTTTTTTCTTATTTGTGGACCGATTTGGCTCAAATTCACACCATATAATACATAAATTAAAGTAAAGTCGTTGGCAAAATTTGGACTCGATAGGTGGCGCTGGGGTAGCTTTTTTCTTCTTTGTGGACAGATTTTGCTCAAATTCACATTATATGATACATAAATCAAAATAAAGTCGTTTCTTATGTATGTATGTATGTTCCGTGTATACTCCAAAACTGTTAAACCCATTTTGATGAAATTTTAAGGCAATCAACCCAGCGGGTTAATTTAGTAGCGACCGAATCAACAGATGGCGCTGGGGTAGCTTTTTTCTTATTTGTGGACCGATTTGGCTCAAATTCACACCATATAATAATTAAATCAAAGTAAAGTCGTTGGCAAAATTTGGACCTGTTAGGTGGCACTGGGGTCGCTTTTTTCTTATTTGTGGACCGATTTGGCTCAAATTCACACCATATAATACATAAATCAAAGTAAAGTCGTTGGCAAAATTTGGACTCGATTCGTGGCGCTGGGATCGCTTTTTCCTTATTTATGGACCGATTTGGCTCAAATTCACACCATATAATATTCAAATCAAACTAAAGTCGTTGGCAAAATTTTGACCCGTTGGGTGGCGCTGGGGTCGTATTGGTGTTTGTATGTATGTTCCGTATATATTCCAAAACGGTTATACCGATTTTGATGAAATTTTAAGGCAATCAACCCAGCGGGTTAATTTAGTAGCGACCGGATCAACAGGTGGCGCTGGGGTCTCTTTTTTCTTATTTATGGACCGATTTGGCTCAAATTCACACCATATAATACATAAATCAAAGTAAAGTCGTTGGCAAAATTTAGACCCGTTAGGTGGCGCTGGGGTTACTTTTTTCTTATTTGTGGACCGATTTGGCTCAAATTCACATCATATGATACATAAATCAAAATAAAGTCGTTGGCAAAATTTGGACTCGATTCGTGGCGCTGGGATCGCTTTTTTCTTATTTATGGACCGATTTGGCTCAAATTCACACTATATAATATTCAAATCAAACTAAAGTCGGACCGATTTGGCTCAAATTCACACCATATAATATTCAAATCAAACTAAAGTCGTTGGCAAAATTTGGACCCGTTGGGTGGCGCTGGGGTCGTATTGGTGTTTGTATGTATGTTCCGTATATACTCCAAAACGGTTATACCGATTTTGATGAAATTTTAAGGCAATCAACCCAGCGGGATTAATTTAGTAGCGACCGGATCAACAGGTGGCGCTGGGATAGCTTTTTTCTTATTTGTCGACCGATTTGGCTCAAATTCACACCACATAATATATAAATCAAAGTAAGGTCGTTGGCTAAATTTGGACCCGTTAGATGGCGCTGGGTCGCTTTTTTCTTATTTATGGACCGATTTGGCTCAAATTCACACCATATAATACATAAATCAAAGTAAAGTCGTTGGCAAAATTTAGACCCGTTAGGTGGCGCTGGGGTCGCTTTTTTCTTATTTGTGGACCGATTTGGCTCAAATTCACACCACATAATTTTTAAATCAAAGTTAAGTCGTTGGCAAAATTTAGACCCGTTAGGTGGCGCTGGGGTCGCTTTTTTCTTATTTGTGGACCGATTTGGCTCAAATTCACACCACATAATATTTAAATCAAAGTAAAGTCGTTGGCAAAATTTGGACCTGTTAGGTGGCGCTGGGGTCGCTTTTTTCTTATTTGTGGACCGATTTGGCTCAAATTCACACCACATAATATTTATCGTTGGCAAAATTTGGACCCGATAGATGGCGCTGGCGTCGCTTTTTTCTTATTTGTGGACCGATTTGGCTCAAATTCACACCACATAATATTTAAATCAAAGTAAAGTCGTTGGCAAAATTTGGACCCGATAGATGGCGCTGGGGTAGCTTTTTTCATATTTATGGACCGATTTGGCCCAAATTCACACCATATAATACATAAATCAAAGTAAAGTCGTTGGCAAAATTTAGACCGTTAGGTGGCGCTGGGGTCGCTTTTTTCTTATTTGTGGACCGATTTGGCTCAAATTCACACCACGTTAGGTGGCGCTGGGGTCGCTTTTTTCTTATTTGTGGACCGATTTGGCTCAAATTCACACCACATAATATTTATCGTTGGCAAAATTTGGACCCGATAGATGGCGCTGGGGTCGCTTTTTTCTTATTTGTGGACCGATTTGGCTCAAATTCACACCACATAATATTTAAATCAAAGTAAAGTCGTTGGCAAAATTTGGACCCGATAGATGGCGCTGGGGTCGCTTTTTTCTTATTTATGGACCGATTTGGCTCAAATTCACACCATATAATACATAAATCAAAGTTAAGTCGTTGGCAAAATTAAGACCCGTTAGGTGGCGCTGGGGTCGCTTTTTTCTTATTTGTGGGCCGATTTGGCTCAAATTTACACCAAATAATATTTAAATCAAAGTAAAGTCGTTGGCAAAATTTGGACCCGATAGATGGCGCTGGGGTCACTTTTTTCTTATTTGTGGACCGATTTGGCTCAAATTCACACCACATAATATTTAAATCAAAGTAAAGTCGTTGGCAAAATTTAGACCCGTTAGGTGGCGCTGGGGTCGCTTTTTTCTTATTTGTGGACCGATTTGGCTCAAATTCACACCACATAATATTTAAATCAAAGTAAAGTCGTTGGCAGCGGGTTAATTTAGTAGCGACCGGATCAACAGGTGGCTCTGGGGTAGATTTTTTCTTATTTGTGGACCGATTTGGCTCAAATTCACACCACATAATATTTAAATCAAAGTAAAGTCGTTGGCAAAATTTGGACTCGATTCGTGGCGCTGGGATCGCTTTTTTCTTATTTATGGACCGATTTGGCTCAAATTCACACCATATAATATTCAAATCAAACTAAAGTCGTTGGCAAAATTTGGACCCGTTGGGTGGCGCTGGGGTCGTATTGGTGTTTGTATGTATGTTCCGTATATACTCCAAAACGGTTATACCAATTTTGATGAAATTTCAAGGCAATCAACCCAGCGGGTTAATTTAGTAGCGACCGGATCAACAGGTGGCGCTGTGATAGCTTTTTTCTTATTTGTGGACCGATTTGGCTCAAATTCAAACCACATAATATTTAAATCAAAGTAAAGTCGTTGGCAAAATTTGGACCCGATAGATGGCGCTGGGGTCGCTTTTTTCTTATTTATGGACCGATTTGGCTCAAATTCACACCATATAATACATAAATCAAAGTAAAGTCGTTGGCAAAATTTAGACCCGTTAGGTGGCGCTGGGGTCGCTTTTTTCTTGTTTGTGGACCGATTTGGCTCAAATTCGCACCACATAATATTTAAATCAAAGTAAAGTCGTTGGCAAAATTTGGACCCGATAGATGGCGCTGGGGTCGCTTTTTTCTTATTTGTGGACCGATTTGGCTCAAATTCACACCACATAATATTTAAATCAAATTTGGACCCGTTGGGTGGCGCTGGGGTCGTATTGGTGTTTGTATGTATGTTCCGTATATACTCCAAAACGGTTATACCAATTTTGATGAAATTTCAAGGCAATCAACCCAGCGGGTTAATTTAGTAGCGACCGGATCAACAGGTGGCGCTGTGATAGCTTTTTTCTTATTTGTGGACCGATTTGGCTCAAATTCAAACCACATAATATTTAAATCAAAGTAAAGTCGTTGGCAAAATTTGGACCCGATAGATGGCGCTGGGGTCGCTTTTTTCTTATTTATGGACCGATTTGGCTCAAATTCACACCATATAATACATAAATCAAAGTAAAGTCGTTGGCAAAATTTAGACCCTTTAGGTGGCGCTGGGGTCGCTTTTTTCTTGTTTGTGGACCGATTTGGCTCAAATTCACACCACATAATATTTAAATCAAAGTAAAGTCGTTGGCAAAATTTGGACCCGATAGATGGCGCTGGGGTCGCTTTTTTCTTATTTGTGGACCGATTTGGCTCAAATTCACACCATTTGGCTCAAATTCACACCACATAATATTTAAATCAAAGTAAAGTCGTTGGCAAAATTTAGACCCGTTAGGTGGCGCTGGGGTCGCTTTTTTCTTATTTGTGGACCGATTTGGCTCAAATTCACACCACATAATATTTAAATCAAAGTAAAGTCGTTGGCAGCGGGTTAATTTAGTAGCGACCGGATCAACAGGTGGCACTGGGGTAGCTTTTTTCTTATTTGTGGACCGATTTGGCTCAAATTCACACCACATAATATTTAAATCAAAGTAAAGTCGTTGGGAAAATTTGGACTCGATTCGTGGCGCTGGGATCGCTTTTTTCTTATTTATGGACCGATTTGGCTCAAATTCACACCATATAATATTCAAATCAAACTAAAGTCGTTGGCAAAATTTGGACCCGTTGGGTGGCGCTGGGGTCGTATTGGTGTTTGTATGTATGTTCCGTATATACTCCAAAACGGTTATACCGATTTTGATGAAATTTTAAGGCAATCAACCCAGCGGGTTAATTTAGTAGCGACCAGATCAACAGGTGGCGCTGTGATACCTTTTTCTTATTTGTGGACCGATTTGGCTCAAATTCACACCATATAATATTCAAATCAAACTAAAGTCGTTGGCAAAATTTGGACCCGTTGGGTGGCGCTGGGGTCGTATTGGTGTTTGTATGTATGTTCCGTATATACTCCAAAACGGTTATACCGATTTTGATGAAATTTTAAGGCAATCAACCCAGCGGGTTAATTTAGTAGCGACCGGATCAACAGGTGGCGCTGGGGTCTCTTTTTTCTTATTTATGGACCGATTTGGCTCAAATTCACACCATATAATACATAAATCAAAGTAAAATCGTTGGCAAAATTTAGACCCGTTAGGGGGCGCTGGGGTTACTTTTTTCTTATTTGTGGACCGATTTGGCTCAAATTCACATCATATGATACATAAATCAAAATAAAGTCGTTGGCAAAATTTGGACTTGATAGGTGGCGCTGTGGTCGCTTTTTTCTTATGTATGTATGTATGTTCCGTATATACTCCAAAACGGTTACACCCATTTTGATGAAATTTTAAGGAAATCAACCCAGCGGGTTAATTTAGTAGCGACCGAATCAACAGATGGCGCTGGGGTAGCTTTTTTCTTATTTGTGGACCGATTTGGCTCAAATTCACACCATATAATACATAAATCAAAGTAAAGTCGTTAGCATAATTTGGACCGGTTAGGTGGCGCTGGGGTAGCTTTTTTCTTATTTGTGGACCGATTTGGCTCAAATTTACACCATATAATACATAAATCAAAGTAAAGTCGTTGGCAAAATTTGGACTCGATAGGTGGCGCTGGGGTAGCTTTTCTCTTCTTTGTGGACAGATTTGGCTCAAATTCACGCCACATAATATTTAAATAAAGTAAAGTTAAAGTAAAGTCGTTGGCAGCGGGTTAATTTAGTAGCGACCGGTTCAACAGATGGCGCTGGGGTAGCTTTTTTCTTATTTGTGGACCGATTTGGCTCAAATTCACACCATATAATAATTAAATCAAAGTAAAGTCGTTGGCAAAATTTGGAACTGTTAGGTGGCGCTGGGGTCGCTTTTTTCTTATTTGTGGACCGATTTGGCTCAAATTCACACCATATAATACATAAATTAAAGTAAAGTCGTTGGCAAAATTTGGACTCGATAGGTGGCGCTGGGGTAGCTTTTTTCTTCTTTGTGGACAGATTTTGCTCAAATTCACATTATATGATACATAAATCAAAATAAAGTCGTTTCTTATGTATGTATGTATGTTCCGTGTATACTCCAAAACTGCTAAACCCATTTTGATGAAATTTTAAGGCAATCAACCCAGCGGGTTAATTTAGTAGCGACCGAATCAACAGATGGCGCTGGGGTAGCTTTTTTCTTATTTGTGGACCGATTTGGCTCAAATTCACACCATATAATAATTAAATCAAAGTAAAGTCGTTGGCAAAATTTGGACCTGTTAGGTGGCACTGGGGTCGCTTTTTTCTTATTTGTGGACCGATTTGGCTCAAATTCACACCATATAATACATAAATCAAAGTAAAGTCGTTGGCAAAATTTGGACTCGATTCGTGGCGCTGGGATCGCTTTTTCCTTATTTATGGACCGATTTGGCTCAAATTCACACCATATAATATTCAAATCAAACTAAAGTCGTTGGCAAAATTTTGACCCGTTGGGTGGCGCTGGGGTCGTATTGGTGTTTGTATGTATGTTCCGTATATATTCCAAAACGGTTATACCGATTTTGATGAAATTTTAAGGCAATCAACCCAGCGGGTTAATTTAGTAGCGACCGGATCAACAGGTGGCGCTGGGGTCTCTTTTTTCTTATTTATGGACCGATTTGGCTCAAATTCACACCATATAATACATAAATCAAAGTAAAGTCGTTGGCAAAATTTAGACCCGTTAGGTGGCGCTGGGGTTACTTTTTTCTTATTTGTGGACCGATTTGGCTCAAATTCACATCATATGATACATAAATCAAAATAAAGTCGTTGGCAAAATTTGGACTCGATTCGTGGCGCTGGGATCGCTTTTTTCTTATTTATGGACCGATTTGGCTCAAATTCACACTATATAATATTCAAATCAAACTAAAGTCGGACCGATTTGGCTCAAATTCACACCATATAATATTCAAATCAAACTAAAGTCGTTGGCAAAATTTGGACCCGTTGGGTGGCGCTGGGGTCGTATTGGTGTTTGTATGTATGTTCCGTATATACTCCAAAACGGTTATACCGATTTTGATGAAATTTTAAGGCAATCAACCCAGCGGGATTAATTTAGTAGCGACCGGATCAACAGGTGGCGCTGGGATAGCTTTTTTCTTATTTGTCGACCGATTTGGCTCAAATTCACACCACATAATATATAAATCAAAGTAAAGTCGTTGGCTAAATTTGGACCCGTTAGATGGCGCTGGGTCGCTTTTTTCTTATTTATGGACCGATTTGGCTCAAATTCACACCATATAATACATAAATCAAAGTAAAGTCGTTGGCAAAATTTAGACCCGTTAGGTGGCGCTGGGGTCGCTTTTTTCTTATTTGTGGACCGATTTGGCTCAAATTCACACCACATAATTTTTAAATCAAAGTTAAGTCGTTGGCAAAATTTAGACCCGTTAGGTGGCGCTGGGGTCGCTTTTTTCTTATTTGTGGACCGATTTGGCTCAAATTCACACCACATAATATTTAAATCAAAGTAAAGTCGTTGGCAAAATTTGGACCTGTTAGGTGGCGCTGGGGTCGCTTTTTTCTTATTTGTGGACCGATTTGGCTCAAATTCACACCACATAATATTTATCGTTGGCAAAATTTGGACCCGATAGATGGCGCTGGCGTCGCTTTTTTCTTATTTGTGGACCGATTTGGCTCAAATTCACACCACATAATATTTAAATCAAAGTAAAGTCGTTGGCAAAATTTGGACCCGATAGATGGCGCTGGGGTAGCTTTTTTCATATTTATGGACCGATTTGGCCCAAATTCACACCATATAATACATAAATCAAAGTAAAGTCGTTGGCAAAATTTAGACCGTTAGGTGGCGCTGGGGTCGCTTTTTTCTTATTTGTGGACCGATTTGGCTCAAATTCACACCACGTTAGGTGGCGCTGGGGTCGCTTTTTTCTTATTTGTGGACCGATTTGGCTCAAATTCACACCACATAATATTTATCGTTGGCAAAATTTGGACCCGATAGATGGCGCTGGGGTCGCTTTTTTCTTATTTGTGGACCGATTTGGCTCAAATTCACACCACATAATATTTAAATCAAAGTAAAGTCGTTGGCAAAATTTGGACCCGATAGATGGCGCTGGGGTCGCTTTTTTCTTATTTATGGACCGATTTGGCTCAAATTCACACCATATAATACATAAATCAAAGTTAAGTCGTTGGCAAAATTAAGACCCGTTAGGTGGCGCTGGGGTCGCTTTTTTCTTATTTGTGGGCCGATTTGGCTCAAATTTACACCAAATAATATTTAAATCAAAGTAAAGTCGTTGGCAAAATTTGGACCCGATAGATGGCGCTGGGGTCACTTTTTTCTTATTTGTGGACCGATTTGGCTCAAATTCACACCACATAATATTTAAATCAAAGTAAAGTCGTTGGCAAAATTTAGACCCGTTAGGTGGCGCTGGGGTCGCTTTTTTCTTATTTGTGGACCGATTTGGCTCAAATTCACACCACATAATATTTAAATCAAAGTAAAGTCGTTGGCAGCGGGTTAATTTAGTAGCGACCGGATCAACAGGTGGCTCTGGGGTAGATTTTTTCTTATTTGTGGACCGATTTGGCTCAAATTCACACCACATAATATTTAAATCAAAGTAAAGTCGTTGGCAAAATTTGGACTCGATTCGTGGCGCTGGGATCGCTTTTTTCTTATTTATGGACCGATTTGGCTCAAATTCACACCATATAATATTCAAATCAAACTAAAGTCGTTGGCAAAATTTGGACCCGTTGGGTGGCGCTGGGGTCGTATTGGTGTTTGTATGTATGTTCCGTATATACTCCAAAACGGTTATACCAATTTTGATGAAATTTCAAGGCAATCAACCCAGCGGGTTAATTTAGTAGCGACCGGATCAACAGGTGGCGCTGTGATAGCTTTTTTCTTATTTGTGGACCGATTTGGCTCAAATTCAAACCACATAATATTTAAATCAAAGTAAAGTCGTTGGCAAAATTTGGACCCGATAGATGGCGCTGGGGTCGCTTTTTTCTTATTTATGGACCGATTTGGCTCAAATTCACACCATATAATACATAAATCAAAGTAAAGTCGTTGGCAAAATTTAGACCCGTTAGGTGGCGCTGGGGTCGCTTTTTTCTTGTTTGTGGACCGATTTGGCTCAAATTCACACCACATAATATTTAAATCAAAGTAAAGTCGTTGGCAAAATTTGGACCCGATAGATGGCGCTGGGGTCGCTTTTTTCTTATTTGTGGACCGATTTGGCTCAAATTCACACCACATAATATTTAAATCAAATTTGGACCCGTTGGGTGGCGCTGGGGTCGTATTGGTGTTTGTATGTATGTTCCGTATATACTCCAAAACGGTTATACCAATTTTGATGAAATTTCAAGGCAATCAACCCAGCGGGTTAATTTAGTAGCGACCGGATCAACAGGTGGCGCTGTGATAGCTTTTTTCTTATTTGTGGACCGATTTGGCTCAAATTCAAACCACATAATATTTAAATCAAAGTAAAGTCGTTGGCAAAATTTGGACCCGATAGATGGCGCTGGGGTCGCTTTTTTCTTATTTATGGACCGATTTGGCTCAAATTCACACCATATAATACATAAATCAAAGTAAAGTCGTTGGCAAAATTTAGACCCTTTAGGTGGCGCTGGGGTCGCTTTTTTCTTGTTTGTGGACCGATTTGGCTCAAATTCACACCACATAATATTTAAATCACAGTAAAGTCGTTGGCAAAATTTGGACCCGATAGATGGCGCTGGGGTCGCTTTTTTCTTATTTGTGGACCGATTTGGCTCAAATTCACACCATTTGGCTCAAATTCACACCACATAATATTTAAATCAAAGTAAAGTCGTTGGCAAAATTTAGACCCGTTAGGTGGCGCTGGGGTCGCTTTTTTCTTATTTGTGGACCGATTTGGCTCAAATTCACACCACATAATATTTAAATCAAAGTAAAGTCGTTGGCAGCGGGTTAATTTAGTAGCGACCGGATCAACAGGTGGCACTGGGGTAGCTTTTTTCTTATTTGTGGACCGATTTGGCTCAAATTCACACCACATAATATTTAAATCAAAGTAAAGTCGTTGGGAAAATTTGGACTCGATTCGTGGCGCTGGGATCGCTTTTTTCTTATTTATGGACCGATTTGGCTCAAATTCACACCATATAATATTCAAATCAAACTAAAGTCGTTGGCAAAATTTGGACCCGTTGGGTGGCGCTGGGGTCGTATTGGTGTTGGTATGTATGTTCCGTATATACTCCAAAACGGTTATACCGATTTTGATGAAATTTTAAGGCAATCAACCCAGCGGGTTAATTTAGTAGCGACCAGATCAACAGGTGGCGCTGTGATACCTTTTTCTTATTTGTGGACCGATTTGGCTCAAATTCACACCATATAATACATAAATCAAAGTTAAGTCGTTGGCAAAATTTGGACCAGATAGATGGCGCTGGGGTCGTATTGGTGTTTGTATGTATGTTCCGTATATACTCCAAAACGGTTATACCGATTTTGATGAAATTTTAAGGCAATCAACCCAGCGGGTTAATTTAGTAGCGACCGGATCAACAGGTGGCGCTGTGATACCTTTTTCTTATTTGTGGACCGATTTGGCTCAAATTCACACCATATAATACATAAATCAAAGTTAAGTCGTTGGCAAAATTTGGACCCGATAGATGGCGCTGGGGTCGCTTTTTTCTTATTTATGGACCGATTTGGCTCAAATTCACACCACATAATATTTAAATCAAAGTAAAGTCGTTGGCAAAATTTAGACCCGTTAGGTGGCGCTGGGGTCGCTTTTTTCTTATTTGTGGACCGATTTGGCTCAAATTCACACCACATAATATTTAAATCAAAGTAAAGTCGTTGGCAAAATTTGGACCTGTTAGGTGGCGCTGGGGTCGCTTTTTTCTTATTTGTGGACCGATTTGGCTCAAATTCACACCACATAATATTTATCGTTGGCAAAATTTGGACCCGATAGATGGCGCTGGCGTCGCTTTTTTCTTATTTGTGGACCGATTTGGCTCAAATTCACACCACATAATATTTAAATCAAAGTAAAGTCGTTGGCAAAATTTGGACCCGATAGATGGCGCTGGGGTAGCTTTTTTCATATTTATGGACCGATTTGGCCCAAATTCACACCATATAATACATAAATCAAAGTAAAGTCGTTGGCAAAATTTGGACCCGATAGATGGCGCTGGGGTAGCTTTTTTCATATTTATGGACCGATTTGGCCCAAATTCACACCATATAATACATAAATCAAAGTAAAGTCGTTGGCAAAATTTAGACCGTTAGGTGGCGCTGGGGTCGCTTTTTTCTTATTTGTGGGCCGATTTGGCTCAAATTTACACCAAATAATATTTAAATCAAAGTAAAGTTGTTGGCAAAATTTGGACCCGATAGATGGCGCTGGGGTCACTTTTTTCTTATTTGTGGACCGATTTGGCTCAAATTCACACCACATAATATTTAAATCAAAGTAAAGTCGTTGGCAAAATTTAGACCCGTTAGGTGGCGCTGGGGTCGCTTTTTTCTTATTTGTGGACCGATTTGGCTCAAATTCACACCACATAATATTTAAATCAAAGTAAAGTCGTTGGCAGCGGGTTAATTTAGTAGCGACCGGATCAACAGGTGGCTCTGGGGTAGCTTTTTTCTTATTTGTGGACCGATTTGGCTCAAATTCACACCACATAATATTTAAATCAAAGTAAAGTCGTTGGCAAAATTTGGACTCGATTCGTGGCGCTGGGATCGCTTTTTTCTTATTTATGGACCGATTTGGCTCAAATTCACACCATATAATATTCAAATCAAACTAAAGTCGTTGGCAAAATTTGGACCCGTTGGGTGGCGCTGGGGTCGTATTGGTGTTTGTATGTATGTTCCGTATATACTCCAAAACGGTTATACCAATTTTGATGAAATTTCAAGGCAATCAACCCAGCGGGTTAATTTAGTAGCGACCGGATCAACAGGTGGCGCTGTGATAGCTTTTTTCTTATTTGTGGACCGATTTGGCTCAAATTCAAACCACATAATATTTAAATCAAAGTAAAGTCGTTGGCAAAATTTGGACCCGATAGATGGCGCTGGGGTCGCTTTTTTCTTATTTATGGACCGATTTGGCTCAAATTCACACCATATAATACATAAATCAAAGTAAAGTCGTTGGCAAAATTTAGACCCGTTAGGTGGCGCTGGGGTCGCTTTTTTCTTGTTTGTGGACCGATTTGGCTCAAATTCACACCACATAATATTTAAATCAAAGTAAAGTCGTTGGCAAAATTTGGACCCGATAGATGGCGCTGGGGTCGCTTTTTTCTTATTTGTGGACCGATTTGGCTCAAATTCACACCGCATAATATTTAAATCAAAGTAAAGTCGTTGGCAAAATTTAGACCCGTTAGGTGGCGCTGGGGTCGCTTTTTTCTTATTTGTGGACCGATTTGGCTCAAATTCACACCACATAATATTTAAATCAAAGTAAAGTCGTTGGCAGCGGGTTAATTTAGTAGCGACCGGATCAACAGGTGGCACTGGGGTAGCTTTTTTCTTATTTGTGGACCGATTTGGCTCAAATTCACACCACATAATATTTAAATCAAAGTAAAGTCGTTGGGAAAATTTGGACTCGATTCGTGGCGCTGGGATCGCTTTTTTCTTATTTATGGACCGATTTGGCTCAAATTCACACCATATAATATTCAAATCAAACTAAAGTCGTTGGCAAAATTTGGACCCGTTGGGTGGCGCTGGGGTCGTATTGGTGTTTGTATGTATGTTCCGTATATACTCCAAAACGGTTATACCGATTTTGATGAAATTTTAAGGCAATCAACCCAGCGGGTTAATTTAGTAGCGACCGGATCAACAGGTGGCGCTGTGATACCTTTTTCTTATTTGTGGACCGATTTGGCTCAAATTCACACCATATAATACATAAATCAAAGTTAAGTCGTTGGCAAAATTTGGACCAGATAGATGGCGCTGGGGTCGTATTGGTGTTTGTATGTATGTTCCGTATATACTCCAAAACGGTTATACCGATTTTGATGAAATTTTAAGGCAATCAACCCAGCGGGTTAATTTAGTAGCGACCGGATCAACAGGTGGCGCTGTGATACCTTTTTCTTATTTGTGGACCGATTTGGCTCAAATTCACACCACATAATATTTAAATCAAAGTAAAGTCGTTGGCAAAATTTAGACCCGTTAGGTGGCGCTGGGGTCGCTTTTTTCTTATTTGTGGACCGATTTGGCTCAAATTCACACCACATAATATTTAAATCAAAGTAAAGTCGTTGGCAAAATTTGGACCTGTTAGGTGGCGCTGGGGTCGCTTTTTTCTTATTTGTGGACCGATTTGGCTCAAATTCACACCACATAATATTTATCGTTGGCAAAATTTGGACCCGAAAGATGGCGCTGGCGTCGCTTTTTTCTTATTTGTGGACCGATTTGGCTCAAATTCACACCACATAATATTTAAATCAAAGTAAAGTCGTTGGCAAAATTTGGACCCGATAGATGGCGCTGGTGTAGCTTTTTTCATATTTATGGACCGATTTGGCCCAAATTCACACCATATAATACATAAATCAAAGTAAAGTCGTTGGCAAAATTTAGACCGTTAGGTGGCGCTGGGGTCGCTTTTTTCTTATTTGTGGACCGATTTGGCTCAAATTCACACCACATAATATTTATCGTTGGCAAAATTTGGACCCGATAGATGGCGCTGGGGTCGCTTTTTTCTTATTTGTGGACCGATTTGGCTCAAATTCACACCACATAATATTTAAATCAAAGTAAAGTCGTTGGCAAAATTTGGACCCGATAGATGGCGCTGGGGTCGCTTTTTTCTTATTTATGGACCGATTTGGCTCAAATTCACACCATATAATACATAAATCAAAGTTAAGTCGTTGGCAAAATTTAGACCCGTTAGGTGGCGCTGGGGTCGCTTTTTTATTATTTGTGGGCCGATTTGGCTCAAATTTACACCACATAATATTTAAATCAAAGTAAAAACGTTGGCGAAATTTGGACCCGATAGATGGCGCTGGGGTAGCTTTTTTCTTATTTGTGGACCGATTTGGCTCAAATTCACACCACATAATATTTAAATCAAAGTAAAGTCGTTGGCAAAATTTGGACTCGATTCGTGGCGCTGGGATCGCTTTTTTCTTATTTATGGACCGATTTGGCTCAAATTCACACCATATAATATTCAAATCAAACTAAAGTCGTTGGCAAAATTTGGACCCGTTGGGTGGCGCTGGGGTCGTATTGGTGTTTGTATGTATGTTCCGTATATACTCCAAAACGGTTATACCAATTTTGATGAAATTTCAAGGCAATCAACCCAGCGGGTTAATTTAGTAGCGACCGGATCAACAGGTGGCGCTGTGATGGCTTTTTTCTTATTTGTGGACCGATTTGGCTCAAATTCAAACCACATAATATTTAAATCAAAGTAAAGTCGTTGGCAAAATTTGGACCCGATAGATGGCGCTGGGGTCGCTTTTTTCTTATTTATGGACCGATTTGGCTCAAATTCACACCATATAATACATAAATCAAAGTAAAGTCGTTGGCAAAATTTATAAATCAAAGTAAAGTCGTTGGCTAAATTTGGACCCGTTAGATGGCGCTGGGTCGCTTTTTTCTTATTTATGGACCGATTTGGCTCAAATTCACACCATATAATACATAAATCAAAGTAAAGTCGTTGGCAGAATTTAGACCCGTTAGGTGGCGCTGGGGTCGCTTTTTTCTTATTTGTGGACCGATTTGGCTCAAATTCACACCACATAATTTTTAAATCAAAGTTAAGTCGTTGGCAAAATTTAGACCCGTTAGGTGGCGCTGGGGTCGCTTTTTTCTTATTTGTGGACCGATTTGGCTCAAATTCACACCACATAATATTTAAATCAAAGTAAAAACGTTGGCGAAATTTGGACCCGATAGATGGCGCTGGGGTCGCTTTTTTCTTATTTGTGGACCGATATGGCTCAAATTCACACCACATAATATTTAAATCAAAGTAAAGTCGTTGGCAAAATTTGGACTCGATTCGTGGCGCTGGGATCGCTTTTTTCTTATTTATGGACCGATTTGGCTCAAATTCACACCATATAATATTCAAATCAAACTAAAGTCGTTGGCAAAATTTGGACCCGTTGGGTGGCGCTGGGGTCGTATTGGTGTTTGTATGTATGTTCCGTATATACTCCAAAACGGTTATACCAATTTTGATGAAATTTCAAGGCAATCAACCCAGCGGGTTAATTTAGTAGCGACCGGATCAACAGGTGGCGCTGTGATGGCTTTTTTCTTATTTGTGGACCGATTTGGCTCAAATTCAAACCACATAATATTTAAATCAAAGTAAAGTCGTTGGCAAAATTTGGACCCGATAGATGGCGCTGGGGTCGCTTTTTTCTTATTTATGGACCGATTTGGCTCAAATTCACACCATATAATACATAAATCAAAGTAAAGTCGTTGGCAAAATTTATAAATCAAAGTAAAGTCGTTGGCTAAATTTGGACCCGTTAGATGGCGCTGGGTCGCTTTTTTCTTATTTATGGACCGATTTGGCTCAAATTCACACCATATAATACATAAATCAAAGTAAAGTCGTTGGCAGAATTTAGACCCGTTAGGTGGCGCTGGGGTCGCTTTTTTCTTATTTGTGGACCGATTTGGCTCAAATTCACACCACATAATTTTTAAATCAAAGTTAAGTCGTTGGCAAAATTTAGACCCGTTAGGTGGCGCTGGGGTCGCTTTTTTCTTATTTGTGGACCGATTTGGCTCAAATTCACACCACATAATATTTAAATCAAAGTAAAAACGTTGGCGAAATTTGGACCCGATAGATGGCGCTGGGGTCGCTTTTTTCTTATTTGTGGACCGATATGGCTCAAATTCACACCACATAATATTTAAATCAAAGTAAAGTCGTTGGCAAAATTTGGACTCGATTCGTGGCGCTGGGATCGCTTTTTTCTTATTTATGGACCGATTTGGCTCAAATTCACACCATATAATATTCAAATCAAACTAAAGTCGTTGGCAAAATTTGGACCCGTTGGGTGGCGCTGGGGTCGTATTGGTGTTTGTATGTATGTTCCGTATATACTCCAAAACGGTTATACCAATTTTGATGAAATTTCAAGGCAATCAACCCAGCGGGTTAATTTAGTAGCGACCGGATCAACAGGTGGCGCTGTGATGGCTTTTTTCTTATTTGTGGACCGATTTGGCTCAAATTCAAACCACATAATATTTAAATCAAAGTAAAGTCGTTGGCAAAATTTGGACCCGATAGATGGCGCTGGGGTCGCTTTTTTCTTATTTATGGACCGATTTGGCTCAAATTCACACCATATAATACATAAATCAAAGTAAAGTCGTTGGCAAAATTTATAAATCAAAGTAAAGTCGTTGGCTAAATTTGGACCCGTTAGATGGCGCTGGGTCGCTTTTTTCTTATTTATGGACCGATTTGGCTCAAATTCACACCATATAATACATAAATCAAAGTAAAGTCGTTGGCAGAATTTAGACCCGTTAGGTGGCGCTGGGGTCGCTTTTTTCTTATTTGTGGACCGATTTGGCTCAAATTCACACCACATAATTTTTAAATCAAAGTTAAGTCGTTGGCAAAATTTAGACCCGTTAGGTGGCGCTGGGGTCGCTTTTTTCTTATTTGTGGACCGATTTGGCTCAAATTCACACCACATAATATTTAAATCAAAGTAAAAACGTTGGCGAAATTTGGACCCGATAGATGGCGCTGGGGTCGCTTTTTTCTTATTTGTGGACCGATATGGCTCAAATTCACACCACATAATATTTAAATCAAAGTAAAGTCGTTGGCAAAATTTGAACCTGTTAGGTGGCGCTGGGGTAGCTTTTTTCTTATTTGTGGACCGATTTGGCTCAAATTCACACCACATAATATTTAAATCAAAGTAAAGTCGTTGGCAAAATTTGGACCTGTTAGGTGGCGCTGGGGTCGCTTTTTTCTTATTTGTGGACCGATTTGGCTCAAATTTACACCACATAATATTTAAATCAAAGTAAAAACGTTGGCGAAATTTGGACCCGATAGATGGCGCTGGGGTCGCTTTTTTCTTATTTATGGACCGATTTGGCTCAAATTCACACCATATAATATTCAAATCAAAGGCGCTGGGGTCGTATTGGTGTTTGTATGTATGTTCCGTATATACTCCAAAACGGTTATACCGATTTTGATGAAATTTTAAGGCAATCAACCCAGCGGGTTAATTTAGTAGCGACCGGATCAACAGGTGGCTCTGGGATAGCTTTTTCTTATTTGTCGACCGATTTGGCTCAAATTCACACCACATAATATTTAAATCAAAGTAAAGTCGTTGGCAAAATTTGGACCCGTTAGATGGCGCTGGGTCGCTTTTTTCTTATTTATGGACCGATTTGGCTCAAATTCACACCATATAATACATAAATCAAAGTAAAGTCGTTGGCAAAATTTAGACCCGTGGCGCTGGGGTCGCTTTTTTCTTATTTGTGGACCGATTTGGCTCAAATTCACACCACATAATTTTTAAATCAAAGTTAAGTCGTTGGCAAAATTTAGACCCGTTAGGTGGCGCTGGGGTCGCTTTTTTCTTATTTGTGGACCGATTTGGCTCAAATTCACACCACATAATATTTAAATCAAAGTAAAAACGTTGGCGAAATTTGGACCCGATAGATGGCGCTGGGGTCGCTTTTTTCTAATTTGTGGACCGATTTGGCTCAAATTCACACCACATAATATTTAAATCAAAGTAAAGTCGTTGGCAAAATTTGGACCTGTTAGGTGGCGCTGGGGTCGCTTTTTTCTTATTTGTGGACCGATTTGGCTCAAATTCACACCACATAATATTTATCGTTGGCAAAATTTGGACCCGATAGATGGCGCTGGGGTCGCTTTTTTCTTATTTATGGACCGATTTGGCTCAAATTCACACCATATAATATTTAAATCAAAGTAAAGTCGTTGGCAAAATTTGGACCCGATAGATGGCGCTGGGGTAGCTTTTTTCATATTTATGGACCGATTTGGCCCAAATTCACACCATATAATACATAAATCAAAGTAAAGTCGTTGGCAAAATTTAGACCGTTAGGTGGCGCTGGGGTCGCTTTTTTCTTATTTGTGGACCGATTTGGCTCAAATTCACACCACGTTAGGTGGCGCTGGGGTCGCTTTTTTCTTATTTGTGGACCGATTTGGCTCAAATTCACACCACATAATATTTATCGTTGGCAAAATTTGGACCCGATAGATGGCGCTGGGGTCGCTTTTTTCTTATTTGAGGACCGACTTGGCTCAAATTTACACCACATAATATTTAAATCAAAGTAAAGTCGTTGGCTAAATTTGGACCCGATAGATGGCGCTGGGGTCGCTTTTTTCTTATTTATGGACCGATTTGGCTCAAATTCACACCATATAATACATAAATCAAAGTTAAATCGTTGGCAAAATTAAGACCCGTTAGGTGGCGCTGGGGTCGCTTTTTTCTTATTTGTGGGCCGATTTGGCTCAAATTTACACCAAATAATATTTAAATCAAAGTAAAGTCGTTGGCAAAATTTGGACCCGATAGATGGCGCTGGGGTCACTTTTTTCTTATTTGTGGACCGATTTGGCTCAAATTCACACCACATAATATTTAAATCAAAGTAAAGTCGTTGGCAAAATTTAGACCCGTTAGGTGGCGCTGGGGTCGCTTTTTTCTTATTTGTGGACCGATTTGGCTCAAATTCACACCACATGATATTTAAATCAAAGTAAAGTCGTTGGCAGCGGGTTAATTTAGTAGCGACCGGATCAACAGGTGGCTCTGGTGTAGCTTTTTTCTTATTTGTGGACCGATTTGGCTCAAATTCACACCACATAATATTTAAATCAAAGTAAAGTCGTTGGCAAAATTTGGACTCGATTCGTGGCGCTGGGATCGCTTTTTTCTTATTTATGGACCGATTTGGCTCAAATTCACACCATATAATATTCAAATCAAACTAAAGTCGTTGGCAAAATTTGGACCCGTTGGGTGGCGCTGGGGTCGTATTGGTGTTTGTATGTATGTTCCGTATATACTCCAAAACGGTTGTACCAATTTTGATGAAATTTCAAGGCAATCAACCCAGCGGGTTAATTTAGTAGCGACCGGATCAACAGGTGGCGCTGTGATAGCTTTTTTCTTATTTGTGGACCGATTTGGCTCAAATTCAAACCACATAATATTTAAATCAAAGTAAAGTCGTTGGCAAAATTTGGACCCGATAGATGGCGCTGGGGTCGCTTTTTTCTTATTTATGGACCGATTTGGCTCAAATTCACACCATATAATACATAAATCAAAGTAAAGTCGTTGGCAAAATTTAGACCCGTTAGGTGGCGCTGGGGTCGCTTTTTTCTTGTTTGTGGACCGATTTGGCTCAAATTCACACCACATAATATTTAAATCAAAGTAAAGTCGTTGGCAAAATTTGGACCCGATAGATGGCGCTGGGGTCGCTTTTTACTTATTTGTGGACCGATTTGGCTCAAATTCACACCACATAATATTTAAATCAAAGTAAAGTCGTTGGCAAAATTTAGACCCGTTAGGTGGCGCTGGGGTCGCTTTTTTCTTATTTGTGGACCGATTTGGCTCAAATTCACACCACATAATATTTAAATCAAAGTAAAGTCGTTGGCAGCGGGTTAATTTAGTAGCGACCGGATCAACAGGTGGCACTGGGGTAGCTTTTTTCTTATTTGTGGACCGATTTGGCTCAAATTCACACCACATAATATTTAAATCAAAGTAAAGTCGTTGGGAAAATTTGGACTCGATTCGTGGCGCTGGGATCGCTTTTTTCTTATTTATGGACCGATTTGGCTCAAATTCACACCATATAATATTCAAATCAAACTAAAGTCGTTGGCAAAATTTGGACCCGTTGGGTGGCGCTGGGGTCGTATTGGTGTTTGTATGTATGTTCCGTATATACTCCAAAACGGTTATACCGATTTTGATGAAATTTTAAGGCAATCAACCCAGCGGGTTAATTTAGTAGCGACCGGATCAACAGGTGGCGCTGTGATACCTTTTTCTTATTTGTGGACCGATTTGGCTCAAATTCACACCATATAATACATAAATCAAAGTTAAGTCGTTGGCAAAATTTGGACCAGATAGATGGCGCTGGGGTCGTATTGGTGTTTGTATGTATGTTCCGTATATACTCCAAAACGGTTATACCGATTTTGATGAAATTTTAAGGCAATCAACCCAGCGGGTTAATTTAGTAGCGACCGGATCAACAGGTGGCGCTGTGATACCTTTTTCTTATTTGTGGACCGATTTGGCTCAAATTCACACCATATAATACATAAATCAAAGTTAAGTCGTTGGCAAAATTTGGACCCGATAGATGGCGCTGGGGTCGCTTTTTTCTTATTTATGGACCGATTTGGCTCAAATTCACACCACATAATATTTAAATCAAAGTAAAGTCGTTGGCAAAATTTAGACCCGTTAGGTGGCGCTGGGGTCGCTTTTTTCTTATTTGTGGACCGATTTGGCTCAAATTCACACCACATAATATTTAAATCAAAGTAAAGTCGTTGGCAAAATTTGGACCTGTTAGGTGGCGCTGGGGTCGCTTTTTTCTTATTTGTGGACCGATTTGGCTCAAATTCACACCACATAATATTTATCGTTGGCAAAATTTGGACCCGAAAGATGGCGCTGGCGTCGCTTTTTTCTTATTTGTGGACCGATTTGGCTCAAATTCACACCACATAATATTTAAATCAAAGTAAAGTCGTTGGCAAAATTTGGACCCGATAGATGGCGCTGGGGTAGCTTTTTTCATATTTATGGACCGATTTGGCCCAAATTCACACCATATAATACATAAATCAAAGTAAAGTCGTTGGCAAAATTTAGACCGTTAGGTGGCGCTGGGGTCGCTTTTTTCTTATTTGTGGACCGATTTGGCTCAAATTCACACCACGTTAGGTGGCGCTGGGGTCGCTTTTTTCTTATTTGTGGACCGATTTGGCTCAAATTCACACCACATAATATTCAAATCAAAGGCGCTGGGGTCGTATTGGTGTTTGTATGTATGTTCCGTATATACTCCAAAACGGTTATACCGATTTTGATGAAATTTTAAGGCAATCAACCCAGCGGGTTAATTTAGTAGCGACCGGATCAACAGGTGGCTCTGGGATAGCTTTTTCTTATTTGTCGACCGATTTGGCTCAAATTCACACCACATAATATTTAAATCAAAGTAAAGTCGTTGGCAAAATTTGGACCCGTTAGATGGCGCTGGGTCGCTTTTTTCTTATTTATGGACCGATTTGGCTCAAATTCACACCATATAATACATAAATCAAAGTAAAGTCGTTGGCAAAATTTAGACCCGTGGCGCTGGGGTCGCTTTTTTCTTATTTGTGGACCGATTTGGCTCAAATTCACACCACATAATTTTTAAATCAAAGTTAAGTCGTTGGCAAAATTTAGACCCGTTAGGTGGCGCTGGGGTCGCTTTTTTCTTATTTGTGGACCGATTTGGCTCAAATTCACACCACATAATATTTAAATCAAAGTAAAAACGTTGGCGAAATTTGGACCCGATAGATGGCGCTGGGGTCGCTTTTTTCTAATTTGTGGACCGATTTGGCTCAAATTCACACCACATAATATTTAAATCAAAGTAAAGTCGTTGGCAAAATTTGGACCTGTTAGGTGGCGCTGGGGTCGCTTTTTTCTTATTTGTGGACCGATTTGGCTCAAATTCACACCACATAATATTTATCGTTGGCAAAATTTGGACCCGATAGATGGCGCTGGCGTCGCTTTTTTCTTATTTGTGGACCGATTTGGCTCAAATTCACACCACATAATATTTAAATCAAAGTAAAGTCGTTGGCAAAATTTGGACCCGATAGATGGCGCTGGGGTAGCTTTTTTCATATTTATGGACCGATTTGGCCCAAATTCACACCATATAATACATAAATCAAAGTAAAGTCGTTGGCAAAATTTAGACCGTTAGGTGGCGCTGGGGTCGCTTTTTTCTTATTTGTGGACCGATTTGGCTCAAATTCACACCACGTTAGGTGGCGCTGGGGTCGCTTTTTTCTTATTTGCGGACCGATTTGGCTCAAATTCACACCACATAATATTTATCGTTGGCAAAATTTGGACCCGATAGATGGCGCTGGGGTCGCTTTTTTCTTATTTGTGGACCGATTTGGCTCAAATTCACACCACATAATATTTAAATCAAAGTAAAGTCGTTGGCTAAATTTGGACCCGATAGATGGCGCTGGGGTCGCCTTTTTCTTATTTATGGACCGATTTGGCTCAAATTCACACCATATAATACATAAATCAAAGTTAAATCGTTGGCAAAATTAAGACCCGTTAGGTGGCGCTGGGGTCGCTTTTTTCTTATTTGTGGGCCGATTTGGCTCAAATTTACACCAAATAATATTTAAATCAAAGTAAAGTCGTTGGCAAAATTTGGACCCGATAGATGGCGCTGGGGTCACTTTTTTCTTATTTGTGGACCGATTTGGCTCAAATTCACACCACATAATATTTAAATCAAAGTAAAGTCGTTGGCAAAATTTAGACCCGTTAGGTGGCGCTGGGGTCGCTTTTTTCTTATTTGTGGACCGATTTGGCTCAAATTCACACCACATAATATTTAAATCAAAGTAAAGTCGTTGGCAGCGGGTTAATTTAGTAGCGACCGGATCAACAGGTGGCTCTGGTGTAGCTTTTTTCTTATTTGTGGACCGATTTGGCTCAAATTCACACCACATAATATTTAAATCAAAGTAAAGTCGTTGGCAAAATTTGGACTCGATTCGTGGCGCTGGGATCGCTTTTTTCTTATTTATGGACCGATTTGGCTCAAATTCACACCATATAATATTCAAATCAAACTAAAGTCGTTGGCAAAATTTGGACCCGTTGGGTGGCGCTGGGGTCGTATTGGTGTTTGTATGTATGTTCCGTATATACTCCAAAACGGTTATACCAATTTTGATGAAATTTCAAGGCAATCAACCCAGCGGGTTAATTTAGTAGCGACCGGATCAACAGGTGGCGCTGTGATAGCTTTTTTCTTATTTGTGGACCGATTTGGCTCAAATTCAAACCACATAATATTTAAATCAAAGTAAAGTCGTTGGCAAAATTTGGACCCGATAGATGGCGCTGGGGTCGCTTTTTTCTTATTTATGGACCGATTTGGCTCAAATTCACACCATATAATACATAAATCAAAGTAAAGTCGTTGGCAAAATTTAGACCCGTTAGGTGGCGCTGGGGTCGCTTTTTTCTTGTTTGTGGACCGATTTGGCTCAAATTCACACCACATAATATTTAAATCAAAGTAAAGTCGTTGGCAAAATTTGGACCCGATAGATGGCGCTGGGGTCGCTTTTTTCTTATTTGTGGACCGATTTGGCTCAAATTCACACCACATAATATTTAAATCAAAGTAAAGTCGTTGGCAAAATTTAGACCCGTTAGGTGGCGCTGGGGTCGCTTTTTTCTTATTTGTGGACCGATTTGGCTCAAATTCACACCACATAATATTTAAATCAAAGTAAAGTCGTTGGCAGCGGGTTAATTTAGTAGCGACCGGATCAACAGGTGGCACTGGGGTAGCTTTTTTCTTATTTGTGGACCGATTTGGCTCAAATTCACACCACATAATATTTAAATCAAAGTAAAGTCGTTGGGAAAATTTGGACTCGATTCGTGGCGCTGGGATCGCTTTTTTCTTATTTATGGACCGATTTGGCTCAAATTCACACCATATAATATTCAAATCAAACTAAAGTCGTTGGCAAAATTTGGACCCGTTGGGTGGCGCTGGGGTCGTATTGGTGTTTGTATGTATGTTCCGTATATACTCCAAAACGGTTATACCGATTTTGATGAAATTTTAAGGCAATCAACCCAGCGGGTTAATTTAGTAGCGACCGGATCAACAGGTGGCGCTGTGATACCTTTTTCTTATTTGTGGACCGATTTGGCTCAAATTCACACCATATAATACATAAATCAAAGTTAAGTCGTTGGCAAAATTTGGACCAGATAGATGGCGCTGGGGTCGTATTGGTGTTTGTATGTATGTTCCGTATATACTCCAAAACGGTTATACCGATTTTGATGAAATTTTAAGGCAATCAACCCAGCGGGTTAATTTAGTAGCGACCGGATCAACAGGTGGCGCTGTGATACCTTTTTCTTATTTGTGGACCGATTTGGCTCAAATTCACACCATATAATACATAAATCAAAGTTAAGTCGTTGGCAAAATTTGGACCCGATAGATGGCGCTGGGGTCGCTTTTTTCTTATTTATGGACCGATTTGGCTCAAATTCACACCACATAATATTTAAATCAAAGTAAAGTCGTTGGCAAAATTTAGACCCGTTAGGTGGCGCTGGGGTCGCTTTTTTCTTATTTGTGGACCGATTTGGCTCAAATTCACACCACATAATATTTAAATCAAAGTAAAGTCGTTGGCAAAATTTGGACCTGTTAGGTGGCGCTGGGGTCGCTTTTTTCTTATTTGTGGACCGATTTGGCTCAAATTCACACCACATAATATTTATCGTTGGCAAAATTTGGACCCGAAAGATGGCGCTGGCGTCGCTTTTTTCTTATTTGTGGACCGATTTGGCTCAAATTCACACCACATAATATTTAAATCAAAGTAAAGTCGTTGGCAAAATTTGGACCCGATAGATGGCGCTGGGGTAGCTTTTTTCATATTTATGGACCGATTTGGCCCAAATTCACACCATATAATACATAAATCAAAGTAAAGTCGTTGGCAAAATTTAGACCGTTAGGTGGCGCTGGGGTCGCTTTTTTCTTATTTGTGGACCGATTTGGCTCAAATTCACACCACGTTAGGTGGCGCTGGGGTCGCTTTTTTCTTATTTGTGGACCGATTTGGCTCAAATTCACACCACATAATATTTATCGTTGGCAAAATTTGGACCCGATAGATGGCGCTGGGGTCGCTTTTTTCTTATTTGTGGACCGATTTGGCTCAAATTCACACCACATAATATTTAAATCAAAGTAAAGTCGTTGGCAAAATTTGGACCCGATAGATGGCGCTGGGGTCGCTTTTTTCTTATTTATGGACCGATTTGGCTCAAATTCACACCATATAATACATAAATCAAAGTTAAGTCGTTGGCAAAATTAAGACCCGTTAGGTGGCGCTGGGGTCGCTTTTTTCTTATTTGTGGGCCGATTTGGCTCAAATTTACACCAAATAATATTTAAATCAAAGTAAAGTCGTTGGCAAAATTTGGACCCGATAGATGGCGCTGGGTTCACTTTTTTCTTATTTGTGGACCGATTTGGCTCAAATTCACACCACATAATATTTAAATCAAAGTAAAGTCGTTGGCAAAATTTAGACCCGTTAGGTGGCGCTGGGGTCGCTTTTTTCTTATTTGTGGACCGATTTGGCTCAAATTCACACCACATAATATTTAAATCAAAGTAAAGTCGTTGGCAGCGGGTTAATTTAGTAGCGACCGGATCAACAGGTGGCTCTGGGGTAGCTTTTTTCTTATTTGTGGACCGATTTGGCTCAAATTCACACCACATAATATTTAAATCAATGTAAAGTCGTTCGGAAAATTTGGACTCGATTCGTGGCGCTGGGATCGCTTTTTTCTTATTTGTGGACCGATTTGGCTCAAATTCACACCATATAATATTCAAATCAAACTAAAGTCGTTGGCAAAATTTGGACCCGTTGGGTGGCGCTGGGGTCGTATTGGTGTTTGTATGTATGTTCCGTATATACTCCAAAACGGTTATACCGATTTTGATGAAATTTTAAGGCAATCAACCCAGCGGGTTAATTTAGTAGCGACCGGATCAACAGGTGGCGCTGGGATAGCTTTTTTCTTATTTGTCGACCGATTTGGCTCAAATTCACACCACATAATATATAAATCAAAGTAAAGTCGTTGGCAAAATTTAGACCCGTTAGGTGGCGCTGGGGTCGCGTTTTTCTTATTTGTGGACTGATTTGGCTCAAATTCACACCACATAATTTTTAAATCAAAGTTAAGTCGTTGGCAAAATTTAGACCCGTTAGGTGGCGCTGGGGTCGCTTTTTTCTTATTTGTGGACCGATTTGGCTCAAATTCACACCACATAATATTTAAATCAAAGTAAAAACGTTGGCGAAATTTGGACCCGATAGATGGCGCTGGGGTAGCTTTTTTCTTATTTGTGGACCGATTTGGCTCAAATTCACACCACATAATATTTAAATCAAAGTAAAGTCGTTGGCAAAATTTGGACTCGATTCGTGGCGCTGGGATCGCTTTTTTCTTATTTATGGACCGATTTGGCTCAAATTCACACCATATAATATTCAAATCAAACTAAAGTCGTTGGCAAAATTTGGACCCGTTGGGTGGCGCTGGGGTCGTATTGGTGTTTGTATGTATGTTCCGTATATACTCCAAAACGGTTATACCAATTTTGATGAAATTTCAAGGCAATCAACCCAGCGGGTTAATTTAGTAGCGACCGGATCAACAGGTGGCGCTGTGATGGCTTTTTTCTTATTTGTGGACCGATTTGGCTCAAATTCAAACCACATAATATTTAAATCAAAGTAAAGTCGTTGGCAAAATTTGGACCCGATAGATGGCGCTGGGGTCGCTTTTTTCTTATTTATGGACCGATTTGGCTCAAATTCACACCATATAATACATAAATCAAAGTAAAGTCGTTGGCAAAATTTATAAATCAAAGTAAAGTCGTTGGCTAAATTTGGACCCGTTAGATGGCGCTGGGTCGCTTTTTTCTTATTTATGGACCGATTTGGCTCAAATTCACACCATATAATACATAAATCAAAGTAAAGTCGTTGGCAGAATTTAGACCCGTTAGGTGGCGCTGGGGTCGCTTTTTTCTTATTTGTGGACCGATTTGGCTCAAATTCACACCACATAATTTTTAAATCAAAGTTAAGTCGTTGGCAAAATTTAGACCCGTTAGGTGGCGCTGGGGTCGCTTTTTTCTTATTTGTGGACCGATTTGGCTCAAATTCACACCACATAATATTTAAATCAAAGTAAAAACGTTGGCGAAATTTGGACCCGATAGATGGCGCTGGGGTCGCTTTTTTCTTATTTGTGGACCGATTGGCTCAAATTCACACCACATAATATTCAAATCAAAGGCGCTGGGGTCGTATTGGTGTTTGTATGTATGTTCCGTATATACTCCAAAACGGTTATACCGATTTTGATGAAATTTTAAGGCAATCAACCCAGCGGGTTAATTTAGTAGCGACCGGATCAACAGGTGGCTCTGGGATAGCTTTTTCTTATTTGTCGACCGATTTGGCTCAAATTCACACCACATAATATTTAAATCAAAGTAAAGTCGTTGGCAAAATTTGGACCCGTTAGATGGCGCTGGGTCGCTTTTTTCTTATTTATGGACCGATTTGGCTCAAATTCACACCACGTTAGGTGGCGCTGGGGTCGCTTTTTTCTTATTTGTGGACCGATTTGGCTCAAATTCACACCACATAATATTTATCGTTGGCAAAATTTGGACCCGATAGATGGCGCTGGGGTCGCTTTTTTCTTATTTGTGGACCGATTTGGCTCAAATTCACACCACATAATATTTAAATCAAAGTAAAGTCGTTGGCAAAATTTGGACCCGATAGATGGCGCTGGGGTCGCTTTTTTCTTATTTATGGACCGATTTGGCTCAAATTCACACCATATAATACATAAATCAAAGTTAAGTCGTTGGCAAAATTAAGACCCGTTAGGTGGCGCTGGGGTCGCTTTTTTCTTATTTGTGGGCCGATTTGGCTCAAATTTACACCAAATAATATTTAAATCAAAGTAAAGTCGTTGGCAAAATTTGGACCCGATAGATGGCGCTGGGTTCACTTTTTTCTTATTTGTGGACCGATTTGGCTCAAATTCACACCACATAATATTTAAATCAAAGTAAAGTCGTTGGCAAAATTTAGACCCGTTAGGTGGCGCTGGGGTCGCTTTTTTCTTATTTGTGGACCGATTTGGCTCAAATTCACACCACATAATATTTAAATCAAAGTAAAGTCGTTGGCAGCGGGTTAATTTAGTAGCGACCGGATCAACAGGTGGCTCTGGGGTAGCTTTTTTCTTATTTGTGGACCGATTTGGCTCAAATTCACACCACATAATATTTAAATCAATGTAAAGTCGTTCGGAAAATTTGGACTCGATTCGTGGCGCTGGGATCGCTTTTTTCTTATTTGTGGACCGATTTGGCTCAAATTCACACCATATAATATTCAAATCAAACTAAAGTCGTTGGCAAAATTTGGACCCGTTGGGTGGCGCTGGGGTCGTATTGGTGTTTGTATGTATGTTCCGTATATACTCCAAAACGGTTATACCGATTTTGATGAAATTTTAAGGCAATCAACCCAGCGGGTTAATTTAGTAGCGACCGGATCAACAGGTGGCGCTGGGATAGCTTTTTTCTTATTTGTCGACCGATTTGGCTCAAATTCACACCACATAATATATAAATCAAAGTAAAGTCGTTGGCAAAATTTAGACCCGTTAGGTGGCGCTGGGGTCGCGTTTTTCTTATTTGTGGACTGATTTGGCTCAAATTCACACCACATAATTTTTAAATCAAAGTTAAGTCGTTGGCAAAATTTAGACCCGTTAGGTGGCGCTGGGGTCGCTTTTTTCTTATTTGTGGACCGATTTGGCTCAAATTCACACCACATAATATTTAAATCAAAGTAAAAACGTTGGCGAAATTTGGACCCGATAGATGGCGCTGGGGTAGCTTTTTTCTTATTTGTGGACCGATTTGGCTCAAATTCACACCACATAATATTTAAATCAAAGTAAAGTCGTTGGCAAAATTTGGACTCGATTCGTGGCGCTGGGATCGCTTTTTTCTTATTTATGGACCGATTTGGCTCAAATTCACACCATATAATATTCAAATCAAACTAAAGTCGTTGGCAAAATTTGGACCCGTTGGGTGGCGCTGGGGTCGTATTGGTGTTTGTATGTATGTTCCGTATATACTCCAAAACGGTTATACCAATTTTGATGAAATTTCAAGGCAATCAACCCAGCGGGTTAATTTAGTAGCGACCGGATCAACAGGTGGCGCTGTGATGGCTTTTTTCTTATTTGTGGACCGATTTGGCTCAAATTCAAACCACATAATATTTAAATCAAAGTAAAGTCGTTGGCAAAATTTGGACCCGATAGATGGCGCTGGGGTCGCTTTTTTCTTATTTATGGACCGATTTGGCTCAAATTCACACCATATAATACATAAATCAAAGTAAAGTCGTTGGCAAAATTTATAAATCAAAGTAAAGTCGTTGGCTAAATTTGGACCCGTTAGATGGCGCTGGGTCGCTTTTTTCTTATTTATGGACCGATTTGGCTCAAATTCACACCATATAATACATAAATCAAAGTAAAGTCGTTGGCAGAATTTAGACCCGTTAGGTGGCGCTGGGGTCGCTTTTTTCTTATTTGTGGACCGATTTGGCTCAAATTCACACCACATAATTTTTAAATCAAAGTTAAGTCGTTGGCAAAATTTAGACCCGTTAGGTGGCGCTGGGGTCGCTTTTTTCTTATTTGTGGACCGATTTGGCTCAAATTCACACCACATAATATTTAAATCAAAGTAAAAACGTTGGCGAAATTTGGACCCGATAGATGGCGCTGGGGTCGCTTTTTTCTTATTTGTGGACCGATTGGCTCAAATTCACACCACATAATATTCAAATCAAAGGCGCTGGGGTCGTATTGGTGTTTGTATGTATGTTCCGTATATACTCCAAAACGGTTATACCGATTTTGATGAAATTTTAAGGCAATCAACCCAGCGGGTTAATTTAGTAGCGACCGGATCAACAGGTGGCTCTGGGATAGCTTTTTCTTATTTGTCGACCGATTTGGCTCAAATTCACACCACATAATATTTAAATCAAAGTAAAGTCGTTGGCAAAATTTGGACCCGTTAGATGGCGCTGGGTCGCTTTTTTCTTATTTATGGACCGATTTGGCTCAAATTCACACCATATAATACATAAATCAAAGTAAAGTCGTTGGCAAAATTTAGACCCGTGGCGCTGGGGTCGCTTTTTTCTTATTTGTGGACCGATTTGGCTCAAATTCACACCACATAATTTTTAAATCAAAGTTAAGTCGTTGGCAAAATTTAGACCCGTTAGGTGGCGCTGGGGTCGCTTTTTTCTTATTTGTGGACCGATTTGGCTCAAATTCACACCACATAATATTTAAATCAAAGTAAAAACGTTGGCGAAATTTGGACCCGATAGATGGCGCTGGGGTCGCTTTTTTCTAATTTGTGGACCGATTTGGCTCAAATTCACACCACATAATATTTAAATCAAAGTAAAGTCGTTGGCAAAATTTGGACCTGTTAGGTGGCGCTGGGGTCGCTTTTTTCTTATTTGTGGACCGATTTGGCTCAAATTCACACCACATAATATTTATCGTTGGCAAAATTTGGACCCGATAGATGGCGCTGGCGTCGCTTTTTTCTTATTTGTGGACCGATTTGGCTCAAATTCACACCACATAATATTTAAATCAAAGTAAAGTCGTTGGCAAAATTTGGACCCGATAGATGGCGCTGGGGTAGCTTTTTTCATATTTATGGACCGATTTGGCCCAAATTCACACCATATAATACATAAATCAAAGTAAAGTCGTTGGCAAAATTTAGACCGTTAGGTGGCGCTGGGGTCGCTTTTTTCTTATTTGTGGACCGATTTGGCTCAAATTCACACCACGTTAGGTGGCGCTGGGGTCGCTTTTTTCTTATTTGCGGACCGATTTGGCTCAAATTCACACCACATAATATTTATCGTTGGCAAAATTTGGACCCGATAGATGGCGCTGGGGTCGCTTTTTTCTTATTTGTGGACCGATTTGGCTCAAATTCACACCACATAATATTTAAATCAAAGTAAAGTCGTTGGCTAAATTTGGACCCGATAGATGGCGCTGGGGTCGCTTTTTTCTTATTTATGGACCGATTTGGCTCAAATTCACACCATATAATACATAAATCAAAGTTAAATCGTTGGCAAAATTAAGACCCGTTAGGTGGCGCTGGGGTCGCTTTTTTCTTATTTGTGGGCCGATTTGGCTCAAATTTACACCAAATAATATTTAAATCAAAGTAAAGTCGTTGGCAAAATTTGGACCCGATAGATGGCGCTGGGGTCACTTTTTTCTTATTTGTGGACCGATTTGGCTCAAATTCACACCACATAATATTTAAATCAAAGTAAAGTCGTTGGCAAAATTTAGACCCGTTAGGTGGCGCTGGGGTCGCTTTTTTCTTATTTGTGGACCGATTTGGCTCAAATTCACACCACATAATATTTAAATCAAAGTAAAGTCGTTGGCAGCGGGTTAATTTAGTAGCGACCGGATCAACAGGTGGCTCTGGTGTAGCTTTTTTCTTATTTGTGGACCGATTTGGCTCAAATTCACACCACATAATATTTAAATCAAAGTAAAGTCGTTGGCAAAATTTGGACTCGATTCGTGGCGCTGGGATCGCTTTTTTCTTATTTATGGACCGATTTGGCTCAAATTCACACCATATAATATTCAAATCAAACTAAAGTCGTTGGCAAAATTTGGACCCGTTGGGTGGCGCTGGGGTCGTATTGGTGTTTGTATGTATGTTCCGTATATACTCCAAAACGGTTATACCAATTTTGATGAAATTTCAAGGCAATCAACCCAGCGGGTTAATTTAGTAGCGACCGGATCAACAGGTGGCGCTGTGATAGCTTTTTTCTTATTTGTGGACCGATTTGGCTCAAATTCAAACCACATAATATTTAAATCAAAGTAAAGTCGTTGGCAAAATTTGGACCCGATAGATGGCGCTGGGGTCGCTTTTTTCTTATTTATGGACCGATTTGGCTCAAATTCACACCATATAATACATAAATCAAAGTAAAGTCGTTGGCAAAATTTAGACCCGTTAGGTGGCGCTGGGGTCGCTTTTTTCTTGTTTGTGGACCGATTTGGCTCAAATTCACACCACATAATATTTAAATCAAAGTAAAGTCGTTGGCAAAATTTGGACCCGATAGATGGCGCTGGGGTCGCTTTTTTCTTATTTGTGGACCGATTTGGCTCAAATTCACACCACATAATATTTAAATCAAAGTAAAGTCGTTGGCAAAATTTAGACCCGTTAGGTGGCGCTGGGGTCGCTTTTTTCTTATTTGTGGACCGATTTGGCTCAAATTCACACCACATAATATTTAAATCAAAGTAAAGTCGTTGGCAGCGGGTTAATTTAGTAGCGACCGGATCAACAGGTGGCACTGGGGTAGCTTTTTTCTTATTTGTGGACCGATTTGGCTCAAATTCACACCACATAATATTTAAATCAAAGTAAAGTCGTTGGGAAAATTTGGACTCGATTCGTGGCGCTGGGATCGCTTTTTTCTTATTTATGGACCGATTTGGCTCAAATTCACACCATATAATATTCAAATCAAACTAAAGTCGTTGGCAAAATTTGGACCCGTTGGGTGGCGCTGGGGTCGTATTGGTGTTTGTATGTATGTTCCGTATATACTCCAAAACGGTTATACCGATTTTGATGAAATTTTAAGGCAATCAACCCAGCGGGTTAATTTAGTAGCGACCGGATCAACAGGTGGCGCTGTGATACCTTTTTCTTATTTGTGGACCGATTTGGCTCAAATTCACACCATATAATACATAAATCAAAGTTAAGTCGTTGGCAAAATTTGGACCAGATAGATGGCGCTGGGGTCGTATTGGTGTTTGTATGTATGTTCCGTATATACTCCAAAACGGTTATACCGATTTTGATGAAATTTTAAGGCAATCAACCCAGCGGGTTAATTTAGTAGCGACCGGATCAACAGGTGGCGCTGTGATACCTTTTTCTTATTTGTGGACCGATTTGGCTCAAATTCACACCATATAATACATAAATCAAAGTTAAGTCGTTGGCAAAATTTGGACCCGATAGATGGCGCTGGGGTCGCTTTTTTCTTATTTATGGACCGATTTGGCTCAAATTCACACCACATAATATTTAAATCAAAGTAAAGTCGTTGGCAAAATTTAGACCCGTTAGGTGGCGCTGGGGTCGCTTTTTTCTTATTTGTGGACCGATTTGGCTCAAATTCACACCACATAATATTTAAATCAAAGTAAAGTCGTTGGCAAAATTTGGACCTGTTAGGTGGCGCTGGGGTCGCTTTTTTCTTATTTGTGGACCGATTTGGCTCAAATTCACACCACATAATATTTATCGTTGGCAAAATTTGGACCCGAAAGATGGCGCTGGCGTCGCTTTTTTCTTATTTGTGGACCGATTTGGCTCAAATTCACACCACATAATATTTAAATCAAAGTAAAGTCGTTGGCAAAATTTGGACCCGATAGATGGCGCTGGGGTAGCTTTTTTCATATTTATGGACCGATTTGGCCCAAATTCACACCATATAATACATAAATCAAAGTAAAGTCGTTGGCAAAATTTAGACCGTTAGGTGGCGCTGGGGTCGCTTTTTTCTTATTTGTGGACCGATTTGGCTCAAATTCACACCACGTTAGGTGGCGCTGGGGTCGCTTTTTTCTTATTTGTGGACCGATTTGGCTCAAATTCACACCACATAATATTTATCGTTGGCAAAATTTGGACCCGATAGATGGCGCTGGGGTCGCTTTTTTCTTATTTGTGGACCGATTTGGCTCAAATTCACACCACATAATATTTAAATCAAAGTAAAGTCGTTGGCAAAATTTGGACCCGATAGATGGCGCTGGGGTCGCTTTTTTCTTATTTATGGACCGATTTGGCTCAAATTCACACCATATAATACATAAATCAAAGTTAAGTCGTTGGCAAAATTAAGACCCGTTAGGTGGCGCTGGGGTCGCTTTTTTCTTATTTGTGGGCCGATTTGGCTCAAATTTACACCAAATAATATTTAAATCAAAGTAAAGTCGTTGGCAAAATTTGGACCCGATAGATGGCGCTGGGGTCACTTTTTTCTTATTTGTGGACCGATTTGGCTCAAATTCACACCACATAATATTTAAATCAAAGTAAAGTCGTTGGCAAAATTTAGACCCGTTAGGTGGCGCTGGGGTCGCTTTTTTCTTATTTGTGGACCGATTTGGCTCAAATTCACACCACATAATATTTAAATCAAAGTAAAGTCGTTGGCAGCGGGTTAATTTAGTAGCGACCGGATCAACAGGTGGCTCTGGGGTAGCTTTTTTCTTATTTGTGGACCGATTTGGCTCAAATTCACACCACATAATATTTAAATCAATGTAAAGTCGTTGGGAAAATTTGGACTCGATTCGTGGCGCTGGGATCGCTTTTTTCTTATTTGTGGACCGATTTGGCTCAAATTCACACCATATAATATTCAAATCAAACTAAAGTCGTTGGCAAAATTTGGACCCGTTGGGTGGCGCTGGGGTCGTATTGGTGTTTGTATGTATGTTCCGTATATACTCCAAAACGGTTATACCGATTTTGATGAAATTTTAAGGCAATCAACCCAGCGGGTTAATTTAGTAGCGACCGGATCAACAGGTGGCGCTGGGATAGCTTTTTTCTTATTTGTCGACCGATTTGGCTCAAATTCACACCACATAATATATAAATCAAAGTAAAGTCGTTGGCAAAATTTAGACCCGTTAGGTGGCGCTGGGGTCGCTTTTTTCTTATTTGTGGACTGATTTGGCTCAAATTCACACCACATAATTTTTAAATCAAAGTTAAGTCGTTGGCAAAATTTAGACCCGTTAGGTGGCGCTGGGGTCGCTTTTTTCTTATTTGTGGACCGATTTGGCTCAAATTCACACCACATAATATTTAAATCAAAGTAAAAACGTTGGCGAAATTTGGACCCGATAGATGACGCTGGGGTAGCTTTTTTCTTATTTGTGGACCGATTTGGCTCAAATTCACACCACATAATATTTAAATCAAAGTAAAGTCGTTGGCAAAATTTGGACTCGATTCGTGGCGCTGGGATCGCTTTTTTCTTATTTATGGACCGATTTGGCTCAAATTCACACCATATAATATTCAAATCAAACTAAAGTCGTTGGCAAAATTTGGACCCGTTGGGTGGCGCTGGGGTCGTATTGGTGTTTGTATGTATGTTCCGTATATACTCCAAAACGGTTATACCAATTTTGATGAAATTTCAAGGCAATCAACCCAGCGGGTTAATTTAGTAGCGACCGGATCAACAGGTGGCGCTGTGATGGCTTTTTTCTTATTTGTGGACCGATTTGGCTCAAATTCAAACCACATAATATTTAAATCAAAGTAAAGTCGTTGGCAAAATTTGGACCCGATAGATGGCGCTGGGGTCGCTTTTTTCTTATTTATGGACCGATTTGGCTCAAATTCACACCATATAATACATAAATCAAAGTAAAGTCGTTGGCAAAATTTATAAATCAAAGTAAAGTCGTTGGCTAAATTTGGACCCGTTAGATGGCGCTGGGTCGCTTTTTTCTTATTTATGGACCGATTTGGCTCAAATTCACACCATATAATACATAAATCAAAGTAAAGTCGTTGGCAGAATTTAGACCCGTTAGGTGGCGCTGGGGTCGCTTTTTTCTTATTTGTGGACCGATTTGGCTCAAATTCACACCACATAATTTTTAAATCAAAGTTAAGTCGTTGGCAAAATTTAGACCCGTTAGGTGGCGCTGGGGTCGCTTTTTTCTTATTTGTGGACCGATTTGGCTCAAATTCACACCACATAATATTTAAATCAAAGTAAAAACGTTGGCGAAATTTGGACCCGATAGATGGCGCTGGGGTCGCTTTTTTCTTATTTGTGGACCGATATGGCTCAAATTCACACCACATAATATTTAAATCAAAGTAAAGTCGTTGGCAAAATTTGAACCTGTTAGGTGGCGCTGGGGTAGCTTTTTTCTTATTTGTGGACCGATTTGGCTCAAATTCACACCACATAATATTTAAATCAAAGTAAAGTCGTTGGCAAAATTTGGACCTGTTAGGTGGCGCTGGGGTCGCTTTTTTCTTATTTGTGGACCGATTTGGCTCAAATTTACACCACATAATATTTAAATCAAAGTAAAAACGTTGGCGAAATTTGGACCCGATAGATGGCGCTGGGGTCGCTTTTTTCTTATTTATGGACCGATTTGGCTCAAATTCACACCATATAATATTCAAATCAAAGGCGCTGGGGTCGTATTGGTGTTTGTATGTATGTTCCGTATATACTCCAAAACGGTTATACCGATTTTGATGAAATTTTAAGGCAATCAACCCAGCGGGTTAATTTAGTAGCGACCGGATCAACAGGTGGCTCTGGGATAGCTTTTTCTTATTTGTCGACCGATTTGGCTCAAATTCACACCACATAATATTTAAATCAAAGTAAAGTCGTTGGCAAAATTTGGACCCGTTAGATGGCGCTGGGTCGCTTTTTTCTTATTTATGGACCGATTTGGCTCAAATTCACACCATATAATACATAAATCAAAGTAAAGTCGTTGGCAAAATTTAGACCCGTGGCGCTGGGGTCGCTTTTTTCTTATTTGTGGACCGATTTGGCTCAAATTCACACCACATAATTTTTAAATCAAAGTTAAGTCGTTGGCAAAATTTAGACCCGTTAGGTGGCGCTGGGGTCGCTTTTTTCTTATTTGTGGACCGATTTGGCTCAAATTCACACCACATAATATTTAAATCAAAGTAAAAACGTTGGCGAAATTTGGACCCGATAGATGGCGCTGGGGTCGCTTTTTTCTAATTTGTGGACCAATATGGCTCAAATTCACACCACATAATATTTAAATCAAAGTAAAGTCGTTGGCAAAATTTGGACCTGTTAGGTGGCGCTGGGGTAGCTTTTTTCTTATTTGTGGACCGATTTGGCTCAAATTTACACCACATAATATTTAAATCAAAGTAAAGTCGTTGGCAAAATTTGGACTCGATTCGTGGCGCTGGGATCGCTTTTTTCTTATTTATGGACCGATTTGGCTCAAATTCACACCATATAATATTCAAATCAAACTAAAGTCGTTGGCAAAATTTGGACCCGTTGGGTGGCGCTGGGGTCGTATTGGTGTTTGTATGTATGTTGCGTTTATACTCCAAAACGGTTATACCAATTTTGATGAAATTTTAAGGCAATCAACCCAGCGGGTTAATTTAGTAGCGACCGGATCAACAGGTGGCGCTGTGATAGCTTTTTTCTTATTTGTGGACCGATTTGGCTCAAATTCAAACCACATAATATTTAAATCAAAGTAAAGTCGTTGGCAAAATTTGGACCCGATAGATGGCGCTGGGGTCGCTTTTTTCTTATTTATGGACCGATTTGGCTCAAATTCACACCATATAATACATAAATCAAAGTAAAGTCGTTGGCAAAATTTAGACCCGTTAGGTGGCGCTGGGGTCGCTTTTTTCTTGTTTGTGGACCGATTTGGCTCAAATTCACACCACATAATATTTAAATCAAAGTTAATTCGTTGGCAAAATTTGGACCCGATAGATGGCGCTGGGGTCGCTTTTTTCTTATTTGTGGACCGATTTGGCTCAAATTCACACCACATAATATTTAAATCAAAGTAAAGTCGTTGGCAAAATTTGGAACTGTTAGGTGGCACTGGGGTCGCTTTTTTCTTATTTGTGGACCGATTTGGCTCAAATTCACACCATATAATACATAAATCAAAGTAAAGTCGTTGGCAAAATTTGGACTCGATAGGTGGCCCTGTGGTAGCTTTTCTCTTCTTTGTGGACAGATTTGGCACAAATTCACACCACATAATATTTAAATCAAAGTAAAGTCGTTGGCAGCGGGGTAATTTAGTAGCGACCGGATCAACAGGTGGCACTAGGGTAGCTTTTTTCTTATTTGTGGACCGATTTGGCTCAAATTCACACCACATAATATTTAAATCAAAGTAAAGTCGTTGGCAAAATTTGGACCTGTTAGGTGGCGCTGGGGTAGCTTTTTTCTTATTTGTGGACCGATTTGGCTCAAATTCACACCACATAATATTTAAATCAAAGTAAAGTCGTTGGCAAAATTTGGACTCGATTCGTGGCGCTGGGATCGCTTTTTTCTAATTTATGGACCGATTTGGCTCAAATTCACACCATATAATATTCAAATCAAACTAAAGTCGTTGGCAAAATTTGGACCCGTTGGGTGGCGCTGGGGTCGTATTGGTGTTTGTATGTATGTTCCGTAAATACTCCAAAACGGTTATACCGATTTTGATGAAATTTTAAGGCAATCAACCCAGCGGGTTAATTTAGTAGCGACCGGATCAACAGGTGGCGCTGTGATACCTTTTTCTTATTTGTGGACCGATTTGGCTCAAATTCACACCATATAATACATAAATCAAAGTTAAGTCGTTGGCAAAATTTGGACTCGATAGGTGGCCCTGTGGTAGCTTTTCTCTTCTTTGTGGACAGATTTGGCTCAAATTCACACCACATAATATTTAAATCAAAGTAAAGTCGTTGGCAGCGGGTTAATTTAGTAGCGACCGGATCAACAGGTGGCACTGGGGTAGCTTTTTTCTTATTTGTGGACCGATTTGGCTCAAATTCACACCACATAATATTTAAATCAAAGTAAAGTCGTTGGCAAAATTTGGACCTGTTAGGTGGCGCTGGGGTAGCTTTTTTCTTATTTGTGGACCGATTTGGCTCAAATTCACACCACATAATATTTAAATCAAAGTAAAGTCGTTGGCAAAATTTAGACTCGATTCGTGGCGCTGGGATCGCTTTTTTCTTATTTATGGACCGATTTGGCTCAAATTCACACCATATAATATTCAAATCAAACTAAAGTCGTTGGCAAAATTTGGACCTGTTAGGTGGCGCTGGGGTCGCTTTTTTCTTATTTGTGGACCGATTTGGCTCAAATTTACACCACATAATATTTAAATCAAAGTAAAGTCGTTGGCAAAATTTGGACTCGATTCGTGGCGCTGGGATCGCTTTTTTCTTATTTATGGACCGATTTGGCTCAAATTCACACCATATAATATTCAAATCAAACTAAAGTCGTTGGCAAAATTTGGACCCGTTGGGTGGCGCTGGGGTCGTATTGGTGTTTGTATGTATGTTCCGTATATACTCCAAAACGGTTATACCAATTTTGATGAAATTTTAAGGCAATCAACCCAGCGGGTTAATTTAGTAGCGACCGGATCAACAGGTGGCGCTGTGATAGCTTTTTTCTTATTTGTGGACCGATTTGGCTCAAATTCAAACCACATAATATTTAAATCAAAGTAAAGTCGTTGGCAAAATTTGGACCCGATAGATGGCGCTGGGGTCGTTTTTTCTTATTTGTGGACCGATTTGGCTCAAATTCACACCACATAATATTTAAATCAAAGTAAAGTCGTTGGCAAAATTTGGACCTGTTAGGTGGCGCTGGGGTAGCTTTTTTCTTATTTGTGGACCGATTTGGCTCAAATTCACACCATATAATACATAAATCAAGCAATATTTATCGTTGGCAAAATTTGGACTCGATAGATGGCGCTGGGGTCGCTTTTTTCTTATTTGTGGACCGATTTGGCTCAAATTCACACCACATAATATTTAAATCAAAGTAAAGTCGTTGGCAAAATTTGGACCCGATAGATGGCGCTGGGGTCGCTTTTTTCTTATTTATGGACCGATTTGGCTCAAATTCACACCATATAATACATAAATCAAAGTTAAGTCGTTGGCAAAATTTGGACCCGATAGATGGCGCTGGGGTCGCTTTTTTCTTATTTATGGACCGATTTGGCTCAAATTCACACCACATAATATTTAAATCAAAGTAAAGTCGTTGGCAAAATTTAGACCCGTTAGGTGGCGCTGGGGTCGCTTTTTTCTTATTTGTGGACCGATTTGGCTCAAATTCACACCACATAATATTTAAATCAAAGTAAAGTCGTTGGCAAAATTTGGACCTGTTAGGTGGCGCTGGGGTCGCTTTTTTCTTATTTGTGGACCGATTTGGCTCAAATTCACACCACATAATATTTATCGTTGGCAAAATTTGGACCCGATAGATGGCGCTGGCGTCGCTTTTTTCTTATTTGTGGATCGATTTGGCTCAAATTCACACCACATAATATTTAAATCAAAGTAAAGTCGTTGGCAAAATTTGGACCCGATAGATGGCGCTGGGTAGCTTTTTTCATATTTATGGACCGATTTGGCCCAAATTCACACCATATAATACATAAATCAAAGTAAAGTCGTTGGCAAAATTTAGACCGTTAGGTGGCGCTGGGGTCGCTTTTTTCATATTTGTGGACCGATTTGGCTCAAATTCACACCACGTTAGGTGGCGCTGGGGTCGCTTTCTTCTTATTTGTGGACCGATTTGGCTCAAATTCACACCACATAATATTTATCGTTGGCAAAATTTGGACCCGATAGATGGCGCTGGGGTCGCTTTTTTCTTATTTGTGGACCGATTTGGCTCAAATTCACACCACATAATATTTAAATCAAAGTAAAGTCGTTGGCAAAATTTGGACTCGATTCGTGGCGCTGGGATCGCTTTTTTCTTATTTATGGACCGATTTGGCTCAAATTCACACCATATAATATTCAAATCAAACTAAAGTCGTTGGCAAAATTTGGACCCGTTGGGTGGCGCTGGGGTCGTATTGGTGTTTGTATGTATGTTCCGTATATACTCCAAAACGGTTATACCAATTTTGATGAAATTTTAAGGCAATCAACCCAGCGGGTTAATTTAGTAGCGACCGGATCAACAGGTGGCGCTGTGATAGCTTTTTTCTTATTTGTGGACCGATTTGGCTCAAATTCAAACCACATAATATTTAAATCAAATCAAATTCACACCACATAATATTTAAATCAAAGTAAAGTCGTTGGCAAAATTTAGACCCGTTAGGTGGCGCTGGGGTAGCTTTTTTCTTATTTGTGGACCGATTTGGCTCAAATTCACACCACATAATATTTAAATCAAAGTAAAGTCGTTGGCAATATTTGGACCTGTTAGGTGACGCTGGGGTAGCTTTTTTCTTATTTGTGGACCGATTTGGCTCAAATTCACACCACATAATATTTAAATCAAAGTAAAGTCGTTGGCAAAATTTAGACCCGTTTTTTCTTATTTGTGGACCGATTTGGCCCAAATTCACACCATATAATACATAAATCAAAGTAAAGTCGTTGGCAAAATTTAGACCGTTAGGTGGCGCTGGGGTCGCTTTTTTCTTATTAGTGGACCGATTTGGCTCAAATTCACACCACGTTAGGTGGCGCTGGGCTCGCTTTTTTCTTATTTGTGGACCGATTTGGCTCAAATTCACACCACATAATATTTATCGTTGGCAAAATTTGGACCTGTTAGGTGGCGCTGGGGTAGCTTTTTTCTTATTTGTGGACCGATTTGGCTCAAATTCACACCACATAATATTTAAATCAAAGTAAAGTCGTTGGCAAAATTTGGACTCGATTCGTGGCGCTGGGATCGCTTTTTTCTTATTTATGGACCGATTTGGCTCAAATTCACACCATATAATATTCAAATCAAACTAAAGTCGTTGGCAAAATTTGGACCCGTTGGGTGGCGCTGGGGTCGTATTGGTGTTTGTATGTATGTTCCGTAAATACTCCAAAACGGTTATACCGATTTTGATGAAATTTTAAGGCAATCAACCCAGCGGGTTAATTTAGTAGCGACCGGATCAACAGGTGGCGCTGTGATACCTTTTTCTTATTTGTGGACCGATTTGGCTCAAATTCACACCATATAATACATAAATCAAAGTTAAGTCGTTGGCAAAATTTGGACCCGATAGATGGCGCTGGGGTCGCTTTTTTCTTATTTATGGACCGATTTGGCTCAAATTCACACCATATAATACATAAATCAAAGTAAAGTCGTTGGCAAAATTTAGACCCGTTAGGTGGCGCTGGGGTCGCTTTTTTCTTATTTGTGGACCGATTTGGCTCAAATTCACACCACATAATTTTTAAATCAAAGTTAAGTCGTTGGCAAAATTTAGACCCGTTAGGTGGCGCTGGGGTCGCTTTTTTCTTATTTGTGGACCGATTTGGATCAAATTCACACCACATAATATTTAAATCAAAGTAAAGTCGTTGGCGAAATTTGGACCCGATAGATGGCGCTGGGGTCGCTCTTTTCTTATTTGTGGACCGAGTTAGGTGGCGCTGGGGTAGCTTTTTTCTTATTTGTGGACCGATTTGGCTCAAATTCACACCACATAATATTTAAATCAAAGTAAAGTCGTTGGCAAAATTTGGACCTGTTAGGTGGCGCTGGGGTAGCTTTTTTCTTATTTTTGGACCGATTTGGCTCAAATTCACACCACATAATATTTAAATCAAAGTAAAGTCGTTGGCAAAATTTGGACCTTTTAGGTGGCGCTGGGGTAGCTTTTTTCTTATTTGTGGACCGATTTGGCTCAAATTCACACCATATAATACATAAAGCAAAGTAAAGTCGTTGGCAAAATTTAGACCGTTAGGTGGCGCTGGGGTCGCTTTTTTCTTATTTGTGGACCGATTTGGCTCAAATTCAAAGCGACCCCAGCGCCACCCAACGGGTCCAAATTTTGCCAACGACTTTAGTTTGATTTGAATATTATATGGTGTGAATTTGAGCCAAATCGGTCCATAAATAAGAAAAAAGCGATCCCAGCGCCACGAATCGAGTCCAAATTTTGCCAACGACTTTACTTTGATTTAAATATTATGTGGTGTGAATTTGAGCCAAATCGGTCCACAAATAAGAAAAAAGCGACCCCAGCGCCATCTATCGGGTCCAAATTTTGCCAACGATAAATATTATGTGGTGTGAATTTGAGCCAAATCGGTCCACAAATAAGAAAAAAGCGACCCCAGCGCCACCTAACAGGTCCAAATTTTGCCAACGACTTTACTTTGATTTAAACATTATGTGGTGTGAATTTGAGCCAAATCGGTCCACAAATAAGAAAAAAGCGACCCCAGCGCCACCTAACGGGTCTAAATTTTGCCAACGACTTTACTTTGATTTAAATATTATGTGGTGTGAATTTGAGCCAAATCGGTCCATAAATAAGAAAAAAGCGACCCCAGCGCCATCTATCGGGTCCAAATTTTGCCAACGACTTTACTTTGATTTAAATATTATGTGGTTTGAATTTGAGCCAAATCGGTCCACAAATAAGAAAAAAGCTATTCACACCACATAATATTTAAATCAAAGTAAAGTCGTTGGCAAAATTTGGACTCGATTCGTGGCGCTGGGATCGCTTTTTTCTTATTTATGGACCGATTTGGCTCAAATTCACACCATATAATATTCAAATCAAACTAAAGTCGTTGGCAAAATTTGGACCCGTTGGGTGGCGCTGGGGTCGTATTGGTGTTTGTATGTATGTTCCGTAAATACTCCAAAACGGTTATACCGATTTTGATGAAATTTTAAGGCAATCAACCCAGCGGGTTAATTTAGTAGCGACCGGATCAACAGGTGGCGCTGTGATACCTTTTTCTTATTTGTGGACCGATTTGGCTCAAATTCACACCACATAATATTTAAATCAAAGTAAAGTCGTTGGCAAAATTTAGACCCGTTAGGTGGCGCTGGGGTCGCTTTTTTCTTATTTGTGGACCGATTTGGCTCAAATTCACACCACATAATTTTTAAATCAAAGTTAAGTCGTTGGCAAAATTTAGACCCGTTAGGTGGCGCTGGGGTCGCTTTTTTCTTATTTGTGGACCGATTTGGATCAAATTCACACCACATAATATTTAAATCAAAGTAAAGTCGTTGGCGAAATTTGGACCCGATAGATGGCGCTGGGGTCGCTCTTTTCTTATTTGTGGACCGATTTGGCTCAAATTCACACCACATAATATTTAAATCAAAGTAAAGTCGTTGGCAAAATTTGGACCTGTTAGGTGGCGCTGGGGTAGCTTTTTTCTTATTTGTGGACCGATTTGGCTCAAATTCACACCACATAATATTTAAATCAAAGTAAAGTCGTTGGCAAAATTTGGACCTGTTAGGTGGCGCTGGGGTAGCTTTTTTCTTATTTTTGGACCGATTTGGCTCAAATTCACACCACATAATATTTAAATCAAAGTAAAGCCGTTGGCAAAATTTGGACCTTTTAGGTGGCGCTGGGGTATCTTTTTTCTTATTTGTGGACCGATTTGGCTCAAATTCACACCACATAATATTTAAATCAAAGTAAAGTCGTTGGCAAAATTTGGACCTGTTAGGTGGCGCTGGGGTCGCTTTTTTCTTATTTGTGGACCGATTTGGCTCAAATTTACACCACATAATATTTAAATCAAAGTAAAGTCGTTGGCAAAATTTGGACTCGATTCGTGGCGCTGGGATCGCTTTTTTCTTATTTGTGGACCGATTTGGCTCAAATTCACACCACATAATATTTATCGTTGGCAAAATTTGGACCCGATAGATGGCGCTGGGGTCGCTTTTTTCTTATTTGTGGACCGATTTGGCTCAAATTCACACCACATAATATCTAAATCAAAGTAAAGTCGTTGGCAAAATTTGGACCCGATAGATGGCGCTGGGGTCGCTTTTTTCTTATTTATGGACCGATTTGGCTCAAATTCACACCATATAATATTCAAATCAAACTAAAGTCGTTGGCAAAATTTGGACCCGATAGATGGCGCTGGGGTCGCTTTTTTCTTATTTATGGACCGATTTGGCTCAAATTCACACCACATAATATTTAAATCAAAGTTAAGTCGTTGGCAAAATTTGGACCTGTTAGGTGGCGCTGGGGTCGCTTTTTTCTTATTTGTGGACCGATTTGGCTCAAATTTACACCACATAATATTTAAATCAAAGTAAAGTCGTTGGCAAAATTTGGACTCGATTCGTGGCGCTGGGATCGCTTTTTTCTTATTTGTGGACCGATTTGGCTCAAATTCACACCACATAATATTTATCGTTGGCAAAATTTGGACCCGATAGATGGCGCTGGGGTCGCTTTTTTCTTATTTGTGGACCGATTTGGCTCAAATTCACACCACATAATATCTAAATCAAAGTAAAGTCGTTGGCAAAATTTGGACCCGATAGATGGCGCTGGGGTCGCTTTTTTCTTATTTATGGACCGATTTGGCTCAAATTCACACCATATAATATTCAAATCAAACTAAAGTCGTTGGCAAAATTTGGACCCGATAGATGGCGCTGGGGTCGCTTTTTTCTTATTTATGGACCGATTTGGCTCAAATTCACACCACATAATATTTAAATCAAAGTAAAGTCGTTGGCAAAATTTAGACCCGTTAGGTGGCGCTGGGGTCGCTTTTTTCTTATTTGTGGACCGATTTGTCTCAAATTCACACCACATAATATTTAAATCAAAGTAAAGTCGTTGGCAAAATTTGGACCTGTTAGGTGGCGCTGGGGTCGCTTTTTTCTTATTTGTGGACCGATTTGGCTCAAATTCACACCACATAATATTTATCGTTGGCAAAATTTGGACCCGATAGATGGCGCTGGCGTCGCTTTTTTCTTATTTGTGGACCGATTTGGCTCAAATTCACACCACATAATATTTAAATCAAAGTAAAGTCGTTGGCAAAATTTGGACCCGATAGATGGCGCTGGGGTAGCTTTTTTCATATTTATGGACCGATTTGGCCCAAATTCACACCATATAATACATAAATCAAAGTAAAGTCGTTGGCAAAATTTAGACCGTTAGGTGGCGCTGGGGTCGCTTTTTTCTTATTTGTGGACCGATTTGGCTCAAATTCACTCCACGTTAGGTGGCGCTGGGTCGCTTTTTTCTTATTTGTGGACCGATTTGGCTCAAATTCACACCACATAATATTTATCGTTGGCAAAATTTGGACCCGATAGATGGCGCTGGGGTCGCTTTTTTCTTATTTGTGGACCGATTTGGCTCAAATTCACACCACATAATATTTAAATCAAAGTAAAGTCGTTGGCAAAATTTGGACCCGATAGATGGCGCTGGGGTCGCTTTTTTCTTATTTATGGACCGATTTGGCTCAAATTCACACCATATAATACATAAGTCAAAGTTAAGTCGTTGGCAAAATTAAGACCCGTTAGGTGGCGCTGGGGTCGCTTTTTTCTTATTTGTGGGCCGATTTGGCTCAAATTTACACCAAAATAATATTTAAATCAAAGTAAAGTCGTTGGCAAAATTTGGACCCGATAGATGGCGCTGGGGTCGCTTTTTTCTTATTTGTGGACCGATTTGGCTCAAATTCACACCACATAATATTTAAATCAAAGTAAAGTCGTTGGCAAAATTTAGACCCGTTAGGTGGCGCTGGGGTCGCTTTTTTCTTATTTGTGGACCGATTTGGCTCAAATTCACACCACATAATATTTAAATCAAAGTAAAGTCGTTGGCAGCGGGTTAATTTAGTAGCGACCGGATCAACAGGTGGCACTGGGGTAGCTTTTTTCTTATTTGTGGACCGATTTGGCTCAAATTCACACCACATAATATTTAAATCAAAGTAAAGTCGTTGGGAAAATTTGGACTCGATTCGTGGCGCTGGGATCGCTTTTTTCTTATTTATGGACCGATTTGGCTCAAATTCACACCATATAATATTCAAATCAAACTAAAGTCGTTGGCAAAATTTGGACCCGTTGGGTGGCGCTGGGGTCGTATTGGTGTTTGTATGTATGTTCCGTATATACTCCAAAACGGTTATACCGATTTTGATGAAATTTTAAGGCAATCAACCCAGCGGGATTAATTTAGTAGCGACCGGATCAACAGGTGGCGCTGGGATAGCTTTTTTCTTATTTGTCGACCGATTTGGCTCAAATTCACACCACATAATATATAAATCAAAGTAAAGTCGTTGGCTAAATTTGGACCCGTTAGATGGCGCTGGGTCGCTTTTTTCTTATTTATGGACCGATTTGGCTCAAATTCACACCATATAATACATAAATCAAAGTAAAGTCGTTGGCAAAATTTAGACCCGTTAGGTGGCGCTGGGGTCGCTTTTTTCTTATTTGTGGACCGATTTGGCTCAAATTCACACCACATAATTTTTAAATCAAAGTTAAGTCGTTGGCAAAATTTAGACCCGTTAGGTGGCGCTGGGGTCGCTTTTTTCTTATTTGTGGACCGATTTGGCTCAAATTCACACCACATAATATTTAAATCAAAGTAAAAACGTTGGCGAAATTTGGACCCGATAGATGGCGCTGGGGTAGCTTTTTTCTTATTTGTGGACCGATTTGGCTCAAATTCACACCACATAATATTTAAATCAAAGTAAAGTCGTTGGCAAAATTTGGACTCGATTCGTGGCGCTGGGATCGCTTTTTTCTTATTTATGGACCGATTTGGCTCAAATTCACACCATATAATATTCAAATCAAACTAAAGTCGTTGGCAAAATTTGGACCCGTTGGGTGGCGCTGGGGTCGTATTGGTGTTTGTATGTATGTTCCGTATATACTCCAAAACGGTTATACCAATTTTGATGAAATTTCAAGGCAATCAACCCAGCGGGTTAATTTAGTAGCGACCGGATCAATAGGTGGCGCTGTGATAGCTTTTTTCTTATTTGTGGACCGATTTGGCTCAAATTCAAACCACATAATATTTAAATCAAAGTAAAGTCGTTGGCAAAATTTGGACCCGATAGATGGCGCTGGGGTCGCTTTTTTCTTATTTATGGACCGATTTGGCTCAAATTCACACCATATAATACATAAATCAAAGTAAAGTCGTTGGCAAAATTTGGACCCGATAGATGGCGCTGGGGTCGCTTTTTTCTTATTTGTGGACCGATTTGGCTCAAATTCACACCACATAATATTTAAATCAAAGTAAAGTCGTTGGCAAAATTTGGACCCGATAGATGGCGCTGGGGTCGCTTTTTTCTTATTTATGGACCGATTTGGCTCAAATTCACACCATATAATACATAAGTCAAAGTTAAGTCGTTGGCAAAATTAAGACCCGTTAGGTGGCGCTGGGGTCGCTTTTTTCTTATTTGTGGGCCGATTTGGCTCAAATTTACACCAAAATAATATTTAAATCAAAGTAAAGTCGTTGGCAAAATTTGGACCCGATAGATGGCGCTGGGGATAATAATATTATAATATATAAATCAAAAATATTTAAATCAAAGTAAAGTCGTTGGCAGCGGGTTAATTTAGTAGCGACCGGATCAACAGGTGGCACTGGGGTAGCTTTTTTCTTATTTGTGGACCGATTTGGCTCAAATTCACACCACATAATATTTAAATCAAAGTAAAGTCGTTGGGAAAATTTGGACTCGATTCGTGGCGCTGGGATCGCTTTTTTCTTATTTATGGACCGATTTGGCTCAAATTCACACCATATAATATTCAAATCAAACTAAAGTCGTTGGCAAAATTTGGACCCGTTGGGTGGCGCTGGGGTCGTATTGGTGTTTGTATGTATGTTCCGTATATACTCCAAAACGGTTATACCGATTTTGATGAAATTTTAAGGCAATCAACCCAGCGGGATTAATTTAGTAGCGACCGGATCAACAGGTGGCGCTGGGATAGCTTTTTTCTTATTTGTCGACCGATTTGGCTCAAATTCACACCACATAATATATAAATCAAAGTAAAGTCGTTGGCTAAATTTGGACCCGTTAGATGGCGCTGGGTCGCTTTTTTCTTATTTATGGACCGATTTGGCTCAAATTCACACCATATAATACATAAATCAAAGTAAAGTCGTTGGCAAAATTTAGACCCGTTAGGTGGCGCTGGGGTCGCTTTTTTCTTATTTGTGGACCGATTTGGCTCAAATTCACACCACATAATTTTTAAATCAAAGTTAAGTCGTTGGCAAAATTTAGACCCGTTAGGTGGCGCTGGGGTCGCTTTTTTCTTATTTGTGGACCGATTTGGCTCAAATTCACACCACATAATATTTAAATCAAAGTAAAAACGTTGGCGAAATTTGGACCCGATAGATGGCGCTGGGGTAGCTTTTTTCTTATTTGTGGACCGATTTGGCTCAAATTCACACCACATAATATTTAAATCAAAGTAAAGTCGTTGGCAAAATTTGGACTCGATTCGTGGCGCTGGGATCGCTTTTTTCTTATTTATGGACCGATTTGGCTCAAATTCACACCATATAATATTCAAATCAAACTAAAGTCGTTGGCAAAATTTGGACCCGTTGGGTGGCGCTGGGGTCGTATTGGTGTTTGTATGTATGTTCCGTATATACTCCAAAACGGTTATACCAATTTTGATGAAATTTCAAGGCAATCAACCCAGCGGGTTAATTTAGTAGCGACCGGATCAATAGGTGGCGCTGTGATAGCTTTTTTCTTATTTGTGGACCGATTTGGCTCAAATTCAAACCACATAATATTTAAATCAAAGTAAAGTCGTTGGCAAAATTTGGACCCGATAGATGGCGCTGGGGTCGCTTTTTTCTTATTTATCGACCGATTTGGCTCAAATTCACACCATATAATACATAAATCAAAGTAAAGTCGTTGGCAAAATTTAGACCCGTTAGGTGGCGCTGGGGTCGCTTTTTTCTTGTTTGTGGACCGATTTGGCTCAAATTCACACCACATAATATTTAAATCAAAGTAAAGTCGTTGGCAAAATTTGGATCCGATAGATGGCGCTGGGGTCGCTTTTTTCTTATTTGTGGACCGATTTGGCTCAAATTCACACCACATAATATTTAAATCAAAGTAAAGTCGTTGGCAAAATTTAGACCCGTTAGGTGGCGCTGGGGTCGCTTTTTTCTTATTTGTGGACCGATTTGGCTCAAATTCACACCACATAATATTTAAATCAAAGTAAAGTCGTTGGCAGCGGGTTAATTTAGTAGCGACCGGATCAACAGGTGGCACTGGGGTAGCTTTTTTCTTATTTGTGGACCGATTTGGCTCAAATTCACACCACATAATATTTAAATCAAAGTAAAGTCGTTGGGAAAATTTGGACTCGATTCGTGGCGCTGGGATCGCTTTTTTCTTATTTATGGACCGATTTGGCTCAAATTCACACCATATAATATTCAAATCAAACTAAAGTCGTTGGCAAAATTTGGACCCGTTGGGTGGCGCTGGGGTCGTATTGGTGTTTGTATGTATGTTCCGTATATACTCCAAAACGGTTATACCGATTTTGATGAAATTTTAAGGCAATCAACCCAGCGGGTTAATTTAGTAGCGACCGGATCAACAGGTGGCGCTGTGATACCTTTTTCTTATTTGTGGACCGATTTGGCTCAAATTCACACCATATAATACATAAATCAAAGTTAAGTCGTTGGCAAAATTTGGACCAGATAGATGGCGCTGGGGTCGTATTGGTGTTTGTATGTATGTTCCGTATATACTCCAAAACGGTTATACCGATTTTGATGAAATTTTAAGGCAATCAACCCAGCGGGTTAATTTAGTAGCGACCGGATCAACAGGTGGCGCTGTGATACCTTTTTCTTATTTGTGGACCGATTTGGCTCAAATTCACACCATATAATACATAAATCAAAGTTAAGTCGTTGGCAAAATTTGGACCCGATAGATGGCGCTGGGGTCGCTTTTTTCTTATTTATGGACCGATTTGGCTCAAATTCACACCACATAATATTTAAATCAAAGTAAAGTCGTTGGCAAAATTTAGACCCGTTAGGTGGCGCTGGGGTCGCTTTTTTCTTATTTGTGGACCGATTTGGCTCAAATTCACACCACACAATATTTAAATCAAAGTAAAGTCGTTGGCAAAATTTGGACCTGTTAGGTGGCGCTGGGGTAGCTTTTTTCTTATTTGTGGACCGATTTGGCTCAAATTCACACCACATAATATTTATCGTTGGCAAAATTTGGACCCGATAGATGGCGCTGGCGTCGCTTTTTTCTTATTTGTGGACCGATTTGGCTCAAATTCACACCAAATAATATTTAAATCAAAGTAAAGTCGTGGGCAAAATTTGGACCCGATAGATGGCGCTGGGGTAGCTTTTTTCATATTTATGGACCGATTTGGCCCAAATTCACACCATATAATACATAAATCAAAGTAAAGTCGTTGGCAAAATTTAGACCGTTCGGTGGCGCTGGGGTCGCTTTTTTCTTATTTGTGGACCGATTTGGCTCAAATTCACACCACGTTAGGTGGCGCTGGGGTCGCTTTTTTCTTATTTGTGGACCGATTTGGCTCAAATTCACACCACATAATATTTATCGTTGGCAAAATTTGGACCCGATAGATGGCGCTGGGGTCGCTTTTTTCTTATTTGTGGACCGATTTGGCTCAAATTCACACCACATAATATTTAAATCAAAGTAAAGTCGTTGGCAAAATTTGGACCCGATAGATGGCGCTGGGGTCGCTTTTTTCTTATTTATGGACCGATTTGGCTCAAATTCACACCATATAATACATAAATCAAAGTTAAGTCGTTGGCAAAATTTAGACCCGTTAGGTGGCGCTGGGGTCACTTTTTTCTTATTTGTGGGCCGATTTGGCTCAAATTTACACCAAATAATATTTAAATCAAAGTAAAGTCGTTGGCAAAATTTGGACTCGATTCGTGGCGCTGGGATCGCTTTTTTCTTATTTATGGACCGATTTGGCTCAAATTCACACCGTATAATATTCAAATCAAACTAAAGTCGTTGGCAAAATTTGGACCCGTTGGGTGGCGCTGGGGTCGTATTGGTGTTTGTATGTATGTTCCGTATATACTCCAAAACGGTTATACCGATTTTGATGAAATTTTAAGGCAATCAACCCAGCGGGTTAATTTAGTAGCGACCGGATCAACAGGTGGCGCTGGGATAGCTTTTTTCTTATTTGTCGACCGATTTGGCTCAAATTCACACCACATAATATATAAATCAATGTAAAGTCGTTGGCTAAATTTGGACCCGTTAGATGGCGCTGGGTCGCTTTTTTCTTATTTATGGACCGATTTGGCTCAAATTCACACCATATAATACATAAATCAAAGTAAAGTCGTTGGCAAAAGTTAGACCCGTTAGGTGGCGCTGGGGTCGCTTTTTTCTTATTTGTGGACCGATTTGGCTCAAATTCACACCACATAATTTTTAAATCAAAGTTAAGTCGTTGGCAAAATTTAGACCCGTTAGGTGGCGCTGGGGTCGCTTTTTTCTTATTTGTGGACCGATTTGGCTCAAATTCACACCACATGATATTTAAATCAAAGTAAAAACGTTGGCGAAATTTGGACCCGATAGATGGCGCTTGGGTAGCTTTTTTCTTATTTGTGGACCGATTTGGCTCAAATTCACACCACATAATATTTAAATCAAAGTAAAGTCGTTGGCAAAATTTGGACTCGATTCGTGGCGCTGGGATCGCTTTTTTCTTATTTATGGACCGATTTGGCTCAAATTCACACCATATAATATTCAAATCAAACTAAAGTCGTTGGCAAAATTTGGACCCGTTGGGTGGCGCTGGGGTCGTATTGGTGTTTGTATGTATGTTCCGTATATACTCCAAAACGGTTATACCAATTTTGATGAAATTTCAAGGCAATCAACCCAGCGGGTTAATTTAGTAGCGACCGGATCAACAGGTGGCGCTGTGATGGCTTTTTTCTTATTTGTGGACCGATTTGGCTCAAATTCAAACCACATAATATTTAAATCAAACTAAAGTCGTTGGCAAAATTTGGACCCGATAGATGGCGCTGGTGTCGCTTTTTTCTTTGGCAAAATTTATAAATCAAAGTAAAGTCGTTGGCTAAATTTGGACCCGTTAGATGGCGCTGGGTCGCTTTTTTCTTATTTATGGACCGATTTGGCTCAAATTCACACCATATAATACATAAATCAAAGTAAAGTCGTTGGCAGAATTTATAAATCAAAGTAAAGTCGTTGGCTAAATTTGGACCCGTTAGGTGGCGCTGGGGTCGCTTTTTTCTTGTTTGTGGACCGATTTGGCTCAAATTCACACCACATAATATTTAAATCAAAGTAAAGTCGTTGGCAAAATTTGGATCCGTTGGGTGGCGCTGGGGTCGTATTGGTGTTTGTATGTATGTTCCGTATATACTCCAAAACGGTTATACCAATTTTGATGAAATTTCAAGGCAATCAACCCAGCGGGTTAATTTAGTAGCGACCGGATCAACAGGTGGCGCTGTGATGGCTTTTTTCTTATTTGTGGACCGATTTGGCTCAAATTCAAACCACATAATATTTAAATCAAAGTAAAGTCGTTGGCAAAATTTGGACCCGATAGATGGCGCTGGTGTCGCTTTTTTCTTATTTATGGACCGGAAAGTAAAGTCGTTGGCAAAATTTGGACTCGATTCGTGGCGCTGGGATCGCTTTTTTCTTATTTATGGACCGATTTGGCTCAAATTCACACCGTATAATATTCAAATCAAACTAAAGTCGTTGGCAAAATTTGGACCCGTTGGGTGGCGCTGGGGTCGTATTGGTGTTTGTATGTATGTTCCGTATATACTCCAAAACGGTTATACCGATTTTGATGAAATTTTAAGGCAATCAACCCAGCGGGTTAATTTAGTAGCGACCGGATCAACAGGTGGCGCTGGGATAGCTTTTTTCTTATTTGTCGACCGATTTGGCTCAAATTCACACCACATAATATATAAATCAAAGTAAAGTCGTTGGCTAAATTTGGACCCGTTAGATGGCGCTGGGTCGCTTTTTTCTTATTTATGGACCGATTTGGCTCAAATTCACACCATATAATACATAAATCAAAGTAAAGTCGTTGGCAAAATTTAGACCCGTTAGGTGGCGCTGGGGTCGCTTTTTTCTTATTTGTGGACCGATTTGGCTCAAATTCACACCACATAATTTTTAAATCAAAGTTAAGTCGTTGGCAAAATTTAGACCCGTTAGGTGGCGCTGGGGTCGCTTTTTTCTTATTTGTGGACCGATTTGGCTCAAATTCACACCACATAATATTTAAATCAAAGTAAAAACGTTGGCGAAATTTGGACCCGATAGATGGAGCTGGGGTAGCTTTTTTCTTATTTGTGGACCGATTTGGCTCAAATTCACACCACATAATATTTAAATCAAAGTAAAGTCGTTGGCAAAATTTGGACTCGATTCGTGGCGCTGGTGTCGCTTTTTTCTTATTTATGGACCGATTTGGCTCAAATTCACACCATATAATACATAAATCAAAGTAAAGTCGTTGGCAAAATTTAGACCCGTTAGGTGGCGCTGGGGTCGCTTTTTTCTTGTTTGTGGACCGATTTGGCTCAAATTCACACCACATAATATTTAAATCAAAGTAAAGTCGTTGGCAAAATTTGGACCCGATAGATGGCGCTGGGGTCGCTTTTTTCTTATTTGTGGACCGATTTGGCTCAAATTCACACCACATAATATTTAAATCAAAGTAAAGTCGTTGGCAAAATTTGGACTCGATTCGTGGCGCTGGGATCGCTTTTTCCTTATTTGTGGACCGATTTGGCTCAAATTCACACCATATAATATTCAAATAAAACTAAAGTCGTTGGCAAAATTTGGACCCGTTGGGTGGCGCTGGGGTCGTATTGGTGTTTGTATGTATGTTCCGTAAATACTCCAAAACGGTTATACCGATTTTGATGAAATTTTAAGGCAATCAACCCAGCGGGTTAATTTAGTAGCGACCGGATCAACAGGTGGCGCTGTGATACCTTTTTCTTATTTGTGGACCGATTTGGCTCAAATTCACACCATATAATACATAAATCAAAGTTAAGTCGTTGGCAAAATTTGGACCAGATAGATGGCGCTGGGGTCGTATTGGTGTTTGTATGTATGTTCCGTATATACTCCAAAACGGTTATACCGATTTTGATGAAATTTTAAGGCAATCAACCCAGCGGGTTAATTTAGTAGCGACCGGATCAACAGGTGGCGCTGGGATAGCTTTTTTCTTATTTGTCGACCGATTTGGCTCAAATTCACACCACATAATATATAAATCAAAGTAAAGTCGTTGGCTAAATTTGGACCCGTTAGATGGCGCTGGGTAGCTTTTTTCTTATTTATGGACCGATTTGACTCAAATTCACACCATATAATACATAAATCAAAGTAAAGTCGTTGGCAGAATTTAGACCCGTTAGGTGGCGCTGGGGTCGCTTTTTTCTTATTTATGGACCGATTTGGCTCAAATTCACACCATATAATACATAAATCAAAGTAAAGTCGTTGGCAGAATTTAGACCCGTTAGGTGGCGCTGTGATAGCTTTTTTCTTATTTGTGGACCGATTTGGCTCAAATTCACACAACATAATATTTAAATCAAAGTAAAGTCGTTGGCAAAATTTGGACCCGATAGATGGCGCTGGGGTCGCTTTTTTCTTATTTATGGACCGATTTGGCTCAAATTCACACCATATAATACATAAATCAAAGTAAAGTCGTTGGCAAAATTTAGACCCGTTAGGTGGCGCTGGGGTCGCTTTTTTCATATTTGTGGACCGATTTGGCTCAAATTCACACCACATAATATTTAAATCAAAGTAAAGACGTTGGCAAAATTTGGACCCGATAGATGGCGCCGGGGTCGCTTTTTTCTTATTTATGGACCGATTTGGCTCAAATTCACAGCATATAATACATAAATCAAAGTAAAGTCGTTGGCAAAATTTAGACCCGTTAGGTGGCGCTGGGGTCGCTTTTTTCATATTTGTGGACCGATTTGGCTCAAATTCACACCATATAATATTCAAATCAAACTAAAGTCGTTGGCAAAATTTGGACTCGATTCGTGGCGCTGGGATCGCTTTTTTCTTATTTGTGGACCGATTTGGCTCAAATTCACACCATATAATATTCAAATCAAACTAAAGTCGTTGGCAAAATTTGGACCCGTTGGGTGGCGCTGGGGTCGTATTGGTGTTTGTATGTATGTTCCGTAAATACTCCAAAACGGTTATACCGATTTTGATGAAATTTTAAGGCAATCAACCCAGCGGGTTAATTTAGTAGCGACCGGATCAACAGGCGGCGCTGTGATACCTTTTTCTTATTTGTGGACCGATTTGGCTCAAATTCACACCATATAATACATAAATCAAAGTTAAGTCGTTGGCAAAATTTGGACCAGATATATGGCGCTGGGGTCGCTTTTTTCTTATTTATGGACCGATTTGGCTCAAATTCACACCATATAATACATAAATAAAAGTTAAGTCGTTGGCAAAATTTAGACCCGTTAGGTGGCGCTGGGGTCGCTTTTTCCTTATTTGTGGACCGATTTGGCTCAAATTCACACCACATAATATTTAAATCAAAGTAAAGTCGTTGGCAAAATTTGGACCCGATAGATGATGATGGGGTCGCTTTTTTCTTATTTATGGACCGATTTGGCTCAAATTCACACCATATAATACATAAATCAAAGTAAAGTCGTTGGCAAAATTTAGCCCCGTTAGGTGGCGCTGGGGTCGCTTTTTTCTTGTTTATGGACCGATTTGGCTCAAATTCACACCACATAATATATAAATCAAAGTAAAGTCGTTGGCTAAATTTGGACCCGATAGATTGCGCTGGGGTCGCTTTTTTCTTATTTGTGGACCGATTTGGCTCAAATTCACACCACATAATATTTAAATCAAAGTAAAGTCGTTGGCAGCGGGTTAATTTAGTAGCGACCGGATCAACAGGTGGCACTGGGGTAGCTTTTTTCTTATTTGTGGACCGATTTGGCTCAAATTCACACCACATAATATTTAAATCAAAGTAAAGTCGTTGGCAAAATTTGGACCTGTTAGGTGGCGCTGGGATAGCTTTTTTCTTATTTGTGGACCGATTTGGCTCAAATTCACACCACATAATATTTAAATCAAAGTAAAGTCGTTGGCAAAATTTGGACTTGATAGGTGCCGCTGGGGTCGCTTTTTTCTTATGTATGTATGTATGTTCCGTATATACTTCAAAACGGTTAAACCCATTTTGATGAAATTTTAAGGCAATCAACCCAGCGGGATAATTTAGTAGCGACCGAATCAACAGATGGCGCTGGGGTAGCTTTTTTCATATTTATGGACCGATTTGGCTCAAATTCACACCATATAATACATAAATCAAAGTAAAGTCGTTGGCAAAATTTAGACCCGTTAGGTGGCGCTGGGGTCGCTTTTTTCTTATTTGTGGACCGATTTGGCTCAAATTCACATCATATGATACATAAATCAAAATAAAGTCGTTGGCTAAATTTGGACTTGATAGGTGGCGCTGGGGTCGCTTTTTTCTTATTTGTGGACCGATTTGGCTCAAATTCACACCACATAATATTTAAATCAAAGTAAAGTCGTTGGCAAAATTTAGACCCGTTTGGTGGCGCTGTGATAGCTTTTTTCTTATTTGTGGACCGATTTGGCTCAAATTCACACCACATAATATTTAAATCAAAGTAAAGTCGTTGGCAAAATTTGGACCCGATAGATGGCGCTGGGGTCGCTTTTTTCTTATTTGTGGACCGATTTGGCTCAAATTCACACCACATAATATTTAAATCAAAGTAAAGTCGTTGGCAAAATTTGGACCCGATAGATGGCGCTGGGGTCGCTTTTTTCTTATTTATGGACCGATTTGGCTCAAATTCACACCATATAATACATAAATCAAAGTAAAGTCGTTGGCAGCGGGTTAATTTAGTAGATACCGGATCAACAGGTGGCACTGGGGTAGCTTTTTTCTTATTTGTGGACCGATTTGGCTCAAATTCACACCACATAATATTTAAATCAAAGTAAAGTCGTTGGCAAAATTTGGACCTGTTAGGTGGCGCTGGGGTAGCTTTTTTCTTATTTGTGGACCGATTTGGCTCAAATTCACACCACATAATATTTAAATCAAAGTAAAGTCGTTGGCAAAATTTGGACATGATAGGTGGCGCTGGGGTCGCTTTTTTCTTATGTATGTATGTATGTTCCGTATATACTCCAAAACGGTTAAACCCATTTTGATGAAATTTTAAGGCAATCAACCCAGCGGGTTAATTTAGTAGCGACCGGATCAACAGGTGGCGCTGGGATAGCTTTTTTCTTATTTGTCGACCGATTTGGCTCAAATTCACACCACATAATATATAAATCAAAGTAAAGTCGTTGGCTAAATTTGGACCCGTTAGATGGCGCTGGGTCGCTTTTTTCTTATTTATGGACCGATTTGGCTCAAATTCACACCATATAATACATAAATCAAAGTAAAGTCGTTGGCAGAATTTAGACCCGTTAGGTGGCGCTGGGGTCGCTTTTTTCTTATTTATGGACCGATTTGGCTCAAATTCACACCATATAATACATAAATCAAAGTAAAGTCGTTGGCAGAATTTAGACCCGTTAGGTGGCGCTGTGATAGCTTTTTTCTTATTTGTGGACCGATTTGGCTCAAATTCACACAACATAATATTTAAATCAAAGTAAAGTCGTTGGCAAAATTTGGACCCGATAGATGGCGCTGGGGTCGCTTTTTTCTTATTTATGGACCGATTTGGCTCAAATTCACACCATATAATACATAAATCAAAGTAAAGTCGTTGGCAAAATTTAGACCCGTTAGGTGGCGCTGGGGTCGCTTTTTTCATATTTGTGGACCGATTTGGCTCAAATTCACACCACATAATATTTAAATCAAAGTAAAGTCGTTGGCAAAATTTGGACCCGATAGATGGCGCCGGGGTCGCTTTTTTCTTATTTATGGACCGATTTGGCTCAAATTCACACCATATAATACATAAATCAAAGTAAAGTCGTTGGCAAAATTTAGACCCGTTAGGTGGCGCTGGGGTCGCTTTTTTCATATTTGTGGACCGATTTGGCTCAAATTCACACCATATAATATTCAAATCAAACTAAAGTCGTTGGCAAAATTTGGACTCGATTCGTGGCGCTGGGATCGCTTTTTTCTTATTTGTGGACCGATTTGGCTCAAATTCACACCATATAATATTCAAATCAAACTAAAGTCGTTGGCAAAATTTGGACCCGTTGGGTGGCGCTGGGGTCGTATTGGTGTTTGTATGTATGTTCCGTAAATACTCCAAAACGGTTATACCGATTTTGATGAAATTTTAAGGCAATCAACCCAGCGGGTTAATTTAGTAGCGACCGGATCAACAGGCGGCGCTGTGATACCTTTTTCTTATTTGTGGACCGATTTGGCTCAAATTCACACCATATAATACATAAATCAAAGTTAAGTCGTTGGCAAAATTTGGACCAGATATATGGCGCTGGGGTCGCTTTTTTCTTATTTATGGACCGATTTGGCTCAAATTCACACCATATAATACATAAATAAAAGTTAAGTCGTTGGCAAAATTTAGACCCGTTAGGTGGCGCTGGGGTCGCTTTTTCCTTATTTGTGGACCGATTTGGCTCAAATTCACACCACATAATATTTAAATCAAAGTAAAGTCGTTGGCAAAATTTGGACCCGATAGATGATGATGGGGTCGCTTTTTTCTTATTTATGGACCGATTTGGCTCAAATTCACACCATATAATACATAAATCAAAGTAAAGTCGTTGGCAAAATTTAGCCCCGTTAGGTGGCGCTGGGGTCGCTTTTTTCTTGTTTATGGACCGATTTGGCTCAAATTCACACCACATAATATATAAATCAAAGTAAAGTCGTTGGCTAAATTTGGACCCGATAGATTGCGCTGGGGTCGCTTTTTTCTTATTTGTGGACCGATTTGGCTCAAATTCACACCACATAATATTTAAATCAAAGTAAAGTCGTTGGCAGCGGGTTAATTTAGTAGCGACCGGATCAACAGGTGGCACTGGGGTAGCTTTTTTCTTATTTGTGGACCGATTTGGCTCAAATTCACACCACATAATATTTAAATCAAAGTAAAGTCGTTGGCAAAATTTGGACCTGTTAGGTGGCGCTGGGATAGCTTTTTTCTTATTTGTGGACCGATTTGGCTCAAATTCACACCACATAATATTTAAATCAAAGTAAAGTCGTTGGCAAAATTTGGACTTGATAGGTGGCGCTGGGGTCGCTTTTTTCTTATGTATGTATGTATGTTCCGTATATACTTCAAAACGGTTAAACCCATTTTGATGAAATTTTAAGGCAATCAACCCAGCGGGATAATTTAGTAGCGACCGAATCAACAGATGGCGCTGGGGTAGCTTTTATCTTATTTGTGGACCGATTTGGCTCAAATTCACACCATATAATAATTAAATCAAAGTAAAGTCGTTGGCAAAATTTAGAACTGTAAGGTGGCGCTGGGGTCGCTTTTTTCTTATTTATGGACCGATTTGGCTCAAATTCACACCATATAATACATAAATCAAAGTAAAGTCGTTGGCAAAATTTGGACTCGATAGGTGGCCCTGTGGTAGCTTTTCTCTTCTTTGTGGACAGATTTGGCTCAAATTCACACCACATAATATTTAAATCAAAGTAAAGTCGTTGGCAGCGTGTTAATTTAGTAGCGACCGGATCAACAGGTGGCACTGGGGTAGCTTTTTTCTTATTTGTGGACCGATTTGGCTCAAATTCACACCACATAATATTTAAATCAAAGTAGAGTCGTTGGCAGCGGGTTAATTTAGTAGCGACCGGATCAACAGGTGGCGCTGGGGTAGCTTTTTTCTTATTTGTGGACCGATTTGGCTCAAATTCACACCACATAATATCTAAATCAAATTAAAGTCGTTGGCAAAATTTGGACCCGATAGATGGCACTGGGGTAGCTTTTTTCATATTTATGGACCGATTTGGCTCAAATTCACACCATATAATACATAAATCAAAGTAAAGTCGTTGGCAAAATTTAGACCCGTTAGGTGGCGCTGGGGTCGCTTTTTTCTTATTTGTGGACCGATTTGGCTCAAATTCACATCATATGATACATAAATCAAAATAAAGTCGTTGGCTAAATTTGGACTTGATAGGTGGCGCTGGGGTCGCTTTTTTCTTATTTGTGGACCGATTTGGCTCAAATTCACACCACATAATATTTAAATCAAAGTAAAGTCGTTGGCAAAATTTAGACCCGTTTGGTGGCGCTGTGATAGCTTTTTTCTTATTTGTGGACCGATTTGGCTCAAATTCACACCACATAATATTTAAATCAAAGTAAAGTCGTTGGCAAAATTTGGACCCGATAGATGGCGCTGGGGTCGCTTTTTTCTTATTTGTGGACCGATTTGGCTCAAATTCACACCACATAATATTTAAATCAAAGTAAAGTCGTTGGCAAAATTTGGACCCGATAGATGGCGCTGGGGTCGCTTTTTTCTTATTTATGGACCGATTTGGCTCAAATTCACACCATATAATACATAAATCAAAGTAAAGTCGTTGGCAGCGGGTTAATTTAGTAGATACCGGATCAACAGGTGGCACTGGGGTAGCTTTTTTCTTATTTGTGGACCGATTTGGCTCAAATTCACACCACATAATATTTAAATCAAAGTAAAGTCGTTGGCAAAATTTGGACCTGTTAGGTGGCGCTGGGGTAGCTTTTTTCTTATTTGTGGACCGATTTGGCTCAAATTCACACCACATAATATTTAAATCAAAGTAAAGTCGTTGGCAAAATTTGGACATGATAGGTGGCGCTGGGGTCGCTTTTTTCTTATGTATGTATGTATGTTCCGTATATACTCCAAAACGGTTAAACCCATTTTGATGAAATTTTAAGGCAATCAACCCAGCGGGATAATTTAGTAGCGACCGAATCAACAGATGGTGCTGGGGTAGCTTTTTTCTTATTTGTGGACCGATTTGGCTCAAATTCACACCATATAATAATTAAATCAAAGTAAAGTCGTTGGCAACATTTAGAACTGTTAGGTGGCGCTGGGGTCGCTTTTTTCTTATTTATGGACCGATTTGGCTCAAATTCACACCATATAATACATAAATCAAAGTAAAGTCGTTGGCAAAATTTGGACTCGATAGGTGGCCCTGTGGTAGCTTTTCTCTTCTTTGTGGACAGATTTGGCTCAAATTCACACCACATAATATTTAAATCAAAGTAAAGTCGTTGGCAGCGGGTTAATTTAGTAGCGACCGGATCAACAGGTGGCACTGGGGTAGCTTTTTTCTTATTTGTGGACCGATTTGGCTCAAATTCACACCACATAATATTTAAATAAAAGTAGAGTCGTTGGCAGCGGGTAAATTTAGTAGCGACCGGATCAACAGGTGACGCTGGGGTAGCTTTTTTCTTATTTGTGGACCGATTTGGCTCAAATTTACACCAAATAATATTTAAATCAAAGTAAAGTCGTTGGCAAAATTTGGACCCGATAGATGGCGCTGGGGTAGCTTTTTTATATTTATGGACCGATTTGGCTCAAATTCACACCATATAATACATAAATCAAAGTAAAGTCGTTGGCAAAATTTAGACCCGTTAGGTGGCGCTGGGGTCGCTTTTTTCTTATTTGTGGACCGATTTGGCTCAAATTCACATCATATGATACATAATTCACATCATATGATACATAAATCAAAATAAAGTCGTTGGCTAAATTTGGATTTGATAGGTGGCGCTGGGGTCGCTTTTTTCTTATGTATGTATGTATGTTCCGTATATACTCCAAAACGGTTATACCGATTTTGATGAAATTTTAAGGCAATCAACCCAGCGGGTTAATTTAGTAGCGACCGGATCAACAGGTGGCGCTGGGATAGCTTTTTCTTATTTGTCGACCGATTTGGCTCAAATTCACACCACATAATATTTAAATCAAAGTTAAGTCGTTGGCAAAATTTGGACCCGATAGATGGCGCTGGGTCGCTTTTTTCTTATTTATGGACCGATTTGGCTCAAATTCACACCATATAATACATAAATCAAAGTAAAGTCGTTGGCAAAATTTAGACCCGTTAGGTGGCGCTGGGGTCGCTTTTTTCTTATTTGTGGACCGATTTGGCTCAAATTCACACCACATAATATTTAAATCAAAGTAAAGTCGTTGGCAAAATTTAGACCCGTTTGGTGGCGCTGTGATAGCTTTTTTCTTATTTGTGGACCGATTTGGCTCAAATTCACACCACATAATATTTAAATCAAAGTAAAGTCGTTGGCAAAATTTGGACCCGATAGATGGCGCTGGGGTCGCTTTTTTCTTATTTGTGGACCGATTTGGCTCAAATTCACACCACATAATATTTAAATCAAAGTAAAGTCGTTGGCAAAATTTGGACCCGATAGATGGCGCTGGGGTCGCTTTTTTCTTATTTATGGACCGATTTGGCTCAAATTCACACCATATAATACATAAATCAAAGTAAAGTCGTTGGCAGCGGGTTAATTTAGTAGATACCGGATCAACAGGTGGCACTGGGGTAGCTTTTTTCTTATTTGTGGACCGATTTGGCTCAAATTCACACCACATAATATTTAAATCAAAGTAAAGTCGTTGGCAAAATTTGGACCTGTTAGGTGGCGCTGGGGTAGCTTTTTTCTTATTTGTGGACCGATTTGGCTCAAATTCACACCATATAATAATTAAATCAAAGTAAAGTCGTTGGCAACATTTAGAACTGTTAGGTGGCGCTGGGGTCGCTTTTTTCTTATTTATGGACCGATTTGGCTCAAATTCACACCATATAATACATAAATCAAAGTAAAGTCGTTGGCAAAATTTGGACTCGATAGGTGGCCCTGTGGTAGCTTTTCTCTTCTTTGTGGACAGATTTGGCTCAAATTCACACCACATAATATTTAAATCAAAGTAAAGTCGTTGGCAGCGGGTTAATTTAGTAGCGACCGGATCAACAGGTGGCACTGGGGTAGCTTTTTTCTTATTTGTGGACCGATTTGGCTCAAATTCACACCACATAATATTTAAATAAAAGTAGAGTCGTTGGCAGCGGGTAAATTTAGTAGCGACCGGATCAACAGGTGACGCTGGGGTAGCTTTTTTCTTATTTGTGGACCGATTTGGCTCAAATTTACACCAAATAATATTTAAATCAAAGTAAAGTCGTTGGCAAAATTTGGACCCGATAGATGGCGCTGGGGTAGCTTTTTTATATTTATGGACCGATTTGGCTCAAATTCACACCATATAATACATAAATCAAAGTAAAGTCGTTGGCAAAATTTAGACCCGTTAGGTGGCGCTGGGGTCGCTTTTTTCTTATTTGTGGACCGATTTGGCTCAAATTCACATCATATGATACATAATTCACATCATATGATACATAAATCAAAATAAAGTCGTTGGCTAAATTTGGATTTGATAGGTGGCGCTGGGGTCGCTTTTTTCTTATGTATGTATGTATGTTCCGTATATACTCCAAAACGGTTATACCGATTTTGATGAAATTTTAAGGCAATCAACCCAGCGGGTTAATTTAGTAGCGACCGGATCAACAGGTGGCGCTGGGATAGCTTTTTCTTATTTGTCGACCGATTTGGCTCAAATTCACACCACATAATATTTAAATCAAAGTTAAGTCGTTGGCAAAATTTGGACCCGATAGATGGCGCTGGGTCGCTTTTTTCTTATTTATGGACCGATTTGGCTCAAATTCACACCATATAATACATAAATCAAAGTAAAGTCGTTGGCAAAATTTAGACCCGTTAGGTGGCGCTGGGGTCGCTTTTTTCTTATTTGTGGACCGATTTGGCTCAAATTCACACCACATAATATTTAAATCAAAGTAAAGTCGTTGGCAAAATTTAGACCCGTTAGGTGGCGCTGGGGTCGCATTTTTCTTATTTGTGGACCGATTTGGCTCAAATTCACACCATATAATACATAAATCAAAGTAAAGTCGTTGGCAAAATTTGGACCCGTTGGGTGGCGCTGGGGTCGTATTGGTGTTTGTATGTATGTTCAGTATATACTCCAAAACGGTTATACCGATTTTGATGAAATTTTAAGGCAATCAACCCAGCGGGTTAATTTAGTAGCGACCGGATCAACAGGTGGCGCTGTGATAGCTTTTTTCTTATTTGTGGACCGATTTGGCTCAAATTCACACTACATAATATTTAAATCAAAGTAAAGTCGTTGGCAATTTGGCAATTTGGACCCGATAGATGGTGCTGGGGTCGCTTTTTTCTTATTTATGGACCGATTTGGCTCAAATTCACACCATATAATACATAAATCAAAGTAAAGTCGTTGGCAAAATTTATAAATCAAAGTAAAGTCGTTGGCTAAATTTGGACCCGTTAGATGGCGCTGGGTCGCTTTTTTCTTATTTATGGACCGATTTGGCTCAAATTCACACCATATAATACATAAATCAAAGTAAAGTCGTTGGCAGAATTTAGACCCGTTAGGTGGCGCTGGGGTCGCTTTTTTCTTATTTGTGGACCGATTTGGCTCAAATTCACACCACATAATATTTAAATCAAAGTAAAGTCGTTGGCAAAATTTGGACTCGATTCGTGGCGCTGGGATCGCTTTTTTCTTATTTATGGACCGATTTGGCTCAAATTCACACCATATAATATTCAAATCAAACTAAAGTCGTTGGCAAAATTTGGACCCGTTGGGTGGCGCTGGGGTCGTATTGGTGTTTGTATGTATGTTCCGTATATACTCCAAAACGGTTATACCAATTTTGATGAAATTTCAAGGCAATCAACCCAGCGGGTTAATTTAGTAGCGACCGGATCAACAGGTGGCGCTGTGATGGCTTTTTTCTTATTTGTGGACCGATTTGGCTCAAATTCAAACCACATAATATTTAAATCAAAGTAAAGTCGTTGGCAAAATTTGGACCCGATAGATGGCGCTGGGGTCGCTTTTTTCTTATTTATGGACCGATTTGGCTCAAATTCACACCATATAATACATAAATCAAAGTAAAGTCGTTGGCAAAATTTATAAATCAAAGTAAAGTCGTTGGCTAAATTTGGACCCGTTAGATGGCGCTGGGTCGCTTTTTTCTTATTTATGGACCGATTTGGCTCAAATTCACACCATATAATACATAAATCAAAGTAAAGTCGTTGGCAGAATTTAGACCCGTTAGGTGGCGCTGGGGTCGCTTTTTTCTTATTTGTGGACCGATTTGGCTCAAATTCACACCACATAATTTTTAAATCAAAGTTAAGTCGTTGGCAAAATTTAGACCCGTTAGGTGGCGCTGGGGTCGCTTTTTTCTTATTTGTGGACCGATTTGGCTCAAATTCACACCACATAATATTTAAATCAAAGTAAAAACGTTGGCGAAATTTGGACCCGATAGATGGCGCTGGGGTCGCTTTTTTCTTATTTGTGGACCGATATGGCTCAAATTCACACCACATAATATTTAAATCAAAGTAAAGTCGTTGGCAAAATTTGAACCTGTTAGGTGGCGCTGGGGTAGCTTTTTTCTTATTTGTGGACCGATTTGGCTCAAATTCACACCACATAATATTTAAATCAAAGTAAAGTCGTTGGCAAAATTTAGACCCGTTAGGTGGCGCTGGGGTCGCTTTTTTCTTATTTGTGGACCGATTTGGCTCAAATTCACACCACATAATATTTAAATCAAAGTAAAAACGTTGGCGAAATTTGGACCCGATAGATGGCGCTGGGGTCGCTTTTTTCTTATTTGTGGACCGATATGGCTCAAATTCACACCACATAATATTTAAATCAAAGTAAAGTCGTTGGCAAAATTTGAACCTGTTAGGTGGCGCTGGGGTAGCTTTTTTCTTATTTGTGGACCGATTTGGCTCAAATTCACACCACATAATATTTAAATCAAAGTAAAGTCGTTGGCAAAATTTGGACCTGTTAGGTGGCGCTGGGGTCGCTTTTTTCTTATTTGTGGACCGATTTGGCTCAAATTTACACCACATAATATTTAAATCAAAGTAAAAACGTTGGCGAAATTTGGACCCGATAGATGGCGCTGGGGTCGCTTTTTTCTTATTTATGGACCGATTTGGCTCAAATTCACACCATATAATATTCAAATCAAAGGCGCTGGGGTCGTATTGGTGTTTGTATGTATGTTCCGTATATACTCCAAAACGGTTATACCGATTTTGATGAAATTTTAAGGCAATCAACCCAGCGGGTTAATTTAGTAGCGACCGGATCAACAGGTGGCTCTGGGATAGCTTTTTCTTATTTGTCGACCGATTTGGCTCAAATTCACACCACATAATATTTAAATCAAAGTAAAGTCGTTGGCAAAATTTGGACCCGTTAGATGGCGCTGGGTCGCTTTTTTCTTATTTATGGACCGATTTGGCTCAAATTCACACCATATAATACATAAATCAAAGTAAAGTCGTTGGCAAAATTTAGACCCGTGGCGCTGGGGTCGCTTTTTTCTTATTTGTGGACCGATTTGGCTCAAATTCACACCACATAATTTTTAAATCAAAGTTAAGTCGTTGGCAAAATTTAGACCCGTTAGGTGGCGCTGGGGTCGCTTTTTTCTTATTTGTGGACCGATTTGGCTCAAATTCACACCACATAATATTTAAATCAAAGTAAAAACGTTGGCGAAATTTGGACCCGATAGATGGCGCTGGGGTCGCTTTTTTCTAATTTGTGGACCAATATGGCTCAAATTCACACCACATAATATTTAAATCAAAGTAAAGTCGTTGGCAAAATTTGGACCTGTTAGGTGGCGCTGGGGTAGCTTTTTTCTTATTTGTGGACCGATTTGGCTCAAATTTACACCACATAATATTTAAATCAAAGTAAAGTCGTTGGCAAAATTTGGACTCGATTCGTGGCGCTGGGGTCGCTTTTTTCTTATTTGTGGACCGATTTGGCTCAAATTCACACCACATAATATTTAAATCAAAGTAAAGTCGTTGGCAAAATTTGGAACTGTTAGGTGGCACTGGGGTCGCTTTTTTCTTATTTGTGGACCGATTTGGCTCAAATTCACACCATATAATACATAAATCAAAGTAAAGTCGTTGGCAAAATTTGGACTCGATAGGTGGCCCTGTGGTAGCTTTTCTCTTCTTTGTGGACAGATTTGGCACAAATTCACACCACATAATATTTAAATCAAAGTAAAGTCGTTGGCAGCGGGTTAATTTAGTAGCGACCGGATCAACAGGTGGCACTAGGGTAGCTTTTTTCTTATTTGTGGACCGATTTGGCTCAAATTCACACCACATAATATTTAAATCAAAGTAAAGTCGTTGGCAAAATTTGGACCTGTTAGGTGGCGCTGGGGTAGCTTTTTTCTTATTTGTGGACCGATTTGGCTCAAATTCACACCACATAATATTTAAATCAAAGTAAAGTCGTTGGCAAAATTTGGACTCGATTCGTGGCGCTGGGATCGCTTTTTTCTAATTTATGGACCGATTTGGCTCAAATTCACACCATATAATATTCAAATCAAACTAAAGTCGTTGGCAAAATTTGGACCCGTTGGGTGGCGCTGGGGTCGTATTGGTGTTTGTATGTATGTTCCGTAAATACTCCAAAACGGTTATACCGATTTTGATGAAATTTTAAGGCAATCAACCCAGCGGGTTAATTTAGTAGCGACCGGATCAACAGGTGGCGCTGTGATACCTTTTTCTTATTTGTGGACCGATTTGGCTCAAATTCACACCATATAATACATAAATCAAAGTTAAGTCGTTGGCAAAATTTGGACTCGATAGGTGGCCCTGTGGTAGCTTTTCTCTTCTTTGTGGACAGATTTGGCTCAAATTCACACCACATAATATTTAAATCAAAGTAAAGTCGTTGGCAGCGGGTTAATTTAGTAGCGACCGGATCAACAGGTGGCACTGGGGTAGCTTTTTTCTTATTTGTGGACCGATTTGGCTCAAATTCACACCACATAATATTTAAATCAAAGTAAAGTCGTTGGCAAAATTTGGACCTGTTAGGTGGCGCTGGGGTAGCTTTTTTCTTATTTGTGGACCGATTTGGCTCAAATTCACACCACATAATATTTAAATCAAAGTAAAGTCGTTGGCAAAATTTAGACTCGATTCGTGGCGCTGGGATCGCTTTTTTCTTATTTATGGACCGATTTGGCTCAAATTCACACCATATAATATTCAAATCAAACTAAAGTCGTTGGCAAAATTTGGACCTGTTAGGTGGCGCTGGGGTCGCTTTTTTCTTATTTGTGGACCGATTTGGCTCAAATTTACACCACATAATATTTAAATCAAAGTAAAGTCGTTGGCAAAATTTGGACTCGATTCGTGGCGCTGGGATCGCTTTTTTCTTATTTATGGACCGATTTGGCTCAAATTCACACCATATAATATTCAAATCAAACTAAAGTCGTTGGCAAAATTTGGACCCGTTGGGTGGCGCTGGGGTCGTATTGGTGTTTGTATGTATGTTCCGTATATACTCCAAAACGGTTATACCAATTTTGATGAAATTTTAAGGCAATCAACCCAGCGGGTTAATTTAGTAGCGACCGGATCAACAGGTGGCGCTGTGATAGCTTTTTTCTTATTTGTGGACCGATTTGGCTCAAATTCAAACCACATAATATTTAAATCAAAGTAAAGTCGTTGGCAAAATTTGGACCCGATAGATGGCGCTGGGGTCGTTTTTTCTTATTTGTGGACCGATTTGGCTCAAATTCACACCACATAATATTTAAATCAAAGTAAAGTCGTTGGCAAAATTTGGACCTGTTAGGTGGCGCTGGGGTAGCTTTTTTCTTATTTGTGGACCGATTTGGCTCAAATTCACACCATATAATACATAAATCAAGCAATATTTATCGTTGGCAAAATTTGGACTCGATAGATGGCGCTGGGGTCGCTTTTTTCTTATTTGTGGACCGATTTGGCTCAAATTCACACCACATAATATTTAAATCAAAGTAAAGTCGTTGGCAAAATTTGGACCCGATAGATGGCGCTGGGGTCGCTTTTTTCTTATTTATGGACCGATTTGGCTCAAATTCACACCATATAATACATAAATCAAAGTTAAGTCGTTGGCAAAATTTGGACCCGATAGATGGCGCTGGGGTCGCTTTTTTCTTATTTATGGACCGATTTGGCTCAAATTCACACCACATAATATTTAAATCAAAGTAAAGTCGTTGGCAAAATTTAGACCCGTTAGGTGGCGCTGGGGTCGCTTTTTTCTTATTTGTGGACCGATTTGGCTCAAATTCACACCACATAATATTTAAATCAAAGTAAAGTCGTTGGCAAAATTTGGACCTGTTAGGTGGCGCTGGGGTCGCTTTTTTCTTATTTGTGGACCGATTTGGCTCAAATTCACACCACATAATATTTATCGTTGGCAAAATTTGGACCCGATAGATGGCGCTGGCGTCGCTTTTTTCTTATTTGTGGATCGATTTGGCTCAAATTCACACCACATAATATTTAAATCAAAGTAAAGTCGTTGGCAAAATTTGGACCCGATAGATGGCGCTGGGTAGCTTTTTTCATATTTATGGACCGATTTGGCCCAAATTCACACCATATAATACATAAATCAAAGTAAAGTCGTTGGCAAAATTTAGACCGTTAGGTGGCGCTGGGGTCGCTTTTTTCATATTTGTGGACCGATTTGGCTCAAATTCACACCACGTTAGGTGGCGCTGGGGTCGCTTTCTTCTTATTTGTGGACCGATTTGGCTCAAATTCACACCACATAATATTTATCGTTGGCAAAATTTGGACCCGATAGATGGCGCTGGGGTCGCTTTTTTCTTATTTGTGGACCGATTTGGCTCAAATTCACACCACATAATATTTAAATCAAAGTAAAGTCGTTGGCAAAATTTGGACTCGATTCGTGGCGCTGGGATCGCTTTTTTCTTATTTATGGACCGATTTGGCTCAAATTCACACCATATAATATTCAAATCAAACTAAAGTCGTTGGCAAAATTTGGACCCGTTGGGTGGCGCTGGGGTCGTATTGGTGTTTGTATGTATGTTCCGTATATACTCCAAAACGGTTATACCAATTTTGATGAAATTTTAAGGCAATCAACCCAGCGGGTTAATTTAGTAGCGACCGGATCAACAGGTGGCGCTGTGATAGCTTTTTTCTTATTTGTGGACCGATTTGGCTCAAATTCAAACCACATAATATTTAAATCAAATCAAATTCACACCACATAATATTTAAATCAAAGTAAAGTCGTTGGCAAAATTTAGACCCGTTAGGTGGCGCTGGGGTCGCTTTTTTCTTATTTGTGGACCGATTTGGCTCAAATTCACACCACATAATATTTAAATCAAAGTAAAGTCGTTGGCAATATTTGGACCTGTTAGGTGGCGCTGGGGTAGCTTTTTTCTTATTTGTGGACCGATTTGGCTCAAATTCACACCACATAATATTTAAATCAAAGTAAAGTCGTTGGCAAAATTTAGACCCGTTTTTTCTTATTTGTGGACCGATTTGGCCCAAATTCACACCATATAATACATAAATCAAAGTAAAGTCGTTGGCAAAATTTAGACCGTTAGGTGGCGCTGGGGTCGCTTTTTTCTTATTAGTGGACCGATTTGGCTCAAATTCACACCACGTTAGGTGGCGCTGGGCTCGCTTTTTTCTTATTTGTGGACCGATTTGGCTCAAATTCACACCACATAATATTTATCGTTGGCAAAATTTGGACCTGTTAGGTGGCGCTGGGGTAGCTTTTTTCTTATTTGTGGACCGATTTGGCTCAAATTCACACCACATAATATTTAAATCAAAGTAAAGTCGTTGGCAAAATTTGGACTCGATTCGTGGCGCTGGGATCGCTTTTTTCTTATTTATGGACCGATTTGGCTCAAATTCACACCATATAATATTCAAATCAAACTAAAGTCGTTGGCAAAATTTGGACCCGTTGGGTGGCGCTGGGGTCGTATTGGTGTTTGTATGTATGTTCCGTAAATACTCCAAAACGGTTATACCGATTTTGATGAAATTTTAAGGCAATCAACCCAGCGGGTTAATTTAGTAGCGACCGGATCAACAGGTGGCGCTGTGATACCTTTTTCTTATTTGTGGACCGATTTGGCTCAAATTCACACCATATAATACATAAATCAAAGTTAAGTCGTTGGCAAAATTTGGACCCGATAGATGGCGCTGGGGTCGCTTTTTTCTTATTTATGGACCGATTTGGCTCAAATTCACACCATATAATACATAAATCAAAGTAAAGTCGTTGGCAAAATTTAGACCCGTTAGGTGGCGCTGGGGTCGCTTTTTTCTTATTTGTGGACCGATTTGGCTCAAATTCACACCACATAATTTTTAAATCAAAGTAAAGTCGTTGGCGAAATTTGGACCCGATAGATGGCGCTGGGGTCGCTCTTTTCTTATTTGTGGACCGAGTTAGGTGGCGCTGGGGTAGCTTTTTTCTTATTTGTGGACCGATTTGGCTCAAATTCACACCACATAATATTTAAATCAAAGTAAAGTCGTTGGCAAAATTTGGACCTGTTAGGTGGCGCTGGGGTAGCTTTTTTCTTATTTTTGGACCGATTTGGCTCAAATTCACACCACATAATATTTAAATCAAAGTAAAGTCGTTGGCAAAATTTGGACCTTTTAGGTGGCGCTGGGGTAGCTTTTTTCTTATTTGTGGACCGATTTGGCTCAAATTCACACCATATAATACATAAAGCAAAGTAAAGTCGTTGGCAAAATTTAGACCGTTAGGTGGCGCTGGGGTCGCTTTTTTCTTATTTGTGGACCGATTTGGCTCAAATTCAAAGCGACCCCAGCGCCACCCAACGGGTCCAAATTTTGCCAACGACTTTAGTTTGATTTGAATATTATATGGTGTGAATTTGAGCCAAATCGGTCCATAAATAAGAAAAAAGCGATCCCAGCGCCACGAATCGAGTCCAAATTTTGCCAACGACTTTACTTTGATTTAAATATTATGTGGTGTGAATTTGAGCCAAATCGGTCCACAAATAAGAAAAAAGCGACCCCAGCGCCATCTATCGGGTCCAAATTTTGCCAACGATAAATATTATGTGGTGTGAATTTGAGCCAAATCGGTCCACAAATAAGAAAAAAGCGACCCCAGCGCCACCTAACAGGTCCAAATTTTGCCAACGACTTTACTTTGATTTAAACATTATGTGGTGTGAATTTGAGCCAAATCGGTCCACAAATAAGAAAAAAGCGACCCCAGCGCCACCTAACGGGTCTAAATTTTGCCAACGACTTTACTTTGATTTAAATATTATGTGGTGTGAATTTGAGCCAAATCGGTCCATAAATAAGAAAAAAGCGACCCCAGCGCCATCTATCGGGTCCAAATTTTGCCAACGACTTTACTTTGATTTAAATATTATGTGGTTTGAATTTGAGCCAAATCGGTCCACAAATAAGAAAAAAGCTATTCACACCACATAATATTTAAATCAAAGTAAAGTCGTTGGCAAAATTTGGACTCGATTCGTGGCGCTGGGATCGCTTTTTTCTTATTTATGGACCGATTTGGCTCAAATTCACACCATATAATATTCAAATCAAACTAAAGTCGTTGGCAAAATTTGGACCCGTTGGGTGGCGCTGGGGTCGTATTGGTGTTTGTATGTATGTTCCGTAAATACTCCAAAACGGTTATACCGATTTTGATGAAATTTTAAGGCAATCAACCCAGCGGGTTAATTTAGTAGCGACCGGATCAACAGGTGGCGCTGTGATACCTTTTTCTTATTTGTGGACCGATTTGGCTCAAATTCACACCACATAATATTTAAATCAAAGTAAAGTCGTTGGCAAAATTTAGACCCGTTAGGTGGCGCTGGGGTCGCTTTTTTCTTATTTGTGGACCGATTTGGCTCAAATTCACACCACATAATTTTTAAATCAAAGTTAAGTCGTTGGCAAAATTTAGACCCGTTAGGTGGCGCTGGGGTCGCTTTTTTCTTATTTGTGGACCGATTTGGATCAAATTCACACCACATAATATTTAAATCAAAGTAAAGTCGTTGGCGAAATTTGGACCCGATAGATGGCGCTGGGGTCGCTCTTTTCTTATTTGTGGACCGATTTGGCTCAAATTCACACCACATAATATTTAAATCAAAGTAAAGTCGTTGGCAAAATTTGGACCTGTTAGGTGGCGCTGGGGTAGCTTTTTTCTTATTTGTGGACCGATTTGGCTCAAATTCACACCACATAATATTTAAATCAAAGTAAAGTCGTTGGCAAAATTTGGACCTGTTAGGTGGCGCTGGGGTAGCTTTTTTCTTATTTTTGGACCGATTTGGCTCAAATTCACACCACATAATATTTAAATCAAAGTAAAGCCGTTGGCAAAATTTGGACCTTTTAGGTGGCGCTGGGGTATCTTTTTTCTTATTTGTGGACCGATTTGGCTCAAATTCACACCACATAATATTTAAATCAAAGTAAAGTCGTTGGCAAAATTTGGACCTGTTAGGTGGCGCTGGGGTCGCTTTTTTCTTATTTGTGGACCGATTTGGCTCAAATTTACACCACATAATATTTAAATCAAAGTAAAGTCGTTGGCAAAATTTGGACTCGATTCGTGGCGCTGGGATCGCTTTTTTCTTATTTGTGGACCGATTTGGCTCAAATTCACACCACATAATATTTATCGTTGGCAAAATTTGGACCCGATAGATGGCGCTGGGGTCGCTTTTTTCTTATTTGTGGACCGATTTGGCTCAAATTCACACCACATAATATCTAAATCAAAGTAAAGTCGTTGGCAAAATTTGGACCCGATAGATGGCGCTGGGGTCGCTTTTTTCTTATTTATGGACCGATTTGGCTCAAATTCACACCATATAATATTCAAATCAAACTAAAGTCGTTGGCAAAATTTGGACCCGATAGATGGCGCTGGGGTCGCTTTTTTCTTATTTATGGACCGATTTGGCTCAAATTCACACCACATAATATTTAAATCAAAGTTAAGTCGTTGGCAAAATTTGGACCTGTTAGGTGGCGCTGGGGTCGCTTTTTTCTTATTTGTGGACCGATTTGGCTCAAATTTACACCACATAATATTTAAATCAAAGTAAAGTCGTTGGCAAAATTTGGACTCGATTCGTGGCGCTGGGATCGCTTTTTTCTTATTTGTGGACCGATTTGGCTCAAATTCACACCACATAATATTTATCGTTGGCAAAATTTGGACCCGATAGATGGCGCTGGGGTCGCTTTTTTCTTATTTGTGGACCGATTTGGCTCAAATTCACACCACATAATATCTAAATCAAAGTAAAGTCGTTGGCAAAATTTGGACCCGATAGATGGCGCTGGGGTCGCTTTTTTCTTATTTATGGACCGATTTGGCTCAAATTCACACCATATAATATTCAAATCAAACTAAAGTCGTTGGCAAAATTTGGACCCGATAGATGGCGCTGGGGTCGCTTTTTTCTTATTTATGGACCGATTTGGCTCAAATTCACACCACATAATATTTAAATCAAAGTAAAGTCGTTGGCAAAATTTAGACCCGTTAGGTGGCGCTGGGGTCGCTTTTTTCTTATTTGTGGACCGATTTGTCTCAAATTCACACCACATAATATTTAAATCAAAGTAAAGTCGTTGGCAAAATTTGGACCTGTTAGGTGGCGCTGGGGTCGCTTTTTTCTTATTTGTGGACCGATTTGGCTCAAATTCACACCACATAATATTTATCGTTGGCAAAATTTGGACCCGATAGATGGCGCTGGCGTCGCTTTTTTCTTATTTGTGGACCGATTTGGCTCAAATTCACACCACATAATATTTAAATCAAAGTAAAGTCGTTGGCAAAATTTGGACCCGATAGATGGCGCTGGGGTAGCTTTTTTCATATTTATGGACCGATTTGGCCCAAATTCACACCATATAATACATAAATCAAAGTAAAGTCGTTGGCAAAATTTAGACCGTTAGGTGGCGCTGGGGTCGCTTTTTTCTTATTTGTGGACCGATTTGGCTCAAATTCACTCCACGTTAGGTGGCGCTGGGTCGCTTTTTTCTTATTTGTGGACCGATTTGGCTCAAATTCACACCACATAATATTTATCGTTGGCAAAATTTGGACCCGATAGATGGCGCTGGGGTCGCTTTTTTCTTATTTGTGGACCGATTTGGCTCAAATTCACACCACATAATATTTAAATCAAAGTAAAGTCGTTGGCAAAATTTGGACCCGATAGATGGCGCTGGGGTCGCTTTTTTCTTATTTATGGACCGATTTGGCTCAAATTCACACCATATAATACATAAGTCAAAGTTAAGTCGTTGGCAAAATTAAGACCCGTTAGGTGGCGCTGGGGTCGCTTTTTTCTTATTTGTGGGCCGATTTGGCTCAAATTTACACCAAAATAATATTTAAATCAAAGTAAAGTCGTTGGCAAAATTTGGACCCGATAGATGGCGCTGGGGTCGCTTTTTTCTTATTTGTGGACCGATTTGGCTCAAATTCACACCACATAATATTTAAATCAAAGTAAAGTCGTTGGCAAAATTTAGACCCGTTAGGTGGCGCTGGGGTCGCTTTTTTCTTATTTGTGGACCGATTTGGCTCAAATTCACACCACATAATATTTAAATCAAAGTGAAGTCGTTGGCAGCGGGTTAATTTAGTAGCGACCGGATCAACAGGTGGCACTGGGGTAGCTTTTTTCTTATTTGTGGACCGATTTGGCTCAAATTCACACCACATAATATTTAAATCAAAGTAAAGTCGTTGGGAAAATTTGGACTCGATTCGTGGCGCTGGGATCGCTTTTTTCTTATTTATGGACCGATTTGGCTCAAATTCACACCATATAATATTCAAATCAAACTAAAGTCGTTGGCAAAATTTGGACCCGTTGGGTGGCGCTGGGGTCGTATTGGTGTTTGTATGTATGTTCCGTATATACTCCAAAACGGTTATACCGATTTTGATGAAATTTTAAGGCAATCAACCCAGCGGGATTAATTTAGTAGCGACCGGATCAACAGGTGGCGCTGGGATAGCTTTTTTCTTATTTGTCGACCGATTTGGCTCAAATTCACACCACATAATATATAAATCAAAGTAAAGTCGTTGGCTAAATTTGGACCCGTTAGATGGCGCTGGGTCGCTTTTTTCTTATTTATGGACCGATTTGGCTCAAATTCACACCATATAATACATAAATCAAAGTAAAGTCGTTGGCAAAATTTAGACCCGTTAGGTGGCGCTGGGGTCGCTTTTTTCTTATTTGTGGACCGATTTGGCTCAAATTCACACCACATAATTTTTAAATCAAAGTTAAGTCGTTGGCAAAATTTAGACCCGTTAGGTGGCGCTGGGGTCGCTTTTTTCTTATTTGTGGACCGATTTGGCTCAAATTCACACCACATAATATTTAAATCAAAGTAAAAACGTTGGCGAAATTTGGACCCGATAGATGGCGCTGGGGTAGCTTTTTTCTTATTTGTGGACCGATTTGGCTCAAATTCACACCACATAATATTTAAATCAAAGTAAAGTCGTTGGCAAAATTTGGACTCGATTCGTGGCGCTGGGATCGCTTTTTTCTTATTTATGGACCGATTTGGCTCAAATTCACACCATATAATATTCAAATCAAACTAAAGTCGTTGGCAAAATTTGGACCCGTTGGGTGGCGCTGGGGTCGTATTGGTGTTTGTATGTATGTTCCGTATATACTCCAAAACGGTTATACCAATTTTGATGAAATTTCAAGGCAATCAACCCAGCGGGTTAATTTAGTAGCGACCGGATCAATAGGTGGCGCTGTGATAGCTTTTTTCTTATTTGTGGACCGATTTGGCTCAAATTCAAACCACATAATATTTAAATCAAAGTAAAGTCGTTGGCAAAATTTGGACCCGATAGATGGCGCTGGGGTCGCTTTTTTCTTATTTATGGACCGATTTGGCTCAAATTCACACCATATAATACATAAATCAAAGTAAAGTCGTTGGCAAAATTTGGACCCGATAGATGGCGCTGGGGTCGCTTTTTTCTTATTTGTGGACCGATTTGGCTCAAATTCACACCACATAATATTTAAATCAAAGTAAAGTCGTTGGCAAAATTTGGACCCGATAGATGGCGCTGGGGTCGCTTTTTTCTTATTTATGGACCGATTTGGCTCAAATTCACACCATATAATACATAAGTCAAAGTTAAGTCGTTGGCAAAATTAAGACCCGTTAGGTGGCGCTGGGGTCGCTTTTTTCTTATTTGTGGGCCGATTTGGCTCAAATTTACACCAAAATAATATTTAAATCAAAGTAAAGTCGTTGGCAAAATTTGGACCCGATAGATGGCGCTGGGGATAATAATATTATAATATATAAATCAAAAATATTTAAATCAAAGTAAAGTCGTTGGCAGCGGGTTAATTTAGTAGCGACCGGATCAACAGGTGGCACTGGGGTAGCTTTTTTCTTATTTGTGGACCGATTTGGCTCAAATTCACACCACATAATATTTAAATCAAAGTAAAGTCGTTGGGAAAATTTGGACTCGATTCGTGGCGCTGGGATCGCTTTTTTCTTATTTATGGACCGATTTGGCTCAAATTCACACCATATAATATTCAAATCAAACTAAAGTCGTTGGCAAAATTTGGACCCGTTGGGTGGCGCTGGGGTCGTATTGGTGTTTGTATGTATGTTCCGTATATACTCCAAAACGGTTATACCGATTTTGATGAAATTTTAAGGCAATCAACCCAGCGGGATTAATTTAGTAGCGACCGGATCAACAGGTGGCGCTGGGATAGCTTTTTTCTTATTTGTCGACCGATTTGGCTCAAATTCACACCACATAATATATAAATCAAAGTAAAGTCGTTGGCTAAATTTGGACCCGTTAGATGGCGCTGGGTCGCTTTTTTCTTATTTATGGACCGATTTGGCTCAAATTCACACCATATAATACATAAATCAAAGTAAAGTCGTTGGCAAAATTTAGACCCGTTAGGTGGCGCTGGGGTCGCTTTTTTCTTATTTGTGGACCGATTTGGCTCAAATTCACACCACATAATTTTTAAATCAAAGTTAAGTCGTTGGCAAAATTTAGACCCGTTAGGTGGCGCTGGGGTCGCTTTTTTCTTATTTGTGGACCGATTTGGCTCAAATTCACACCACATAATATTTAAATCAAAGTAAAAACGTTGGCGAAATTTGGACCCGATAGATGGCGCTGGGGTAGCTTTTTTCTTATTTGTGGACCGATTTGGCTCAAATTCACACCACATAATATTTAAATCAAAGTAAAGTCGTTGGCAAAATTTGGACTCGATTCGTGGCGCTGGGATCGCTTTTTTCTTATTTATGGACCGATTTGGCTCAAATTCACACCATATAATATTCAAATCAAACTAAAGTCGTTGGCAAAATTTGGACCCGTTGGGTGGCGCTGGGGTCGTATTGGTGTTTGTATGTATGTTCCGTATATACTCCAAAACGGTTATACCAATTTTGATGAAATTTCAAGGCAATCAACCCAGCGGGTTAATTTAGTAGCGACCGGATCAATAGGTGGCGCTGTGATAGCTTTTTTCTTATTTGTGGACCGATTTGGCTCAAATTCAAACCACATAATATTTAAATCAAAGTAAAGTCGTTGGCAAAATTTGGACCCGATAGATGGCGCTGGGGTCGCTTTTTTCTTATTTATGGACCGATTTGGCTCAAATTCACACCATATAATACATAAATCAAAGTAAAGTCGTTGGCAAAATTTAGACCCGTTAGGTGGCGCTGGGGTCGCTTTTTTCTTGTTTGTGGACCGATTTGGCTCAAATTCACACCACATAATATTTAAATCAAAGTAAAGTCGTTGGCAAAATTTGGACCCGATAGATGGCGCTGGGGTCGCTTTTTTCTTATTTGTGGACCGATTTGGCTCAAATTCACACCACATAATATTTAAATCAAAGTAAAGTCGTTGGCAAAATTTAGACCCGTTAGGTGGCGCTGGGGTCGCTTTTTTCTTATTTGTGGACCGATTTGGCTCAAATTCACACCACATAATATTTAAATCAAAGTAAAGTCGTTGGCAGCGGGTTAATTTAGTAGCGACCGGATCAACAGGTGGCACTGGGGTAGCTTTTTTCTTATTTGTGGACCGATTTGGCTCAAATTCACACCACATAATATTTAAATCAAAGTAAAGTCGTTGGGAAAATTTGGACTCGATTCGTGGCGCTGGGATCGCTTTTTTCTTATTTATGGACCGATTTGGCTCAAATTCACACCATATAATATTCAAATCAAACTAAAGTCGTTGGCAAAATTTGGACCCGTTGGGTGGCGCTGGGGTCGTATTGGTGTTTGTATGTATGTTCCGTATATACTCCAAAACGGTTATACCGATTTTGATGAAATTTTAAGGCAATCAACCCAGCGGGTTAATTTAGTAGCGACCGGATCAACAGGTGGCGCTGTGATACCTTTTTCTTATTTGTGGACCGATTTGGCTCAAATTCACACCATATAATACATAAATCAAAGTTAAGTCGTTGGCAAAATTTGGACCAGATAGATGGCGCTGGGGTCGTATTGGTGTTTGTATGTATGTTCCGTATATACTCCAAAACGGTTATACCGATTTTGATGAAATTTTAAGGCAATCAACCCAGCGGGTTAATTTAGTAGCGACCGGATCAACAGGTGGCGCTGTGATACCTTTTTCTTATTTGTGGACCGATTTGGCTCAAATTCACACCATATAATACATAAATCAAAGTTAAGTCGTTGGCAAAATTTGGACCCGATAGATGGCGCTGGGGTCGCTTTTTTCTTATTTATGGACCGATTTGGCTCAAATTCACACCACATAATATTTAAATCAAAGTAAAGTCGTTGGCAAAATTTAGACCCGTTAGGTGGCGCTGGGGTCGCTTTTTTCTTATTTGTGGACCGATTTGGCTCAAATTCACACCACACAATATTTAAATCAAAGTAAAGTCGTTGGCAAAATTTGGACCTGTTAGGTGGCGCTGGGGTAGCTTTTTTCTTATTTGTGGACCGATTTGGCTCAAATTCACACCACATAATATTTATCGTTGGCAAAATTTGGACCCGATAGATGGCGCTGGCGTCGCTTTTTTCTTATTTGTGGACCGATTTGGCTCAAATTCACACCAAATAATATTTAAATCAAAGTAAAGTCGTGGGCAAAATTTGGACCCGATAGATGGCGCTGGGGTAGCTTTTTTCATATTTATGGACCGATTTGGCCCAAATTCACACCATATAATACATAAATCAAAGTAAAGTCGTTGGCAAAATTTAGACCGTTCGGTGGCGCTGGGGTCGCTTTTTTCTTATTTGTGGACCGATTTGGCTCAAATTCACACCACGTTAGGTGGCGCTGGGGTCGCTTTTTTCTTATTTGTGGACCGATTTGGCTCAAATTCACACCACATAATATTTATCGTTGGCAAAATTTGGACCCGATAGATGGCGCTGGGGTCGCTTTTTTCTTATTTGTGGACCGATTTGGCTCAAATTCACACCACATAATATTTAAATCAAAGTAAAGTCGTTGGCAAAATTTGGACCCGATAGATGGCGCTGGGGTCGCTTTTTTCTTATTTATGGACCGATTTGGCTCAAATTCACACCATATAATACATAAATCAAAGTTAAGTCGTTGGCAAAATTTAGACCCGTTAGGTGGCGCTGGGGTCACTTTTTTCTTATTTGTGGGCCGATTTGGCTCAAATTTACACCAAATAATATTTAAATCAAAGTAAAGTCGTTGGCAAAATTTGGACTCGATTCGTGGCGCTGGGATCGCTTTTTTCTTATTTATGGACCGATTTGGCTCAAATTCACACCGTATAATATTCAAATCAAACTAAAGTCGTTGGCAAAATTTGGACCCGTTGGGTGGCGCTGGGGTCGTATTGGTGTTTGTATGTATGTTCCGTATATACTCCAAAACGGTTATACCGATTTTGATGAAATTTTAAGGCAATCAACCCAGCGGGTTAATTTAGTAGCGACCGGATCAACAGGTGGCGCTGGGATAGCTTTTTTCTTATTTGTCGACCGATTTGGCTCAAATTCACACCACATAATATATAAATCAAAGTAAAGTCGTTGGCTAAATTTGGACCCGTTAGATGGCGCTGGTTCGCTTTTTTCTTATTTATGGACCGATTTGGCTCAAATTCACACCATATAATACATAAATCAAAGTAAAGTCGTTGGCAAAAGTTAGACCCGTTAGGTGGCGCTGGGGTCGCTTTTTTCTTATTTATGGACCGATTTGGCTCAAATTCACACCACATAATTTTTAAATCAAAGTTAAGTCGTTGGCAAAATTTAGACCCGTTAGGTGGCGCTGGGGTCGCTTTTTTCTTATTTGTGGACCGATTTGGCTCAAATTCACACCACATGATATTTAAATCAAAGTAAAAACGTTGGCGAAATTTGGACCCGATAGATGGCGCTGGGGTAGCTTTTTTCTTATTTGTGGACCGATTTGGCTCAAATTCACACCACATAATATTTAAATCAAAGTAAAGTCGTTGGCAAAATTTGGACTCGATTCGTGGCGCTGGGATCGCTTTTTTCTTATTTATGGACCGATTTGGCTCAAATTCACACCATATAATATTCAAATCAAACTAAAGTCGTTGGCAAAATTTGGACCCGTTGGGTGGCGCTGGGGTCGTATTGGTGTTTGTATGTATGTTCCGTATATACTCCAAAACGGTTATACCAATTTTGATGAAATTTCAAGGCAATCAACCCAGCGGGTTAATTTAGTAGCGACCGGATCAACAGGTGGCGCTGTGATGGCTTTTTTCTTATTTGTGGACCGATTTGGCTCAAATTCAAACCACATAATATTTAAATCAAACTAAAGTCGTTGGCAAAATTTGGACCCGATAGATGGCGCTGGTGTCGCTGTTTTCTTTGGCAAAATTTATAAATCAAAGTAAAGTCGTTGGCTAAATTTGGACCCGTTAGGTGGCGCTGGGGTCGCTTTTTTCTTGTTTGTGGACCGATTTGGCTCAAATTCACACCACATAATATTTAAATCAAAGTAAAGTCGTTGGCAAAATTTGGATCCGTTGGGTGGCGCTGGGGTCGTATTGGTGTTTGTATGTATGTTCCGTATATACTCCAAAACGGTTATACCAATTTTGATGAAATTTCAAGGCAATCAACCCAGCGGGTTAATTTAGTAGCGACCGGATCAACAGGTGGCGCTGTGATGGCTTTTTTCTTATTTGTGGACCGATTTGGCTCAAATTCAAACCACATAATATTTAAATCAAAGTAAAGTCGTTGGCAAAATTTGGACCCGATAGATGGCGCTGGTGTCGCTTTTTTCTTATTTATGGACCGGAAAGTAAAGTCGTTGGCAAAATTTGGACTCGATTCGTGGCGCTGGGATCGCTTTTTTCTTATTTATGGACCGATTTGGCTCAAATTCACACCGTATAATATTCAAATCAAACTAAAGTCGTTGGCAAAATTTGGACCCGTTGGGTGGCGCTGGGGTCGTATTGGTGTTTGTATGTATGTTCCGTATATACTCCAAAACGGTTATACCGATTTTGATGAAATTTTAAGGCAATCAACCCAGCGGGTTAATTTAGTAGCGACCGGATCAACAGGTGGCGCTGGGATAGCTTTTTTCTTATTTGTCGACCGATTTGGCTCAAATTCACACCACATAATATATAAATCAAAGTAAAGTCGTTGGCTAAATTTGGACCCGTTAGATGGCGCTGGGTCGCTTTTTTCTTATTTATGGACCGATTTGGCTCAAATTCACACCATATAATACATAAATCAAAGTAAAGTCGTTGGCAAAATTTAGACCCGTTAGGTGGCGCTGGGGTCGCTTTTTTCTTATTTGTGGACCGATTTGGCTCAAATTCACACCACATAATTTTTAAATCAAAGTTAAGTCGTTGGCAAAATTTAGACCCGTTAGGTGGCGCTGGGGTCGCTTTTTTCTTATTTGTGGACCGATTTGGCTCAAATTCACACCACATAATATTTAAATCAAAGTAAAAACGTTGGCGAAATTTGGACCCGATAGATGGAGCTGGGGTAGCTTTTTTCTTATTTGTGGACCGATTTGGCTCAAATTCACACCACATAATATTTAAATCAAAGTAAAGTCGTTGGCAAAATTTGGACTCGATTCGTGGCGCTGGTGTCGCTTTTTTCTTATTTATGGACCGATTTGGCTCAAATTCACACCATATAATACATAAATCAAAGTAAAGTCGTTGGCAAAATTTAGACCCGTTAGGTGGCGCTGGGGTCGCTTTTTTCTTGTTTGTGGACCGATTTGGCTCAAATTCACACCACATAATATTTAAATCAAAGTAAAGTCGTTGGCAAAATTTGGACCCGATAGATGGCGCTGGGGTCGCTTTTTTCTTATTTGTGGACCGATTTGGCTCAAATTCACACCACATAATATTTAAATCAAAGTAAAGTCGTTGGCAAAATTTGGACTCGATTCGTGGCGCTGGGATAGCTTTTTTCTTATTTGTGGACCGATTTGGCTCAAATTCACACCATATAATATTCAAATAAAACTAAAGTCGTTGGCAAAATTTGGACCCGTTGGGTGGCGCTGGGGTCGTATTGGTGTTTGTATGTATGTTCCGTAAATACTCCAAAACGGTTATACCGATTTTGATGAAATTTTAAGGCAATCAACCCAGCGGGTTAATTTAGTAGCGACCGGATCAACAGGTGGCGCTGTGATACCTTTTTCTTATTTGTGGACCGATTTGGCTCAAATTCACACCATATAATACATAAATCAAAGTTAAGTCGTTGGCAAAATTTGGACCAGATAGATGGCGCTGGGGTCGTATTGGTGTTTGTATGTATGTTCCGTATATACTCCAAAACGGTTATACCGATTTTGATGAAATTTTAAGGCAATCAACCCAGCGGGTTAATTTAGTAGCGACCGGATCAACAGGTGGCGCTGGGATAGCTTTTTTCTTATTTGTCGACCGATTTGGCTCAAATTCACACCACATAATATATAAATCAAAGTAAAGTCGTTGGCTAAATTTGGACCCTTTAGATGGCGCTGGGTAGCTTTTTTCTTATTTATGGACCGATTTGGCTCAAATTCACACCATATAATACATAAATCAAAGTAAAGTCGTTGGCAGAATTTAGACCCGTTAGGTGGCGCTGGGGTCGCTTTTTTCTTATTTATGGACCGATTTGGCTCAAATTCACACCATATAATACATAAATCAAAGTAAAGTCGTTGGCAGAATTTAGACCCGTTAGGTGGCGCTGTGATAGCTTTTTTCTTATTTGTGGACCGATTTGGCTCAAATTCACACAACATAATATTTAAATCAAAGTAAAGTCGTTGGCAAAATTTGGACCCGATAGATGGCGCTGGGGTCGCTTTTTTCTTATTTATGGACCGATTTGGCTCAAATTCACACCATATAATACATAAATCAAAGTAAAGTCGTTGGCAAAATTTAGACCCGTTAGGTGGCGCTGGGGTCGCTTTTTTCATATTTGTGGACCGATTTGGCTCAAATTCACACCACATAATATTTAAATCAAAGTAAAGACGTTGGCAAAATTTGGACCCGATAGATGGCGCCGGGGTCGCTTTTTTCTTATTTATGGACCGATTTGGCTCAAATTCACACCATATAATACATAAATCAAAGTAAAGTCGTTGGCAAAATTTAGACCCGTTAGGTGGCGCTGGGGTCGCTTTTTTCATATTTGTGGACCGATTTGGCTCAAATTCACACCATATAATATTCAAATCAAACTAAAGTCGTTGGCAAAATTTGGACTCGATTCGTGGCGCTGGGATCGCTTTTTTCTTATTTGTGGACCGATTTGGCTCAAATTCACACCATATAATATTCAAATCAAACTAAAGTCGTTGGCAAAATTTGGACCCGTTGGGTGGCGCTGGGGTCGTATTGGTGTTTGTATGTATGTTCCGTAAATACTCCAAAACGGTTATACCGATTTTGATGAAATTTTAAGGCAATCAACCCAGCGGGTTAATTTAGTAGCGACCGGATCAACAGGCGGCGCTGTGATACCTTTTTCTTATTTGTGGACCGATTTGGCTCAAATTCACACCATATAATACATAAATCAATGTTAAGTCGTTGGCAAAATTTGGACCAGATATATGGCGCTGGGGTCGCTTTTTTCTTATTTATGGACCGATTTGGCTCAAATTCACACCATATAATACATAAATAAAAGTTAAGTCGTTGGCAAAATTTAGACCCGTTAGGTGGCGCTGGGGTCGCTTTTTCCTTATTTGTGGACCGATTTGGCTCAAATTCACACCACATAATATTTAAATCAAAGTAAAGTCGTTGGCAAAATTTGGACCCGATAGATGATGATGGGGTCGCTTTTTTCTTATTTATGGACCGATTTGGCTCAAATTCACACCATATAATACATAAATCAAAGTAAAGTCGTTGGCAAAATTTAGCCCCGTTAGGTGGCGCTGGGGTCGCTTTTTTCTTGTTTATGGACCGATTTGGCTCAAATTCACACCACATAATATATAAATCAAAGTAAAGTCGTTGGCTAAATTTGGACCCGATAGATTGCGCTGGGGTCGCTTTTTTCTTATTTGTGGACCGATTTGGCTCAAATTCACACCACATAATATTTAAATCAAAGTAAAGTCGTTGGCAGCGGGTTAATTTAGTAGCGACCGGATCAACAGGTGGCACTGGGGTAGCTTTTTTCTTATTTGTGGACCGATTTGGCTCAAATTCACACCACATAATATTTAAATCAAAGTAAAGTCGTTGGCAAAATTTGGACCTGTTAGGTGGCGCTGGGATAGCTTTTTTCTTATTTGTGGACCGATTTGGCTCAAATTCACACCACATAATATTTAAATCAAAGTAAAGTCGTTGGCAAAATTTGGACTTGATAGGTGGCGCTGGGGTCGCTTTTTTCTTATGTATGTATGTATGTTCCGTATATACTTCAAAACGGTTAAACCCATTTTGATGAAATTTTAAGGCAATCAACCCAGCGGGATAATTTAGTAGCGACCGAATCAACAGATGGCGCTGGGGTAGCTTTTTTCATATTTATGGACCGATTTGGCTCAAATTCACACCATATAATACATAAATCAAAGTAAAGTCGTTGGCAAAATTTAGACCCGTTAGGTGGCGCTGGGGTCGCTTTTTTCTTATTTGTGGACCGATTTGGCTCAAATTCACATCATATGATACATAAATCAAAATAAAGTCGTTGGCTAAATTTGGACTTGATAGGTGGCGCTGGGGTCGCTTTTTTCTTATTTGTGGACCGATTTGGCTCAAATTCACACCACATAATATTTAAATCAAAGTAAAGTCGTTGGCAAAATTTAGACCCGTTTGGTGGCGCTGTGATAGCTTTTTTCTTATTTGTGGACCGATTTGGCTCAAATTCACACCACATAATATTTAAATCAAAGTAAAGTCGTTGGCAAAATTTGGACCCGATAGATGGCGCTGGGGTCGCTTTTTTCTTATTTGTGGACCGATTTGGCTCAAATTCACACCACATAATATTTAAATCAAAGTAAAGTCGTTGGCAAAATTTGGACCCGATAGATGGCGCTGGGATCGCTTTTTTCTTATTTATGGACCGATTTGGCTCAAATTCACACCATATAATACATAAATCAAAGTAAAGTCGTTGGCAGCGGGTTAATTTAGTAGATACCGGATCAACAGGTGGCACTGGGGTAGCTTTTTTCTTATTTGTGGACCGATTTGGCTCAAATTCACACCACATAATATTTAAATCAAAGTAAAGTCGTTGGCAAAATTTGGACCTGTTAGGTGGCGCTGGGGTAGCTTTTTTCTTATTTGTGGACCGATTTGGCTCAAATTCACACCACATAATATTTAAATCAAAGTAAAGTCGTTGGCAAAATTTGGACATGATAGGTGGCGCTGGGGTCGCTTTTTTCTTATGTATGTATGTATGTTCCGTATATACTCCAAAACGGTTAAACCCATTTTGATGAAATTTTAAGGCAATCAACCCAGCGGGTTAATTTAGTAGCGACCGGATCAACAGGTGGCGCTGGGATAGCTTTTTTCTTATTTGTCGACCGATTTGGCTCAAATTCACACCACATAATATATAAATCAAAGTAAAGTCGTTGGCTAAATTTGGACCCGTTAGATGGCGCTGGGTCGCTTTTTTCTTATTTATGGACCGATTTGGCTCAAATTCACACCATATAATACATAAATCAAAGTAAAGTCGTTGGCAGAATTTAGACCCGTTAGGTGGCGCTGGGGTCGCTTTTTTCTTATTTATGGACCGATTTGGCTCAAATTCACACCATATAATACATAAATCAAAGTAAAGTCGTTGGCAGAATTTAGACCCGTTAGGTGGCGCTGTGATAGCTTTTTTCTTATTTGTGGACCGATTTGGCTCAAATTCACACAACATAATATTTAAATCAAAGTAAAGTCGTTGGCAAAATTTGGACCCGATAGATGGCGCTGGGGTCGCTTTTTTCTTATTTATGGACCGATTTGGCTCAAATTCACACCATATAATACATAAATCAAAGTAAAGTCGTTGGCAAAATTTAGACCCGTTAGGTGGCGCTGGGGTCGCTTTTTTCATATTTGTGGACCGATTTGGCTCAAATTCACACCACATAATATTTAAATCAAAGTAAAGTCGTTGGCAAAATTTGGACCCGATAGATGGCGCCGGGGTCGCTTTTTTCTTATTTATGGACCGATTTGGCTCAAATTCACACCATATAATACATAAATCAAAGTAAAGTCGTTGGCAAAATTTAGACCCGTTAGGTGGCGCTGGGGTCGCTTTTTTCATATTTGTGGACCGATTTGGCTCAAATTCACACCATATAATATTCAAATCAAACTAAAGTCGTTGGCAAAATTTGGACTCGATTCGTGGCGCTGGGATCGCTTTTTTCTTATTTGTGGACCGATTTGGCTCAAATTCACACCATATAATATTCAAATCAAACTAAAGTCGTTGGCAAAATTTGGACCCGTTGGGTGGCGCTGGGGTCGTATTGGTGTTTGTATGTATGTTCCGTAAATACTCCAAAACGGTTATACCGATTTTGATGAAATTTTAAGGCAATCAACCCAGCGGGTTAATTTAGTAGCGACCGGATCAACAGGCGGCGCTGTGATACCTTTTTCTTATTTGTGGACCGATTTGGCTCAAATTCACACCATATAATACATAAATCAAAGTTAAGTCGTTGGCAAAATTTGGACCAGATATATGGCGCTGGGGTCGCTTTTTTCTTATTTATGGACCGATTTGGCTCAAATTCACACCATATAATACATAAATAAAAGTTAAGTCGTTGGCAAAATTTAGACCCGTTAGGTGGCGCTGGGGTCGCTTTTTCCTTATTTGTGGACCGATTTGGCTCAAATTCACACCACATAATATTTAAATCAAAGTAAAGTCGTTGGCAAAATTTGGACCCGATAGATGATGATGGGGTCGCTTTTTTCTTATTTATGGACCGATTTGGCTCAAATTCACACCATATAATACATAAATCAAAGTAAAGTCGTTGGCAAAATTTAGCCCCGTTAGGTGGCGCTGGGGTCGCTTTTTTCTTGTTTATGGACCGATTTGGCTCAAATTCACACCACATAATATATAAATCAAAGTAAAGTCGTTGGCTAAATTTGGACCCGATAGATTGCGCTGGGGTCGCTTTTTTCTTATTTGTGGACCGATTTGGCTCAAATTCACACCACATAATATTTAAATCAAAGTAAAGTCGTTGGCAGCGGGTTAATTTAGTAGCGACCGGATCAACAGGTGGCACTGGGGTAGCTTTTTTCTTATTTGTGGACCGATTTGGCTCAAATTCACACCACATAATATTTAAATCAAAGTAAAGTCGTTGGCAAAATTTGGACCTGTTAGGTGGCGCTGGGATAGCTTTTTTCTTATTTGTGGACCGATTTGGCTCAAATTCACACCACATAATATTTAAATCAAAGTAAAGTCGTTGGCAAAATTTGGACTTGATAGGTGGCGCTGGGGTCGCTTTTTTCTTATGTATGTATGTATGTTCCGTATATACTTCAAAACGGTTAAACCCATTTTGATGAAATTTTAAGGCAATCAACCCAGCGGGATAATTTAGTAGCGACCGAATCAACAGATGGCGCTGGGGTAGCTTTTATCTTATTTGTGGACCGATTTGGCTCAAATTCACACCATATAATAATTAAATCAAAGTAAAGTCGTTGGCAAAATTTAGAACTGTAAGGTGGCGCTGGGGTCGCTTTTTTCTTATTTATGGACCGATTTGGCTCAAATTCACACCATATAATACATAAATCAAAGTAAAGTCGTTGGCAAAATTTGGACTCGATAGGTGGCCCTGTGGTAGCTTTTCTCTTCTTTGTGGACAGATTTGGCTCAAATTCACACCACATAATATTTAAATCAAAGTAAAGTCGTTGGCAGCGTGTTAATTTAGTAGCGACCGGATCAACAGGTGGCACTGGGGTAGCTTTTTTCTTATTTGTGGACCGATTTGGCTCAAATTCACACCACATAATATTTAAATCAAAGTAGAGTCGTTGGCAGCGGGTTAATTTAGTAGCGACCGGATCAACAGGTGGCGCTGGGGTAGCTTTTTTCTTATTTGTGGACCGATTTGGCTCAAATTCACACCACATAATATCTAAATCAAATTAAAGTCGTTGGCAAAATTTGGACCCGATAGATGGCACTGGGGTAGCTTTTTTCATATTTATGGACCGATTTGGCTCAAATTCACACCATATAATACATAAATCAAAGTAAAGTCGTTGGCAAAATTTAGACCCGTTAGGTGGCGCTGGGGTCGCTTTTTTCTTATTTGTGGACCGATTTGGCTCAAATTCACATCATATGATACATAAATCAAAATAAAGTCGTTGGCTAAATTTGGACTTGATAGGTGGCGCTGGGGTCGCTTTTTTCTTATTTGTGGACCGATTTGGCTCAAATTCACACCACATAATATTTAAATCAAAGTAAAGTCGTTGGCAAAATTTAGACCCGTTTGGTGGCGCTGTGATAGCTTTTTTCTTATTTGTGGACCGATTTGGCTCAAATTCACACCACATAATATTTAAATCAAAGTAAAGTCGTTGGCAAAATTTGGACCCGATAGATGGCGCTGGGGTCGCTTTTTTCTTATTTGTGGACCGATTTGGCTCAAATTCACACCACATAATATTTAAATCAAAGTAAAGTCGTTGGCAAAATTTGGACCCGATAGATGGCGCTGGGGTCGCTTTTTTCTTATTTATGGACCGATTTGGCTCAAATTCACACCATATAATACATAAATCAAAGTAAAGTCGTTGGCAGCGGGTTAATTTAGTAGATACTGGATCAACAGGTGGCACTGGGGTAGCTTTTTTCTTATTTGTGGACCGATTTGGCTCAAATTCACACCACATAATATTTAAATCAAAGTAAAGTCGTTGGCAAAATTTGGACCTGTTAGGTGGCGCTGGGGTAGCTTTTTTCTTATTTGTGGACCGATTTGGCTCAAATTCACACCACATAATATTTAAATCAAAGTAAAGTCGTTGGCAAAATTTGGACATGATAGGTGGCGCTGGGGTCGCTTTTTTCTTATGTATGTATGTATGTTCCGTATATACTCCAAAACGGTTAAACCCATTTTGATGAAATTTTAAGGCAATCAACCCAGCGGGATAATTTAGTAGCGACCGAATCAACAGATGGTGCTGGGGTAGCTTTTTTCTTATTTGTGGACCGATTTGGCTCAAATTCACACCATATAATAATTAAATCAAAGTAAAGTCGTTGGCAACATTTAGAACTGTTAGGTGGCGCTGGGGTCGCTTTTTTCTTATTTATGGACCGATTTGGCTCAAATTCACACCATATAATACATAAATCAAAGTAAAGTCGTTGGCAAAATTTGGACTCGATAGGTGGCCCTGTGGTAGCTTTTCTCTTCTTTGTGGACAGATTTGGCTCAAATTCACACCACATAATATTTAAATCAAAGTAAAGTCGTTGGCAGCGGGTTAATTTAGTAGCGACCGGATCAACAGGTGGCACTGGGGTAGCTTTTTTCTTATTTGTGGACCGATTTGGCTCAAATTCACACCACATAATATTTAAATAAAAGTAGAGTCGTTGGCAGCGGGTAAATTTAGTAGCGACCGGATCAACAGGTGACGCTGGGGTAGCTTTTTTCTTATTTGTGGACCGATTTGGCTCAAATTTACACCAAATAATATTTAAATCAAAGTAAAGTCGTTGGCAAAATTTGGACCCGATAGATGGCGCTGGGGTAGCTTTTTTATATTTATGGACCGATTTGGCTCAAATTCACACCATATAATACATAAATCAAAGTAAAGTCGTTGGCAAAATTTAGACCCGTTAGGTGGCGCTGGGGTCGCTTTTTTCTTATTTGTGGACCGATTTGGCTCAAATTCACATCATATGATACATAAATCAAAATAAAGTCGTTGGCTAAATTTGGATTTGATAGGTGGCGCTGGGGTCGCTTTTTTCTTATGTATGTATGTATGTTCCGTATATACTCCAAAACGGTTATACCGATTTTGATGAAATTTTAAGGCAATCAACCCAGCGGGTTAATTTAGTAGCGACCGGATCAACAGGTGGCGCTGGGATAGCTTTTTCTTATTTGTCGACCGATTTGGCTCAAATTCACACCACATAATATTTAAATCAAAGTTAAGTCGTTGGCAAAATTTGGACCCGATAGATGGCGCTGGGTCGCTTTTTTCTTATTTATGGACCGATTTGGCTCAAATTCACACCATATAATACATAAATCAAAGTAAAGTCGTTGGCAAAATTTAGACCCGTTAGGTGGCGCTGGGGTCGCTTTTTTCTTATTTGTGGACCGATTTGGCTCAAATTCACACCACATAATATTTAAATCAAAGTAAAGTCGTTGGCAAAATTTAGACCCGTTTGGTGGCGCTGTGATAGCTTTTTTCTTATTTGTGGACCGATTTGGCTCAAATTCACACCACATAATATTTAAATCAAAGTAAAGTCGTTGGCAAAATTTGGACCCGATAGATGGCGCTGGGGTCGCTTTTTTCTTATTTGTGGACCGATTTGGCTCAAATTCACACCACATAATATTTAAATCAAAGTAAAGTCGTTGGCAAAATTTGGACCCGATAGATGGCGCTGGGGTCGCTTTTTTCTTATTTATGGACCGATTTGGCTCAAATTCACACCATATAATACATAAATCAAAGTAAAGTCGTTGGCAGCGGGTTAATTTAGTAGATACCGGATCAACAGGTGGCACTGGGGTAGCTTTTTTCTTATTTGTGGACCGATTTGGCTCAAATTCACACCACATAATATTTAAATCAAAGTAAAGTCGTTGGCAAAATTTGGACCTGTTAGGTGGCGCTGGGGTAGCTTTTTTCTTATTTGTGGACCGATTTGGCTCAAATTCACACCACATAATATTTAAATCAAAGTAAAGTCGTTGGCAAAATTTGGACATGATAGGTGGCGCTGGGGTCGCTTTTTTCTTATGTATGTATGTATGTTCCGTATATACTCCAAAACGGTTAAACCCATTTTGATGAAATTTTAAGGCAATCAACCCAGCGGGATAATTTAGTAGCGACCGAATCAACAGATGGTGCTGGGGTAGCTTTTTTCTTATTTGTGGACCGATTTGGCTCAAATTCACACCATATAATAATTAAATCAAAGTAAAGTCGTTGGCAACATTTAGAACTGTTAGGTGGCGCTGGGGTCGCTTTTTTCTTATTTATGGACCGATTTGGCTCAAATTCACACCATATAATACATAAATCAAAGTAAAGTCGTTGGCAAAATTTGGACTCGATAGGTGGCCCTGTGGTAGCTTTTCTCTTCTTTGTGGACAGATTTGGCTCAAATTCACACCACATAATATTTAAATCAAAGTAAAGTCGTTGGCAGCGGGTTAATTTAGTAGCGACCGGATCAACAGGTGGCACTGGGGTAGCTTTTTTCTTATTTGTGGACCGATTTGGCTCAAATTCACACCACATAATATTTAAATAAAAGTAGAGTCGTTGGCAGCGGGTAAATTTAGTAGCGACCGGATCAACAGGTGACGCTGGGGTAGCTTTTTTCTTATTTGTGGACCGATTTGGCTCAAATTTACACCAAATAATATTTAAATCAAAGTAAAGTCGTTGGCAAAATTTGGACCCGATAGATGGCGCTGGGGTAGCTTTTTTATATTTATGGACCGATTTGGCTCAAATTCACACCATATAATACATAAATCAAAGTAAAGTCGTTGGCAAAATTTAGACCCGTTAGGTGGCGCTGGGGTCGCTTTTTTCTTATTTGTGGACCGATTTGGCTCAAATTCACATCATATGATACATAATTCACATCATATGATACATAAATCAAAATAAAGTCGTTGGCTAAATTTGGATTTGATAGGTGGCGCTGGGGTCGCTTTTTTCTTATGTATGTATGTATGTTCCGTATATACTCCAAAACGGTTATACCGATTTTGATGAAATTTTAAGGCAATCAACCCAGCGGGTTAATTTAGTAGCGACCGGATCAACAGGTGGCGCTGGGATAGCTTTTTCTTATTTGTCGACCGATTTGGCTCAAATTCACACCACATAATATTTAAATCAAAGTTAAGTCGTTGGCAAAATTTGGACCCGATAGATGGCGCTGGGTCGCTTTTTTCTTATTTATGGACCGATTTGGCTCAAATTCACACCATATAATACATAAATCAAAGTAAAGTCGTTGGCAAAATTTGGACCCGTTGGGTGGCGCTGGGGTCGTATTGGTGTTTGTATGTATGTTCAGTATATACTCCAAAACGGTTATACCGATTTTGATGAAATTTTAAGGCAATCAACCCAGCGGGTTAATTTAGTAGCGACCGGATCAACAGGTGGCGCTGTGATAGCTTTTTTCTTATTTGTGGACCGATTTGGCTCAAATTCACACTACATAATATTTAAATCAAAGTAAAGTCGTTGGCAATTTGGCAATTTGGACCCGATAGATGGTGCTGGGGTCGCTTTTTTCTTATTTATGGACCGATTTGGCTCAAATTCACACCATATAATATTCAAATCAAACTAAAGTCGTTGGCAAAATTTGGACCCGTTGGGTGGCGCTGGGGTCGTATTGGTGTTTGTATGTATGTTCCGTAAATACTCCAAAACGGTTATACCGATTTTGATGAAATTTTAAGGCACTCAACCCAGCGGGTTAATTTAGTAGCGACCGGATCAACAGGTGGCGCTGTGATAGCTTTTTTCTTATTTGTGGACCGATTTGGCTCAAATTCACACCACATAATATTTAAATCAAAGTAAAGTCGTTGGCAAAATTTGGACCCGATAGATGGCGCTGGGGTCGCTTTTTTCTTATTTATGGACCGATTTGGCTCAAATTCACACCATATAATACATAAATCAAAGTAAAGTCGTTGGCAAAATTTAGACCCGTTAGGTGGCGCTGGGGTCGCTTTTTTCTTATTTGTGGACCGATTTGGCTCAAATTCACACCACATAATATTTAAATCAAAGTAAAGTCGTCGGCAATTTGGACCCGATAGATGGCGCTGGGGTCGCTTTTTTCTTATTTATGGACCGATTTGGCTCAAATTCACACCATATAATACATAAATCAAAGTTAAGTCGTTGGCAAAATTTAGACCCGTTAGGTGGCGCTGGGGTCGCTTTTTTCTTATTTGTGGACCGATTTGGCTCAAATTTACACCAAATAATATTTAAATCAAAGTAAAGTCGTTGGCAAAATTTGGACCCGATAGATGGCGCTGGGGTAGCTTTTTTCATATTTATGGACCGATTTGACCCAAATTCACACCATATAATACATTATTCAAAGTAAAGTCGTTGGCAAAATTTAGACCCGTTAGGTGGCGCTGGTGTCGCTTTTTTCTTATTTGTGGACCGATTTGGCTTAAATTCACATAATATGATACATAAATCAAAATAAAGTCGTTGGCTAAATTTGGACCTGTTAGGTGGCGCTGGGGTCGCTTTTTTCTTATTTGTGGACCGATTTGGCTCAACTTCACACCATATAATAATTAAATCAAAGTAAAGTCGTTGGCAAAATTTGGACCTGTTAGGTGGCGCTGGGGTCGCTTTTTTCTTATTTGTGGACCGATTTGGCTCAAATTCACACCACATAATATTTAAAACAAAGTAAAGTCGTTGGGAAAATTTGGACTCGATTCGTGGCGCTGGGATCGCTTTTTTCTTATTTGTGGACCGATTTGGCTCAAATTCACACCAAATAATATTTAAATCAAAGTAAAAACGTTGGCAAAATTTGGACCCGTTGGGTGGCGCTGGGGTCGTATTGGTGTTTGTATGTATGTTCCGTATATACTCCAAAACGGTTATACCGATTTTGATGAAATTTTAAGGCAATCAACCCAGCGGGTTAATTTAGTAGCGACCGGATCAACAGGTGGCACTGGGATAGCTTTTTTCTTATTTGTGGACCGATTTGGCTCAAATTCACACCACATAATATTTAAATCAAAGTAAAGTCGTTGGAAAAATTTGGACTCGATAGATGGCGCTGGGGTCGCTTTTTTCTTATTTGTGGACCGATTTGGCTCAAATTCACACCACATAATATTTAAATCAAAGTAAAGTCGTTGGCAAAATTTGGACCCGATAGATGGCGCTGGGGTCGCTTTTTTCTTATTTGTGGACCGATTTGGCTCAAATTCACACCACATAATATTTGGACCCGATAGATGGCGCTGGGGTCGCTTTTTTCTTATTTATGGACCGATTTGGCTCAAATTCACACCATATAATATTCAAATCAAAGTAAAGTCGTTGGCAAAATTTGGACCCGTTGGGTGGCGCTGGGGTCGTATTGGTGTTTGTATGTATGTTCCGTAAATACTCCAAAACGGTTATACCGATTTTGATGAAATTTTAAGGCAATCAACCCAGCGGGTTAATTTAGTAGCGACCGGATCAACAGGTGGCGCTGTGATAGCTTTTTTCTTATTTGTGGACCGATTTGGCTCAATTTCACACCACATAATATTTAAATCAAAGTAAAGTCGTTGGCAAAATTTGGACCCGATAGATGGTGCTGGGGTCGCTTTTTTCTTATTTATGGACCGATTTGGCTCAAATTCACACCATATAATATTCAAATCAAACTAAAGTCGTTGGCAAAATTTGGACCCGTTGGGTGGCGCTGGGGTCGTATTGGTGTTTGTATGTATGTTCCGTAAATACTCCAAAACGGTTATACCGATTTTGATGAAATTTTAAGGCAATCAACCCAGCGGGTTTATTTAGTAGCGACCGGATCAACAGGTGGCGCTGTGATAGCTTTTTTCTTATTTGTGGACCGATTTGGCTCAAATTCACACCATATAATACATAAATCAAAGTAAAGTCGTTGGCAAAATTTAGACCCGTTAGGTTGCGCTGGGGTCGCTTTTTTCTTATTTGTGGACCGATTTGGCTCAAATTCACACCACATAATATTTAAATCAAAGTAAAGTCGTTGGCAAAATTTGGACCCGATAGATGGCGCTGGGGTCGCTTTTTTCTTATTTATGGACCGATTTGGCTCAAATTCACACCATATAATACATAAATCAAAGTTAAGTCGTTGGCAAAATTTAGACCCGTTAGGTGGCGCTGGGGTCGATTTTTTCTTATTTGTGGACCGATTTGGCTTAAATTTACACCAAATAATATTTAAATCAAAGTAAAGTCGTTGGCAAAATTTGGACCCGATAGATGGCGCTGGGGTAGCTTTTTTCATATTTATGGACCGATTTGGCTCAAATTCACATAATATGATACATAAATCAAAATAAAGTCGTTGGCTAAATTTGGACTTGATAGGTGGCGCTGGGGTCGCTTTTTTCTTATGTATGTATGTATGTTCCGTATATACTCCAAAACGGTTAAACCCATTTTGATGAAATTTTAAGGCAATCAACCCAGCGGGTTAATTTAGTAGCGACCGAATCAACAGATGGCGCTGGGGTAGCTTTTTTCTTATTTGTGGACCGATTTGGCTCAACTTCATACCATATAATAATTAAATCAAAGTAAAGTCGTTGGCAAAATTTGGACCTGTTAGGTGGCGCTGGGGTCGCTTTTTTCTTATTTGTGGACCGATTTGGCCAAATTCACACCACATAATATTTAAATCAAAGTAAAGTCGTTGGGAAAATTTGGACTCGATTCGTGGCGCTCGGATCGCTTTTTTCTTATTTATGGACCGATTTGGCTCAAATTCACACCATATAATATTTAAATCAAAGTAAAAACGTTGGCAAAATTTGGACCCGATAGATGGCTTTGGGGTCGCTTTTTTCTTATTTGTGGACCGATTTGGCTCAAATTCACACCACATAATATTTAAATCAAAGTAAAGTCGTTGGAAAAATTTGGACCTGTTAGGTGGCGCTGGGGTAGCTTTTTTCTTATTTGTGGACCGATTTGGCTCAAATTCACACCACATAATATTTAAATCAAACTAAAGTCGTTGGCAAAATTTGGACCCGTTGGGTGGCGCTGGGGTCGTATTGGTGTTTGTATGTATGTTCCGTATATACTCCAAAACGGTTATACCGATTTTGATGAAATTTTAAGGCAACCAACCCAGCGGGTTAATTTAGTAGCGACCGGATCAACAGGTGGCGCTGGGATAGCTTTTTTCTTATTTGTGGACCGATTTGGCTCAAATTCACACCACATAATATTTAAATCAAAGTAAAGTCGTTGGAAAAATTTGGACTCGATAGATGGCGCTGGGGTCGCTTTTTTCTTATTTGTGGACCGATTTGGCTCAAATTCACACCACATAATATTTAAATCAAAGTAAAGTCGTTGGAAAAATTTGGACCTGTTAGGTGGCGCTGGGGTAGCTTTTTTCTTATTTGTGGACCGATTTGGCTCAAATTCAAACCACATAATATTTAAATCAAAGTAAAGTCGTTGGCAAAATTTGGACTCGATTCGTGGCGCTGGGATCGCTTTTTTTTATTTATGGACCGATTTGGCTCAAATTCACACCATATAATATTCAAATCAAACTAAAGTCGTTGGCAAAATTTGGACCCGTTGGGTGGCGCTGGGGTCGTATTGGTGTTTGTATGTATGTTCCGTATATACTCCAAAACGGTTATACCGATTTTGATGAAATTTTAAGGCAATCAACCCAGCGGGTTAATTTAGTAGCGACCGGATCAACAGGTGGCGCTGGGATAGCTTTTTTCTTATTTGTGGACCGATTTGGCTCAAATTCACACCATATAATAATTAAATCAAAGTAAAGTCGTTGGCAAAATTTAGAACTGTAAGGTGGCGCTGGGGTCGCTTTTTTCTTATTTATGGACCGATTTGGCTCAAATTCACACCATATAATACATAAATCAAAGTAAAGTCGTTGGCAAAATTTGGACTCGATAGGTGGCCCTGTGGTAGCTTTTCTCTTCTTTGTGGACAGATTTGGCTGAAATTCACACCACATAATATTTAAATCAAAGTAAAGTCGTTGGCAGCGTGTTAATTTAGTAGCGACCGGATCAACAGGTGGCACTGGGGTAGCTTTTTTCTTATTTGTGGACCGATTTGGCTCAAATTCACACCACATAATATTTAAATCAAAGTAGAGTCGTTGGCAGCGGGTTAATTTAGTAGCGACTGGATCAACAGGTGGCGCTGGGGTAGCTTTTTTCTTATTTGTGGACCGATTTGGCTCAAATTCACACCACATAATATTTAAATCAAATTAAAGTCGTTGGAAAAATTTGGACCCGATAGATGGCACTGGGGTAGCTTTTTTCATATTTATGGACCGATTTGGCTCAAATTCACACCATATAATACATAAATCAAAGTAAAGTCGTTGGCAAAATTTAGACCCGTTAGGTGGCGCTGGGGTCGCTTTTTTCTTATTTGTGGACCGATTTGGCTCAAATTCACATCATATGATACATAAATCAAAATAAAGTCGTTGGCTAAATTTGGACTTGATAGGTGGCGCTGGGGTCGCTTTTTTCTTATTTGTGGACCGATTTGGCTCAAATTCACACCACATAATATTTAAATCAAAGTAAAGTCGTTGGCAAAATTTAGACCCGTTTGGTGGCGCTGTGATAGCTTTTTTCTTATTTGTGGACCGATTTGGCTCAAATTCACACCACATAATATTTAAATCAAAGTAAAGTCGTTGGCAAAATTTGGACCCGATAGATGGCGCTGGGGTCGCTTTTTTCTTATTTGTGGACCGATTTGGCTCAAATTCACACCACATAATATTTAAATCAAAGTAAAGTCGTTGGCAAAATTTGGACCCGATAGATGGCGCTGGGGTCGCTTTTTTCTTATTTATGGACCGATTTGGCTCAAATTCACACCATATAATACATAAATCAAAGTTAAGTCGTTGGCAAAATTTAGACCCGTTAGGTGGCGCTGGGGTCGATTTTTTCTTATTTGTGGACCGATTTGGCTTAAATTTACACCAAATAATATTTAAATCAAAGTAAAGTCGTTGGCAAAATTTGGACCCGATAGATGGCGCTGGGGTAGCTTTTTTCATATTTATGGACCGATTTGGCTCAAATTCACATAATATGATACATAAATCAAAATAAAGTCGTTGGCTAAATTTGGACTTGATAGGTGGCGCTGGGGTCGCTTTTTTCTTATGTATGTATGTATGTTCCGTATATACTCCAAAACGGTTAAACCCATTTTGATGAAATTTTAAGGCAATCAACCCAGCGGGTTAATTTAGTAGCGACCGAATCAACAGATGGCGCTGGGGTAGCTTTTTTCTTATTTGTGGACCGATTTGGCTCAACTTCATACCATATAATAATTAAATCAAAGTAAAGTCGTTGGCAAAATTTGGACCTGTTAGGTGGCGCTGGGGTCGCTTTTTTCTTATTTGTGGACCGATTTGGCCAAATTCACACCACATAATATTTAAATCAAAGTAAAGTCGTTGGGAAAATTTGGACTCGATTCGTGGCGCTCGGATCGCTTTTTTCTTATTTATGGACCGATTTGGCTCAAATTCACACCATATAATATTTAAATCAAAGTAAAAACGTTGGCAAAATTTGGACCCGATAGATGGCTTTGGGGTCGCTTTTTTCTTATTTGTGGACCGATTTGGCTCAAATTCACACCACATAATATTTAAATCAAAGTAAAGTCGTTGGAAAAATTTGGACCTGTTAGGTGGCGCTGGGGTAGCTTTTTTCTTATTTGTGGACCGATTTGGCTCAAATTCACACCACATAATATTTAAATCAAACTAAAGTCGTTGGCAAAATTTGGACCCGTTGGGTGGCGCTGGGGTCGTATTGGTGTTTGTATGTATGTTCCGTATATACTCCAAAACGGTTATACCGATTTTGATGAAATTTTAAGGCAACCAACCCAGCGGGTTAATTTAGTAGCGACCGGATCAACAGGTGGCGCTGGGATAGCTTTTTTCTTATTTGTGGACCGATTTGGCTCAAATTCACACCACATAATATTTAAATCAAAGTAAAGTCGTTGGAAAAATTTGGACTCGATAGATGGCGCTGGGGTCGCTTTTTTCTTATTTGTGGACCGATTTGGCTCAAATTCACACCACATAATATTTAAATCAAAGTAAAGTCGTTGGAAAAATTTGGACCTGTTAGGTGGCGCTGGGGTAGCTTTTTTCTTATTTGTGGACCGATTTGGCTCAAATTCAAACCACATAATATTTAAATCAAAGTAAAGTCGTTGGCAAAATTTGGACTCGATTCGTGGCGCTGGGATCGCTTTTTTTTATTTATGGACCGATTTGGCTCAAATTCACACCATATAATATTCAAATCAAACTAAAGTCGTTGGCAAAATTTGGACCCGTTGGGTGGCGCTGGGGTCGTATTGGTGTTTGTATGTATGTTCCGTATATACTCCAAAACGGTTATACCGATTTTGATGAAATTTTAAGGCAATCAACCCAGCGGGTTAATTTAGTAGCGACCGGATCAACAGGTGGCGCTGGGATAGCTTTTTTCTTATTTGTGGACCGATTTGGCTCAAATTCACACCATATAATAATTAAATCAAAGTAAAGTCGTTGGCAAAATTTAGAACTGTAAGGTGGCGCTGGGGTCGCTTTTTTCTTATTTATGGACCGATTTGGCTCAAATTCACACCATATAATACATAAATCAAAGTAAAGTCGTTGGCAAAATTTGGACTCGATAGGTGGCCCTGTGGTAGCTTTTCTCTTCTTTGTGGACAGATTTGGCTCAAATTCACACCACATAATATTTAAATCAAAGTAAAGTCGTTGGCAGCGTGTTAATTTAGTAGCGACCGGATCAACAGGTGGCACTGGGGTAGCTTTTTTCTTATTTGTGGACCGATTTGGCTCAAATTCACACCACATAATATTTAAATCAAAGTAGAGTCGTTGGCAGCGGGTTAATTTAGTAGCGACTGGATCAACAGGTGGCGCTGGGGTAGCTTTTTTCTTATTTGTGGACCGATTTGGCTCAAATTCACACCACATAATATTTAAATCAAATTAAAGTCGTTGGAAAAATTTGGACCCGATAGATGGCACTGGGGTAGCTTTTTTCATATTTATGGACCGATTTGGCTCAAATTCACACCATATAATACATAAATCAAAGTAAAGTCGTTGGCAAAATTTAGACCCGTTAGGTGGCGCTGGGGTCGCTTTTTTCTTATTTGTGGACCGATTTGGCTCAAATTCACATCATATGATACATAAATCAAAATAAAGTCGTTGGCTAAATTTGGACTTGATAGGTGGCGCTGGGGTCGCTTTTTTCTTATTTGTGGACCGATTTGGCTCAAATTCACACCACATAATATTTAAATCAAAGTAAAGTCGTTGGCAAAATTTAGACCCGTTTGGTGGCGCTGTGATAGCTTTTTTCTTATTTGTGGACCGATTTGGCTCAAATTCACACCACATAATATTTAAATCAAAGTAAAGTCGTTGGCAAAATTTGGACCCGATAGATGGCGCTGGGGTCGCTTTTTTCTTATTTGTGGACCGATTTGGCTCAAATTCACACCACATAATATTTAAATCAAAGTAAAGTCGTTGGCAAAATTTGGACCCGATAGATGGCGCTGGGGTCGCTTTTTTCTTATTTATGGACCGATTTGGCTCAAATTCACACCATATAATACATAAATCAAAGTAAAGTCGTTGGCAGCGGGTTAATTTAGTAGATACCGGATCAACAGGTGGCACTGGGGTAGCTTTTTTCTTATTTGTGGACCGATTTGGCTCAAATTCACACCACATAATATTTAAATCAAAGTAAAGTCGTTGGCAAAATTTGGACCTGTTAGGTGGCGCTGGGGTAGCTTTTTTCTTATTTGTGGACCGATTTGGCTCAAATTCACACCACATAATATTTAAATCAAAGTAAAGTCGTTGGCAAAATTTAGACCCGTTAGGTGGCGCTGGGGTCGCATTTTTCTTATTTGTGGACCGATTTGGCTCAAATTCACACCATATAATACATAAATCAAAGTAAAGTCGTTGGCAAAATTTGGACCCGTTGGGTGGCGCTGGGGTCGTATTGGTGTTTGTATGTATGTTCCGTATATACTCCAAAACGGTTATACCGATTTTGATGAAATTTTAAGGCAATCAACCCAGCGGGTTAATTTAGTAGCGACCGGATCAACAGGTGGCGCTGGGGTCGCTTTTTTCTTATTTGTGGACCGATTTGGCTCAAATTCACACCACATAATATTTAAATCAAAGTAAAGTCGTTGGCAAAATTTAGACCCGTTAGGTGGCGCTGGGGTCGCATTTTTCTTATTTGTGGACCGATTTGGCTCAAATTCACACCATATAATACATAAATCAAAGTAAAGTCGTTGGCAAAATTTGGACCCGTTGGGTGGCGCTGGGGTCGTATTGGTGTTTGTATGTATGTTCCGTATATACTCCAAAACGGTTATACCGATTTTGATGAAATTTTAAGGCAATCAACCCAGCGGGTTAATTTAGTAGCGACCGGATCAACAGGTGGCGCTGTGATAGCTTTTTTCTTATTTGTGGACCGATTTGGCTCAAATTCACACTACATAATATTTAAATCAAAGTAAAGTCGTTGGCAAAATTTGGACCCGATAGATGGTGCTGGGGTCGCTTTTTTCTTATTTATGGACCGATTTGGCTCAAATTCACACCATATAATATTCAAATCAAACTAAAGTCGTTGGCAAAATTTGGACCCGTTGGGTGGCGCTGGGTTCGTATTGGTGTTTGTATGTATGTTCCGTAAATACTCCAAAACGGTTATACCGATTTTGATGAAATTTTAAGGCACTCAACCCAGCGGGTTAATTTAGTAGCGACCGGATCAACAGGTGGCGCTGTGATAGCTTTTTTCTTATTTGTGGACCGATTTGGCTCAAATTCACACCACATAATATTTAAATCAAAGTAAAGTCGTTGGCAAAATTTGGACCCGATAGATGGCGCTGGGGTCGCTTTTTTCTTATTTATGGACCGATTTGGCTCAAATTCACACCATATAATACATAAATCAAAGTAAAGTCGTTGGCAAAATTTAGACCCGTTAGGTGGCGCTGGGGTCGCTTTTTTCTTATTTGTGGACCGATTTGGCTCAAATTCACACCACATAATATTTAAATCAAAGTAAAGTCGTCGGCAATTTGGACCCGATAGATGGCGCTGGGGTCGCTTTTTTCTTATTTATGGACCGATTTGGCTCAAATTCACACCATATAATACATAAATCAAAGTTAAGTCGTTGGCAAAATTTAGACCCGTTAGGTGGCGCTGGGGTCGCTTTTTTCTTATTTGTGGACCGATTTGGCTCAAATTTACACCAAATAATATTTAAATCAAAGTAAAGTCGTTGGCAAAATTTGGACCCGATAGATGGCGCTGGGGTAGCTTTTTTCATATTTATGGACCGATTTGACCCAAATTCACACCATATAATACATTATTCAAAGTAAAGTCGTTGGCAAAATTAGGTGGCGCTGGGGTCGCTTTTTTCTTATTTGTGGACCGATTTGGCTTAAATTCACATAATATGATACATAAATCAAAATAAAGTCGTTGGCTAAATTTGGACCTGTTAGGTGGCGCTGGGGTCGCTTTTTTCTTATTTGTGGACCGATTTGGCTCAACTTCACACCATATAATAATTAAATCAAAGTAAAGTCGTTGGCAAAATTTGGACCTGTTAGGTGGCGCTGGGGTCGCTTTTTTCTTATTTGTGGACCGATTTGGCTCAAATTCACACCACATAATATTTAAAACAAAGTAAAGTCGTTGGGAAAATTTGGACTCGATTCGTGGCGCTGGGATCGCTTTTTTCTTATTTGTGGACCGATTTGGCTCAAATTCACACCAAATAATATTTAAATCAAAGTAAAAACGTTGGCAAAATTTGGACCCGTTGGGTGGCGCTGGGGTCGTATTGGTGTTTGTATGTATGTTCCGTATATACTCCAAAACGGTTATACCGATTTTGATGAAATTTTAAGGCAATCAACCCAGCGGGTTAATTTAGTAGCGACCGGATCAACAGGTGGCACTGGGATAGCTTTTTTCTTATTTGTGGACCGATTTGGCTCAAATTCACACCACATAATATTTAAATCAAAGTAAAGTCGTTGGAAAAATTTGGACTCGATAGATGGCGCTGGGGTCGCTTTTTTCTTATTTGTGGACCGATTTGGCTCAAATTCACACCACATAATATTTAAATCAAAGTAAAGTCGTTGGCAAAATTTGGACCCGATAGATGGCGCTGGGGTCGCTTTTTTCTTATTTGTGGACCGATTTGGCTCAAATTCACACCACATAATATTTGGACCCGATAGATGGCGCTGGGGTCGCTTTTTTCTTATTTATGGACCGATTTGGCTCAAATTCACACCATATAATATTCAAATCAAAGTAAAGTCGTTGGCAAAATTTGGACCCGTTGGGTGGCGCTGGGGTCGTATTGGTGTTTGTATGTATGTTCCGTAAATACTCCAAAACGGTTATACCGATTTTGATGAAATTTTAAGGCAATCAACCCAGCGGGTTAATTTAGTAGCGACCGGATCAACAGGTGGCGCTGTGATAGCTTTTTTCTTATTTGTGGACCGATTTGGCTCAATTTCACACCACATAATATTTAAATCAAAGTAAAGTCGTTGGCAAAATTTGGACCCGATAGATGGTGCTGGGGTCGCTTTTTTCTTATTTATGGACCGATTTGGCTCAAATTCACACCATATAATATTCAAATCAAACTAAAGTCGTTGGCAATTTGGACCCGATAGATGGCGCTGGGGTCGCTTTTTTCTTATTTATGGACCGATTTGGCTCAAATTCACACCATATAATACATAAATCAAAGTTAAGTCGTTGGCAAAATTTAGACCCGTTAGGTGGCGCTGGGGTCGATTTTTTCTTATTTGTGGACCGATTTGGCTTAAATTTACACCAAATAATATTTAAATCAAAGTAAAGTCGTTGGCAAAATTTGGACCCGATAGATGGCGCTGGGGTAGCTTTTTTCATATTTATGGACCGATTTGGCCCAAATTCACACCATATAATACATTATTCAAAGTAAAGTCGTTGGCAAAATTTAGACCCGTTAGGTGGCGCTGGGGTCGCTTTTTTCTTATTTGTGGACCGATTTGGCTCAAATTCACATAATATGATACATAAATCAAAATAAAGTCGTTGGCTAAATTTGGACTTGATAGGTGGCGCTGGGGTCGCTTTTTTCTTATGTATGTATGTATGTTCCGTATATACTCCAAAACGGTTAAACCCATTTTCATGAAATTTTAAGGCAATCAACCCAGCGGGTTAATTTAGTAGCGACCGAATCAACAGATGGCGCTGGGGTAGCTTTTTTCTTATTTGTGGACCGATTTGGCTCAACTTCATACCATATAATAATTAAATCAAAGTAAAGTCGTTGGCAAAATTTGGACCTGTTAGGTGGCGCTGGGGTCGCTTTTTTCTTATTTGTGGACCGATTTGGCCAAATTCACACCACATAATATTTAAATCAAAGTAAAGTCGTTGGGAAAATTTGGACTCGATTCGTGGCGCTCGGATCGCTTTTTTCTTATTTATGGACCGATTTGGCTCAAATTCACACCATATAATATTTAAATCAAAGTAAAAACGTTGGCAAAATTTGGACCCGATAGATGGCGCTGGGGTCGCTTTTTTCTTATTTGTGGACCGATTTGGCTCAAATTCACACCACATAATATTTAAATCAAAGTAAAGTCGTTGGAAAAATTTGGACCTGTTAGGTGGCGCTGGGGTAGCTTTTTTCTTATTTGTGGACCGATTTGGCTCAAATTCACACCACATAATATTTAAATCAAACTAAAGTCGTTGGCAAAATTTGGACCCGTTGGGTGGCGCTGGGGTCGTATTGGTGTTTGTATGTATGTTCCGTATATACTCCAAAACGGTTATACCGATTTTGATGAAATTTTAAGGCAATCAACCCAGCGGGTTAATTTAGTAGCGACCGGATCAACAGGTGGCGCTGGGATAGCTTTTTTCTTATTTGTGGACCGATTTGGCTCAAATTCACACCACATAATATTTAAATCAAAGTAAAGTCGTTGGAAAAATTTGGACTCGATAGATGGCGCTGAGGTCGCTTTTTTCTTATTTGTGGACCGATTTGGCTCAAATTCACACCACATAATATTTAAATCAAAGTAAAGTCGTTGGAAAAATTTGGACCTGTTAGGTGGCGCTGGGGTAGCTTTTTTCTTATTTGTGGACCGATTTGGCTCAAATTCACACCACATAATATTTAAATCAAAGTAAAGTCGTTGGCAAAATTTGGACTCGATTCGTGGCGCTGGGATCGCTTTTTTTTATTTATGGACCGATTTGGCTCAAATTCACACCATATAATATTCAAATCAAACTAAAGTCGTTGGCAAAATTTGGACCCGTTGGGTGGCGCTGGGGTCGTATTGGTGTTTGTATGTATGTTCCGTATATACTCCAAAACGGTTATACCGATTTTGATGAAATTTTAAGGCAATCAACCCAGCGGGTTAATTTAGTAGCGACCGGATCAACAGGTGGCGCTGGGATAGCTTTTTTCTTATTTGTGGACCGATTTGGCTCAAATTCACACCACATAATATTTAAATCAAAGTAAAGTCGTTGGAAAAATTTGGACTCGATAGATGGCGCTGGGGTCGCTTTTTTCTTATTTATGGACCGATTTGGCTCGAATTCACACCATATAATATATAAATCAAAGTAAAGTCGTTGGCAAAATTTAGACCCGTTAGGTGGCGCTGGGGTCGCTTTTTTCTTATTTGTGGACCGATTTGGCTCAAATTCACACCACATAATATTTAAATCAATGTAAAGTCGTTGGCAAAATTTGGACCCGATAGATGGCGCTGGGTCGCTTTTTTCTTATTTGTGGACCGATTTGGCTCAAATTCACACATCATAATATTTAAATCAAAGTAAAGTCGTTGGCAAAATTTGGAACTGTTAGGTGGCACTGGGGTCGCTTTTTTCTTATTTGTGGCCCGATTTGGCTCAAATTCACACATCATAATATTTAAATCAAAGTAAAGTCGTTGGCAAAATTTAGACCCGTTAGGTGGCGCTGGGGTCGCTTTTTTCTTATTTGTGGACCGATTTGGCTCAAATTCACATCATATGATACATAATTCACATCATATGATACATAAATCAAAATAAAGTCGTTGGCTAAATTTGGATTTGATAGGTGGCGCTGGGGTCGCTTTTTTCTTATGTATGTATGTATGTTCCGTATATACTCCAAAACGGTTATACCGATTTTGATGAAATTTTAAGGCAATCAACCCAGCGGGTTAATTTAGTAGCGACCGGATCAACAGGTGGCGCTGGGATAGCTTTTTCTTATTTGTCGACCGATTTGGCTCAAATTCACACCACATAATATTTAAATCAAAGTTAAGTCGTTGGCAAAATTTGGACCCGATAGATGGCGCTGGGTCGCTTTTTTCTTATTTATGGACCGATTTGGCTCAAATTCACACCATATAATACATAAATCAAAGTAAAGTCGTTGGCAAAATTTAGACCCGTTAGGTGGCGCTGGGGTCGCTTTTTTCTTATTTGTGGACCGATTTGGCTCAAATTCACACCACATAATATTTAAATCAAAGTAAAGACGTTGGCAAAATTTAGACCCGTTAGGTGGCGCTGGGGTCGCATTTTTCTTATTTGTGGACCGATTTGGCTCAAATTCACACCATATAATACATAAATCAAAGTAAAGTCGTTGGCAAAATTTGGACCCGTTGGGTGGCGCTGGGGTCGTATTGGTGTTTGTATGTATGTTCCGTATATACTCCAAAATGATTATACCGATTTTGATGAAATTTTAAGGCAATCAACCCAGCGGGTTAATTTAGTAGCGACCGGATCAACAGGTGGCGCTGTGATAGCTTTTTTCTTATTTGTGGACCGATTTGGCTCAAATTCACACTACATAATATTTAAATCAAAGTAAAGTCGTTGGCAAAATTTGGACCCGATAGATGGTGCTGGGGTCGCTTTTTTCTTATTTATGGACCGATTTGGCTCAAATTCACACCATATAATATTCAAATCAAACTAAAGTCGTTGGCAAAATTTGGACCCGTTGGGTGGCGCTGGGGTCGTATTGGTGTTTGTATGTATGTTCCGTAAATACTCCAAAACGGTTATACCGATTTTGATGAAATTTTAAGGCACTCAACCCAGCGGGTTAATTTAGTAGCGACCGGATCAACAGGTGGCGCTGTGATAGCTTTTTTCTTATTTGTGGACCGATTTGGCTCAAATTCACACCACATAATATTTAAATCAAAGTAAAGTCGTTGGCAAAATTTGGACCCGATAGATGGCGCTGGGGTCGCTTTTTTCTTATTTATGGACCGATTTGGCTCAAATTCACACCATATAATACATAAATCAAAGTAAAGTCGTTGGCAAAATTTAGACCCGTTAGGTGGCGCTGGGGTCGCTTTTTTCTTATTTGTGGACCGATTTGGCTCAAATTCACACCACATAATATTTAAATCAAAGTAAAGTCGTCGGCAATTTGGACCCGATAGATGGCGCTGGGGTCGCTTTTTTCTTATTTATGGACCGATTTGGCTCAAATTCACACCATATAATACATAAATCAAAGTTAAGTCGTTGGCAAAATTTAGACCCGTTAGGTGGCGCTGGGGTCGCTTTTTTCTTATTTGTGGACCGATTTGGCTCAAATTTACACCAAATAATATTTAAATCAAAGTAAAGTCGTTGGCAAAATTTGGACCCGATAGATGGCGCTGGGGTAGCTTTTTTCATATTTATGGACCGATTTGACCCAAATTCACACCATATAATACATTATTCAAAGTAAAGTCGTTGGCAAAATTTAGACCCGTTAGGTGGCGCTGGGGTCGCTTTTTTCTTATTTGTGGACCGATTTGGCTTAAATTTACACCAAATAATATTTAAATCAAAGTAAAGTCGTTGGCAAAATTTGGACCCGATAGATGGCGCTGGGGTAGCTTTTTTCATATTTATGGACCGATTTGACCCAAATTCACACCATATAATACATTATTCAAAGTAAAGTCGTTGGCAAAATTTGGACCCGTTGGGTGGCGCTGGGGTCGTATTGGTGTTTGTATGTATGTTCCGTAAATACTCCAAAACGGTTATACCGATTTTGATGAAATTTTAAGGCAATCAACCCAGCGGGTTAATTTAGTAGCGACCGGATCAACAGGTGGCGCTGTGATAGCTTTTTTCTTATTTGTGGACCGATTTGGCTCAATTTCACACCACATAATATTTAAATCAAAGTAAAGTCGTTGGCAAAATTTGGACCCGATAGATGGTGCTGGGGTCGCTTTTTTCTTATTTATGGACCGATTTGGCTCAAATTCACACCATATAATATTCAAATCAAACTAAAGTCGTTGGCAATTTGGACCCGATAGATGGCGCTGGGGTCGCTTTTTTCTTATTTATGGACCGATTTGGCTCAAATTCACACCATATAATACATAAATCAAAGTTAAGTCGTTGGCAAAATTTAGACCCGTTAGGTGGCGCTGGGGTCGATTTTTTCTTATTTGTGGACCGATTTGGCTTAAATTTACACCAAATAATATTTAAATCAAAGTAAAGTCGTTGGCAAAATTTGGACCCGATAGATGGCGCTGGGGTAGCTTTTTTCATATTTATGGACCGATTTGGCCCAAATTCACACCATATAATACATTATTCAAAGTAAAGTCGTTGGCAAAATTTAGACCCGTTAGGTGGCGCTGGGGTCGCTTTTTTCTTATTTGTGGACCGATTTGGCTCAAATTCACATAATATGATACATAAATCAAAATAAAGTCGTTGGCTAAATTTGGACTTGATAGGTGGCGCTGGGGTCGCTTTTTTCTTATGTATGTATGTATGTTCCGTATATACTCCAAAACGGTTAAACCCATTTTCATGAAATTTTAAGGCAATCAACCCAGCGGGTTAATTTAGTAGCGACCGAATCAACAGATGGCGCTGGGGTAGCTTTTTTCTTATTTGTGGACCGATTTGGCTCAACTTCATACCATATAATAATTAAATCAAAGTAAAGTCGTTGGCAAAATTTGGACCTGTTAGGTGGCGCTGGGGTCGCTTTTTTCTTATTTGTGGACCGATTTGGCCAAATTCACACCACATAATATTTAAATCAAAGTAAAGTCGTTGGGAAAATTTGGACTCGATTCGTGGCGCTCGGATCGCTTTTTTCTTATTTATGGACCGATTTGGCTCAAATTCACACCATATAATATTTAAATCAAAGTAAAAACGTTGGCAAAATTTGGACCCGATAGATGGCGCTGGGGTCGCTTTTTTCTTATTTGTGGACCGATTTGGCTCAAATTCACACCACATAATATTTAAATCAAAGTAAAGTCGTTGGAAAAATTTGGACCTGTTAGGTGGCGCTGGGGTAGCTTTTTTCTTATTTGTGGACCGATTTGGCTCAAATTCACACCACATAATATTTAAATCAAACTAAAGTCGTTGGCAAAATTTGGACCCGTTGGGTGGCGCTGGGGTCGTATTGGTGTTTGTATGTATGTTCCGTATATACTCCAAAACGGTTATACCGATTTTGATGAAATTTTAAGGCAATCAACCCAGCGGGTTAATTTAGTAGCGACCGGATCAACAGGTGGCGCTGGGATAGCTTTTTTCTTATTTGTGGACCGATTTGGCTCAAATTCACACCACATAATATTTAAATCAAAGTAAAGTCGTTGGAAAAATTTGGACTCGATAGATGGCGCTGAGGTCGCTTTTTTCTTATTTGTGGACCGATTTGGCTCAAATTCACACCACATAATATTTAAATCAAAGTAAAGTCGTTGGAAAAATTTGGACCTGTTAGGTGGCGCTGGGGTAGCTTTTTTCTTATTTGTGGACCGATTTGGCTCAAATTCACACCACATAATATTTAAATCAAAGTAAAGTCGTTGGCAAAATTTGGACTCGATTCGTGGCGCTGGGATCGCTTTTTTTTATTTATGGACCGATTTGGCTCAAATTCACACCATATAATATTCAAATCAAACTAAAGTCGTTGGCAAAATTTGGACCCGTTGGGTGGCGCTGGGGTCGTATTGGTGTTTGTATGTATGTTCCGTATATACTCCAAAACGGTTATACCGATTTTGATGAAATTTTAAGGCAATCAACCCAGCGGGTTAATTTAGTAGCGACCGGATCAACAGGTGGCGCTGGGATAGCTTTTTTCTTATTTGTGGACCGATTTGGCTCAAATTCACACCACATAATATTTAAATCAAAGTAAAGTCGTTGGAAAAATTTGGACTCGATAGATGGCGCTGGGGTCGCTTTTTTCTTATTTATGGACCGATTTGGCTCGAATTCACACCATATAATATATAAATCAAAGTAAAGTCGTTGGCAAAATTTAGACCCGTTAGGTGGCGCTGGGGTCGCTTTTTTCTTATTTGTGGACCGATTTGGCTCAAATTCACACCACATAATATTTAAATCAATGTAAAGTCGTTGGCAAAATTTGGACCCGATAGATGGCGCTGGGTCGCTTTTTTCTTATTTGTGGACCGATTTGGCTCAAATTCACACATCATAATATTTAAATCAAAGTAAAGTCGTTGGCAAAATTTGGAACTGTTAGGTGGCACTGGGGTCGCTTTTTTCTTATTTGTGGCCCGATTTGGCTCAAATTCACACATCATAATATTTAAATCAAAGTAAAGTCGTTGGCAAAATTTAGACCCGTTAGGTGGCGCTGGGGTCGCTTTTTTCTTATTTGTGGACCGATTTGGCTCAAATTCACATCATATGATACATAATTCACATCATATGATACATAAATCAAAATAAAGTCGTTGGCTAAATTTGGATTTGATAGGTGGCGCTGGGGTCGCTTTTTTCTTATGTATGTATGTATGTTCCGTATATACTCCAAAACGGTTATACCGATTTTGATGAAATTTTAAGGCAATCAACCCAGCGGGTTAATTTAGTAGCGACCGGATCAACAGGTGGCGCTGGGATAGCTTTTTCTTATTTGTCGACCGATTTGGCTCAAATTCACACCACATAATATTTAAATCAAAGTTAAGTCGTTGGCAAAATTTGGACCCGATAGATGGCGCTGGGTCGCTTTTTTCTTATTTATGGACCGATTTGGCTCAAATTCACACCATATAATACATAAATCAAAGTAAAGTCGTTGGCAAAATTTAGACCCGTTAGGTGGCGCTGGGGTCGCTTTTTTCTTATTTGTGGACCGATTTGGCTCAAATTCACACCACATAATATTTAAATCAAAGTAAAGACGTTGGCAAAATTTAGACCCGTTAGGTGGCGCTGGGGTCGCATTTTTCTTATTTGTGGACCGATTTGGCTCAAATTCACACCATATAATACATAAATCAAAGTAAAGTCGTTGGCAAAATTTGGACCCGTTGGGTGGCGCTGGGGTCGTATTGGTGTTTGTATGTATGTTCCGTATATACTCCAAAATGATTATACCGATTTTGATGAAATTTTAAGGCAATCAACCCAGCGGGTTAATTTAGTAGCGACCGGATCAACAGGTGGCGCTGTGATAGCTTTTTTCTTATTTGTGGACCGATTTGGCTCAAATTCACACTACATAATATTTAAATCAAAGTAAAGTCGTTGGCAAAATTTGGACCCGATAGATGGTGCTGGGGTCGCTTTTTTCTTATTTATGGACCGATTTGGCTCAAATTCACACCATATAATATTCAAATCAAACTAAAGTCGTTGGCAAAATTTGGACCCGTTGGGTGGCGCTGGGGTCGTATTGGTGTTTGTATGTATGTTCCGTAAATACTCCAAAACGGTTATACCGATTTTGATGAAATTTTAAGGCACTCAACCCAGCGGGTTAATTTAGTAGCGACCGGATCAACAGGTGGCGCTGTGATAGCTTTTTTCTTATTTGTGGACCGATTTGGCTCAAATTCACACCACATAATATTTAAATCAAAGTAAAGTCGTTGGCAAAATTTGGACCCGATAGATGGCGCTGGGGTCGCTTTTTTCTTATTTATGGACCGATTTGGCTCAAATTCACACCATATAATACATAAATCAAAGTAAAGTCGTTGGCAAAATTTAGACCCGTTAGGTGGCGCTGGGGTCGCTTTTTTCTTATTTGTGGACCGATTTGGCTCAAATTCACACCACATAATATTTAAATCAAAGTAAAGTCGTCGGCAATTTGGACCCGATAGATGGCGCTGGGGTCGCTTTTTTCTTATTTATGGACCGATTTGGCTCAAATTCACACCATATAATACATAAATCAAAGTTAAGTCGTTGGCAAAATTTAGACCCGTTAGGTGGCGCTGGGGTCGCTTTTTTCTTATTTGTGGACCGATTTGGCTCAAATTTACACCAAATAATATTTAAATCAAAGTAAAGTCGTTGGCAAAATTTGGACCCGATAGATGGCGCTGGGGTAGCTTTTTTCATATTTATGGACCGATTTGACCCAAATTCACACCATATAATACATTATTCAAAGTAAAGTCGTTGGCAAAATTTAGACCCGTTAGGTGGCGCTGGGGTCGCTTTTTTCTTATTTGTGGACCGATTTGGCTTAAATTCACATAATATGATACATAAATCAAAATAAAGTCGTTGGCTAAATTTGGACCTGTTAGGTGGCGCTGGGGTCGCTTTTTTCTTATTTGTGGACCGATTTGGCTCAAATTCACACCACATAATATTTAAAACAAAGTAAAGTCGTTGGGAAAATTTGGACTCGATTCGTGGCGCTGGGATCGCTTTTTTCTTATTTGTGGACCGATTTGGCTCAAATTCACACCAAATAATATTTAAATCAAAGTAAAAACGTTGGCAAAATTTGGACCCGTTGGGTGGCGCTGGGGTCGTATTGGTGTTTGTATGTATGTTCCGTATATACTCCAAAACGGTTATACCGATTTTGATGAAATTTTAAGGCAATCAACCCAGCGGGTTAATTTAGTAGCGACCGGATCAACAGGTGGCACTGGGATAGCTTTTTTCTTATTTGTGGACCGATTTGGCTCAAATTCACACCACATAATATTTAAATCAAAGTAAAGTCGTTGGAAAAATTTGGACTCGATAGATGGCGCTGGGGTCGCTTTTTTCTTATTTGTGGACCGATTTGGCTCAAATTCACACCACATAATATTTAAATCAAAGTAAAGTCGTTGGCAAAATTTGGACCCGATAGATGGCGCTGGGGTCGCTTTTTTCTTATTTGTGGACCGATTTGGCTCAAATTCACACCACATAATATTTGGACCCGATAGATGGCGCTGGGGTCGCTTTTTTCTTATTTATGGACCGATTTGGCTCAAATTCACACCATATAATATTCAAATCAAAGTAAAGTCGTTGGCAAAATTTGGACCCGTTGGGTGGCGCTGGGGTCGTATTGGTGTTTGTATGTATGTTCCGTAAATACTCCAAAACGGTTATACCGATTTTGATGAAATTTTAAGGCAATCAACCCAGCGGGTTAATTTAGTAGCGACCGGATCAACAGGTGGCGCTGTGATAGCTTTTTTCTTATTTGTGGACCGATTTGGCTCAATTTCACACCACATAATATTTAAATCAAAGTAAAGTCGTTGGCAAAATTTGGACCCGATAGATGGTGCTGGGGTCGCTTTTTTCTTATTTATGGACCGATTTGGCTCAAATTCACACCATATAATATTCAAATCAAACTAAAGTCGTTGGCAAAATTTGGACCCGATAGATGGCGCTGGGGTCGCTTTTTTCTTATTTATGGACCGATTTGGCTCAAATTCACACCATATAATACATAAATCAAAGTTAAGTCGTTGGCAAAATTTAGACCCGTTAGGTGGCGCTGGGGTCGATTTTTTCTTATTTGTGGACCGATTTGGCTTAAATTTACACCAAATAATATTTAAATCAAAGTAAAGTCGTTGGCAAAATTTGGACCCGATAGATGGCGCTGGGGTAGCTTTTTTCATATTTATGGACCGATTTGGCCCAAATTCACACCATATAATACATTATTCAAAGTAAAGTCGTTGGCAAAATTTAGACCCGTTAGGTGGCGCTGGGGTCGCTTTTTTCTTATTTGTGGACCGATTTGGCTCAAATTCACATAATATGATACATAAATCAAAATAAAGTCGTTGGCTAAATTTGGACTTGATAGGTGGCGCTGGGGTCGCTTTTTTCTTATGTATGTATGTATGTTCCGTATATACTCCAAAACGGTTAAACCCATTTTGATGAAATTTTAAGGCAATCAACCCAGCGGGTTAATTTAGTAGCGACCGAATCAACAGATGGCGCTGGGGTAGCTTTTTTCTTATTTGTGGACCGATTTGGCTCAACTTCATACCATATAATAATTAAATCAAAGTAAAGTCGTTGGCAAAATTTGGACCTGTTAGGTGGCGCTGGGGTCGCTTTTTTCTTATTTGTGGACCGATTTGGCCAAATTCACACCACATAATATTTAAATCAAAGTAAAGTCGTTGGGAAAATTTGGACTCGATTCGTGGCGCTCGGATCGCTTTTTTCTTATTTATGGACCGATTTGGCTCAAATTCACACCATATAATATTTAAATCAAAGTAAAAACGTTGGCAAAATTTGGACCCGATAGATGGCGCTGGGGTCGCTTTTTTCTTATTTGTGGACCGATTTGGCTCAAATTCACACCACATAATATTTAAATCAAAGTAAAGTCGTTGGAAAAATTTGGACCTGTTAGGTGGCGCTGGGGTAGCTTTTTTCTTATTTGTGGACCGATTTGGCTCAAATTCACACCACATAATATTTAAACCAAACTAAAGTCGTTGGCAAAATTTGGACCCGTTGGGTGGCGCTGGGGTCGTATTGGTGTTTGTATGTATGTTCCGTATATACTCCAAAACGGTTATACCGATTTTGATGAAATTTTAAGGCAATCAACCCAGCGGGTTAATTTAGTAGCGACCGGATCAACAGGTGGCGCTGGGATAGCTTTTTTCTTATTTGTGGACCGATTTGGCTCAAATTCACACCACATAATATTTAAATCAAAGTAAAGTCGTTGGAAAAATTTGGACTCGATAGATGGCGCTGGGGTCGCTTTTTTCTTATTTGTGGACCGATTTGGCTCAAATTCACACCACATAATATTTAAATCAAAGTAAAGTCGTTGGAAAAATTTGGACCTGTTAGGTGGCGCTGGGGTAGCTTTTTTCTTATTTGTGGACCGATTTGGCTCAAATTCACACCACATAATATTTAAATCAAAGTAAAGTCGTTGGCAAAATTTGGACTCGATTCGTGGCGCTGGGATCGCTTTTTTTTATTTATGGACCGATTTGGCTCAAATTCACACCATATAATATTCAAATCAAACTAAAGTCGTTGGCAAAATTTGGACCCGTTGGGTGGCGCTGGGGTCGTATTGGTGTTTGTATGTATGTTCCGTATATACTCCAAAACGGTTATACCGATTTTGATGAAATTTTAAGGCAATCAACCCAGCGGGTTAATTTAGTAGCGACCGGATCAACAGGTGGCGCTGGGATAGCTTTTTTCTTATTTGTGGACCGATTTGGCTCAAATTCACACCACATAATATTTAAATCAAAGTAAAGTCGTTGGAAAAATTTGGACTCGATAGATGGCGCTGGGGTCGCTTTTTTCTTATTTATGGACCGATTTGGCTCGAATTCACACCATATAATACATAAATCAAAGTAAAGTCGTTGGCAAAATTTAGACCCGTTAGGTGGCGCTGGGGTCGCTTTTTTCTTATTTGTGGACCGATTTGGCTCAAATTCACACCACATAATATTTAAATCAATGTAAAGTCGTTGGCAAAATTTGGACCCGATAGATGGCGCTGGGGTCGCTTTTTTCTTATTTGTGGACCGATTTGGCTCAAATTCTCACATCATAATATTTAAATCAAAGTAAAGTCGTTGGCAAAATTTGGAACTGTTAGGTGGCACTGGGGTCGCTTTTTTCTTATTTGTGGCCCGATTTGGCTCAAATTCACACCATATAATACATAAATCAAAGTAAAGTCGTTGGCAAAATTTTGACTCGATAGGTGGCGCTGGGGTAGCTTTTCTCTTCGTTGTGGACAGATTTGGCTCAAATTCACACCACATAATATTTAAATCAAAGTAAAGTCGTTGGCAGCGGGTTAATTTAGTAGCGACCGGATCAACACGTGGCACTGGGGTAGCTTTTTTCTTATTTGTGGACCGATTTGGCTCAAATTCGCACCACATAATATTTAAATCAAAGTAAAGTCGTTGGCAAAATTTGGACCTGTTAGGTGGCGCTGGGGTAGCTTTTTTCTTATTTGTGGACCGATTTGGCTCAAATTCACACCACATAATATTTAAATCAAAGTAAAGTCGTTGGCAAAATTTGGACCCGATAGATGGCGCTGAGGTCGCTTTTTTATTATTTATGGACTGATTTGGCTCAAATTCACACCATATAATACATAAATCAAAGTAAAGTCGTTGGCAAAATTTAGACCCGTTAGGTGGCGCTGGGGTCGCTTTTTTCTTATTTGTGGACCGATTTGGCTCAAACTCACACCATATAATACATAAATCAAAGTAAAGTCGTTGGCAATTTGGACCCGTTGGGTGGCGCTGGGGTCGTATTGGTGTTTGTATGTATGTTCCGTATATACTCCAAAACGGTTATACCGATTTTGATGAAATTTTAAGGCAATCAACCCAGCGGGTTAATTTAGTAGCGACCGGATCAACAGGTGGCGCTGTGATAGCTTTTTTCTTATTTGTGGACCGATTTGGCTCAAATTCACACCACATAATATTTAAATCAAAGTAAAGTCGTTGGCAAAATTTGGACCCGATAGATGGCGCTGGGGTCGCTTTTTTCTTATTTATGGACCGATTTGGCTCAAATTCACACCATATAATATTCAAATCAAACTAAAGTCGTTGGCAAAATTTTGACCCGTTGGGTGGCGCTGGGGTCGTATTGGTGTTTGTATGTATGTTCCGTAAATACTCCAAAACGGTTATACCGATTTTGATGAAATTTTAAGGCAATCAACCCAGCGGGTTAATTTAGTAGCGACCGGATCAACAGGTGGCGCTGTGATAGCTTTTTTCTTATTTGTGGACCGATTTGGCTCAAATTCACACCACATAATATTTAAATCAAAGTAAAGTCGTTGGCAAAATTTGGACCCGATAGATGGCGCTGGGGTCGCTTTTTTCTTATTTATGGACCGATTTGGCTCAAATTCACACCATATAATACATAAATCAAAGTAAAGTCGTTGGCAAAATTTAGACCCGTTAGGTGGCGCTGGGGTCGCTTTTTTCATATTTGTGGACCGATTTGGCTCAAATTCACACCACATAATATTTAAATCAAAGTAAAGTCGTTGGCAAAATTTGGACCCGATAGATGGCGCCGGGGTCGCTTTTTTCTTATTTATGGACCGATTTGGCTCAAATTCACACCATATAATACATAAATCAAAGTAAAGTCGTTGGCAAAATTTAGACCCGTTAGGTGGCGCTGGGGTCGCTTTTTTCATATTTGTGGACCGATTTGGCTCAAATTCACACCACATAATATTTAAATCAAAGTAAAGTCGTTGGCAAAATTTGGACCCGATAGATGGCGCTGGGGTCGCTTTTTTCTTATTTATGGACCGATTTGGCTCAAATTCACACCATATAATACATAAATCAAAGTAAAGTCGTTGGCAAAATTTAGACCCGTTAGGTGGCGCTGGGGTCGCTTTTTTCTTATTTGTGGACCGATTTGGCTCAAATTCACACCACATAATATTTAAATCAAAGTAAAGTCGTTGGAAAAATTTGGACCCGATAGATGGCGCTGGGGTCGCTTTTTTCTTATTTATGGACCGATTTGGCTCAAATTCACACCACATAATATTTAAATCAAAGTAAAGTCGTTGGCAAAATTTGGACCCGATAGATGGAGCTGGGGTCGCTTTTTTCTTATTTATGGACCGATTTGGCTCAAATTCACACCATATAATACATAAATCAAAGTTAAGTCGTTGGCAAAATTTAGACCCGTTAGGTGGCGCTGGGGTCGCTTTTTTCTTATTTATGGACCGATTTGGCTCAAATTCACACCACATAATATTTAAATCAAAGTAAAGTCGTTGGCAAAATTTGGACCCGATAGATGGCGCTGGGGTCGCTTTTTTCTTATTTATGGACCGATTTAGCTCAAATTCACACCATATAATATTCAAATCAAACTAAAGTCGTTGGCAAAATTTTGACCCGTTGGGTGGCGCTGGGGTCGTATTGGTGTTTGTATGTATGTTCCGTAAATACTCCAAAACGGTTATACCGATTTTGATGAAATTTTAAGGCAATCAACCCAGCGGGTTAATTTAGTAGCGACCGGATCAACAGGTGGCGCTGTGATAGCTTTTTTCTTATTTGTGGACCGATTTGGCTCAAATTCACACCACATAATATTTAAATCAAAGTAAAGTCGTTGGCAAAATTTGGACCCGATAGATGGCGCTGGGGTCGCTTTTTTCTTATTTATGGACCGATTTGGCTCAAATTCACACCATATAATACATAAATCAAAGTTAAGTCGTTGGCCAAATTTAGACCCGTTAGGTGGCGCTGGGGTCGCTTTTTTCATATTTGTGGACCGATTTGGCTCAAATTCACACCACATAATATTTAAATCAAAGTAAAGTCGTTGGCAAAATTTGGACCCGATAGATGGCGCTGGGGTCGCTTTTTTCTTATTTATGGACCGATTTGGCTCAAATTCACACCATATAATACATAAATCAAAGTAAAGTCGTTGGCAAAATTTAGACCCGTTAGGTGGCGCTGGGGCCGCTTTTTTCTTATTTGTGGACCGATTTGGCTCAAATTCACACCACATAATATTTAAATCAAAGTAAAGTCGTTGGAAAAATTTGGACCCGATAGATGGCGCTCGGGTCGCTTTTTTCTTATTTATGGACCGATTTGGCTCAAATTCACACCACATAATATTTAAATCAAAGTAAAGTCGTTGGCAAAATTTGGACCCGATAGATGGCGCTGGGGTCGCTTTTTTCTTATTTATGGACCGATTTGGCTCAAATTAACACCATATAATACATAAATCAAAGTTAAGTCGTTGGCAAAATTTAGACCCGTTAGGTGGCGCTGGGGTCGCTTTTTTCTTATTTGTGGACCGATTTGGCTCAAATTTACACCAAATAATATTTAAATCAAAGTAAAGTCGTTGGCAAAATTTGGACCCGATAGATGGCGCTGGGGTAGCTTTTTTCTTATTTGTGGACCGATTTGGCTCAAATTCACACCATATAATACATAAATCAAAGTAAAGTCGTTGGCAAAATTTGGACCTGTTAGGTGGCGCTGGGGTCGCTTTTTTCTTATTTGTGGACCGATTTGGCTCAAATTCACACCACATAATATTTAAATCAAAGTAAAGTCGTTGGGAAAATTTGGACTCGATTCGTGGCGCTGGGATCGCTTTTTTCTTATTTGTGGACCGATTTGGCTCAAATTCACACCAAATAATATTTAAATCAAAGTAAAAACGTTGGCAAAATTTGGACCCGATAGATGGCGCTGGGGTCGCTTTTTTCTTATTTGTGGACCGATTTGGCTCAAATTTACACCAAATAATATTTAAATCAAAGTAAAGTCGTTGGCAAAATTTGGACCCGATAGATGGCGCTGGGGTAGCTTTTTTCTTATTTGTGGACCGATTTGGCTTAAATTCACACCATATAATACATAAATCAAAGTAAAGGCGTTGGCAAAATTTGGACCTGTTAGGTGGCGCTGGGGTCGCTTTTTTCTTATTTGGGGACCGATTTGGCTCAAATTCACACCACATAATATTTAAATCAAAGTAAAGTCGTTGGGAAAATTTGGACTCGATTCGAGGCGCTGGGATCGCTTTTTTCTTATTTGTGGACCGATTTGGCTCAAATTCGCACCACATAATATTTAAATCAAAGTAAAGTCGTTGGCAAAATTTGGACCTGTTAGGTGGCGCTGGGGTAGCTTTTTTCTTATTTGTGGACCGATTTGGCTCAAATTCACACCACATAATATTTAAAACAAAGTAAAGTCGTTGGCAAAATTTGGACCCGATAGATGGCGCTGAGGTCGCTTTTTTATTATTTATGGACTGATTTGGCTCAAATTCACACCATATAATACATAAATCAAAGTAAAGTCGTTGGCAAAATTTAGACCCGTTAGGTGGCGCTGGGGTCGCTTTTTTCTTATTTGTGGACCGATTTGGCTCAAACTCACACCATATAATACATAAATCAAAGTAAAGTCGTTGGCAATTTGGACCCGTTGGGTGGCGCTGGGGTCGTATTGGTGTTTGTATGTATGTTCCGTATATACTCCAAAACGGTTATACCGATTTTGATGAAATTTTAAGGCAATCAACCCAGCGGGTTAATTTAGTAGCGACCGGATCAACAGGTGGCGCTGGGGTCGCTTTTATCTTATTTATGGACCGATTTGGCTCAAATTCACACCATATAATACATAAATCAAAGTAAAGTCGTTGGCAAAATTTAGACCCGTTAGGTGGCGCTGGGGTCGCTTTTTTCATATTTGTGGACCGATTTGGCTCAAATTCACACCACATAATATTTAAATCAAAGTAAAGTCGTTGGCAAAATTTAGACCCGTTAGGTGGCGCTGGGGTCGCTTTTTTCTTATTTATGGACCGATTTGGCTCAAATTCACACCATATAATACATAAATCAAAGTAAAGTCGTTGGCAAAATTTGGACCCGATAGATGGCGCTGGGGTCGCTTTTTTCTTATTTATGGACCGATTTGGCTCAAATTCACACCATATAATATTCAAATCAAACTAAAGTCGTTGGCAAAATTTTGACCCGTTGGGTGGCGCTGGGGTCGTATTGGTGTTTGTATGTATGTTCCGTAAATACTCCAAAACGGTTATACCGTTTTTGATGAAATTTTAAGGCAATCAACCCAGCGGGTTAATTTAGTAGCGACCGGATCAACAGGTGGCGCTGTGATAGCTTTTTTCTTATTTGTGGACCGATTTGGCTCAAATTCACACCACATAATATTTAAATCAAAGTAAAGTCGTTGGCAAAATTTGGACCCGATAGATGGCGCTGGGGTCGCTTTTTTCTTATTTATGGACCGATTTGGCTCAAATTCACACCATATAATACATAAATCAAAGTTAAGTCGTTGGCCAAATTTAGACCCGTTAGGTGGCGCTGGGGTCGCTTTTTTCATATTTGTGGACCGATATGGCTCAAATTCACACCACATAATATTTAAATCAAAGTAAAGTCGTTGGCAAAATTTGGACCCGATAGATGGCGCTGGGGTCGCTTTTTTCTTATTTATGGACCGATTTGGCTCAAATTCACACCATATAATACATAAATCAAAGTAAAGTCGTTGGCAAAATTTAGACCCGTTAGGTGACGCTGGGGTCGCTTTTTTCTTATTTGTGGACCGATTTGGCTCAAATTCACACCACATAATATTTAAATCAAAGTAAAGTCGTTGGAAAAATTTGGACCCGATAGATGGCGCTGGGGTCGCTTTTTTCTTATTTATGGACCGATTTGGCTCAAATTCACACCACATAATATTTAAATCAAAGTAAAGTCGTTGGCAAAATTTGGACCCGATAGATGGCGCTGGGGTCGCTTTTTTCTTATTTATGGACCGATTTGGCTCAAATTCACACCATATAATACATAAATCAAAGTTAAGTCGTTGGCAAAATTTAGACCCGTTAGGTGGCGCTGGGGTCGCTTTTTTCTTATTTGTGGACCGATTTGGCTCAAATTTACACCAAATAATATTTAAATCAAAGTAAAGTCGTTGGCAAAATTTGGACCCGATAGATGGCGCTGGGGTAGCTTTTTTCTTATTTGTGGACCGATTTGGCTCAAATTCACACCATATAATACATAAATCAAAGTAAAGTCGTTGGCAAAATTTGGACCTGTTAGGTGGCGCTGGGGTCGCTTTTTTCTTATTTGTGGACCGATTTGGCTCAAATTCACACCACATAATATTTAAATCATAGTAAAGTCGTTGGGAAAATTTGGACTCGATTCGTGGCGCTGGGATCGCTTTTTTCTTATTTGTGGACCGATTTGGCTCAAATTCACACCAAATAATATTTAAATCAAAGTAAAAACGTTGGCAAAATTTGGACCCGATAGATGGCGCTGGGGTCGCTTTTTTCTTATTTGTGGACCGATTTGGCTCAAATTTACACCAAATAATATTTAAATCAAAGTAAAGTCGTTGGCAAAATTTGGACCCGATAGATGGCGCTGGGGTAGCTTTTTTCTTATTTGTGGACCGATTTGGCTTAAATTCACACCATATAATACATAAATCAAAGTAAAGGCGTTGGCAAAATTTGGACCTGTTAGGTGGCGCTGGGGTCGCTTTTTTCTTATTTGGGGACCGATTTGGCTCAAATTCACACCACATAATATTTAAATCAAAGTAAAGTCGTTGGGAAAATTTGGACTCGATTCGAGGCGCTGGGATCGCTTTTTTCTTATTTGTGGACCGATTTGGCTCAAATTCGCACCACATAATATTTAAATCAAAGTAAAGTCGTTGGCAAAATTTGGACCTGTTAGGTGGCGCTGGGGTAGCTTTTTTCTTATTTGTGGACCGATTTGGCTCAAATTCACACCACATAATATTTAAATCAAAGTAAAGTCGTTGGCAAAATTTGGACCCGATAGATGGCGCTGAGGTCGCTTTTTTATTATTTATGGACTGATTTGGCTCAAATTCACACCATATAATACATAAATCAAAGTAAAGTCGTTGGCAAAATTTAGACCCGTTAGGTGGCGCTGGGGTCGCTTTTTTCTTATTTGTGGACCGATTTGGCTCAAACTCACACCATATAATACATAAATCAAAGTTAAGTTAATTTAGTAGCGACCGGATCAACAGGTGGCGCTGGGGTCGCTTTTTTCTTATTTATGGACCGATTTGGCTCAAATTCACACCATATAATACATAAATCAAAGTAAAGTCGTTGGCAAAATTTAGACCCGTTAGGTGGCGCTGGGGTCGCTTTTTTCATATTTGTGGACCGATTTGGCTCAAATTCACACCACATAATATTTAAATCAAAGTAAAGTCGTTGGCAAAATTTGGACCCGATAGATGGCGCTGGGGTCGCTTTTTTCTTATTTATGGACCGATTTGGCTCAAATTCACACCATATAATACATAAATCAAAGTAAAGTCGTTGGCAAAATTTAGACCCGTTAGGTGGCGCTGGGGTCGCTTTTTTCATATTTGTGGACCGATTTGGCTCAAATTCACACCACATAATATTTAAATCAAAGTAAAGTCGTTGGCAAAATTTGGACCCGATAGATGGCGCTGGGGTCGCTTTTTTCTTATTTATGGACCGATTTGGCTCAAATTCACACCATATAATACATAAATCAAAGTAAAGTCGTTGGCAAAATTTAGACCCGTTAGGTGGCGCTGGGGTCGCTTTTTTCTTGTTTGTGGACCGATTTGGCTCAAATTCACACCACATAATATTTAAATCAAAGTAAAGTCGTTGGCAAAATTTGGACCCGATAGATGGCGCTGGGGTCGCTTTTTTCTTATTTGTGGACCGATTTGGCTCAAATTCACACCACATAATATTTAAATCAAAGTAAAGTCGTTGGCAAAATTTGGACTCGATTCGTGGCGCTGGGATCGCTTTTTTCTTATTTGTGGACCGATTTGGCTCAAATTCACACCATATAATATTCAAATAAAACTAAAGTCGTTGGCAAAATTTGGACCCGTTGGGTGGCGCTGGGGTCGTATTGGTGTTTGTATGTATGTTCCGTAAATACTCCAAAACGGTTATACCGATTTTGATGAAATTTTAAGGCAATCAACCCAGCGGGTTAATTTAGTAGCGACCGGATCAACAGGTGGCGCTGTGATACCTTTTTCTTATTTGTGGACCGATTTGACTCAAATTCACACCATATAATACATAAATCAAAGTTAAGTCGTTGGCAAAATTTGGACCAGATAGATGGCGCTGGGGTCGTATTGGTGTTTGTATGTATGTTCCGTATATACTCCAAAACGGTTATACCGATTTTGATGAAATTTTAAGGCAATCAACCCAGCGGGTTAATTTAGTAGCGACCGGATCAACAGGTGGCGCTGGGATAGCTTTTTTCTTATTTGTCGACCGATTTGGCTCAAATTCACACCACATAATATATAAATCAAAGTAAAGTCGTTGGCTAAATTTGGACCCGTTAGATGGCGCTGGGTCGCTTTTTTCTTATTTATGGACCGATTTGGCTCAAATTCACACCATATAATACATAAATCAAAGTAAAGTCGTTGGCAGAATTTAGACCCGTTAGGTGGCGCTGGGGTCGCTTTTTTCTTATTTGTGGACCGATTTGGCTCAAATTCACACCACATAATTTTTAAATCAAAGTTAAGTCGTTGGCAAAATTTAGACCCGTTAGGTGGCGCTGGGGTCGCTTTTTTCTTATTTGTGGACCGATTTGGCTCAAATTCACACCACATAATATTTAAATCAAAGTAAAAACGTTGGCGAAATTTGGACCCGATAGATGGCGCTGGGGTCGCTTTTTTCTTATTTGTGGACCGATATGGCTCAAATTCACACCACATAATATTTAAATCAAAGTAAAGTCGTTGGCAAAATTTGAACCTGTTAGGTGGCGCTGGGGTAGCTTTTTTCTTATTTGTGGACCGATTTGGCTCAAATTCACACCACATAATATTTAAATCAAAGTAAAGTCGTTGGCAAAATTTGGACCTGTTAGGTGGCGCTGGGGTCGCTTTTTTCTTATTTGTGGACCGATTTGGCTCAAATTTACACCACATAATATTTAAATCAAAGTAAAAACGTTGGCGAAATTTGGACCCGATAGATGGCGCTGGGGTCGCTTTTTTCTTATTTATGGACCGATTTGGCTCAAATTCACACCATATAATATTCAAATCAAAGGCGCTGGGGTCGTATTGGTGTTTGTATGTATGTTCCGTATATACTCCAAAACGGTTATACCGATTTTGATGAAATTTTAAGGCAATCAACCCAGCGGGTTAATTTAGTAGCGACCGGATCAACAGGTGGCTCTGGGATAGCTTTTTCTTATTTGTCGACCGATTTGGCTCAAATTCACACCACATAATATTTAAATCAAAGTAAAGTCGTTGGCAAAATTTGGACCCGTTAGATGGCGCTGGGTCGCTTTTTTCTTATTTATGGACCGATTTGGCTCAAATTCACACCATATAATACATAAATCAAAGTAAAGTCGTTGGCAAAATTTAGACCCGTGGCGCTGGGGTCGCTTTTTTCTTATTTGTGGACCGATTTGGCTCAAATTCACACCACATAATTTTTAAATCAAAGTTAAGTCGTTGGCAAAATTTAGACCCGTTAGGTGGCGCTGGGGTCGCTTTTTTCTTATTTGTGGACCGATTTGGCTCAAATTCACACCACATAATATTTAAATCAAAGTAAAAACGTTGGCGAAATTTGGACCCGATAGATGGCGCTGGGGTCGCTTTTTTCTAATTTGTGGACCAATATGGCTCAAATTCACACCACATAATATTTAAATCAAAGTAAAGTCGTTGGCAAAATTTGGACCTGTTAGGTGGCGCTGGGGTAGCTTTTTTCTTATTTGTGGACCGATTTGGCTCAAATTTACACCACATAATATTTAAATCAAAGTAAAGTCGTTGGCAAAATTTGGACTCGATTCGTGGCGCTGGGATCGCTTTTTTCTTATTTATGGACCGATTTGGCTCAAATTCACACCATATAATATTCAAATCAAACTAAAGTCGTTGGCAAAATTTGGACCCGTTGGGTGGCGCTGGGGTCGTATTGGTGTTTGTATGTATGTTGCGTTTATACTCCAAAACGGTTATACCAATTTTGATGAAATTTTAAGGCAATCAACCCAGCGGGTTAATTTAGTAGCGACCGGATCAACAGGTGGCGCTGTGATAGCTTTTTTCTTATTTGTGGACCGATTTGGCTCAAATTCAAACCACATAATATTTAAATCAAAGTAAAGTCGTTGGCAAAATTTGGACCCGATAGATGGCGCTGGGGTCGCTTTTTTCTTATTTATGGACCGATTTGGCTCAAATTCACACCATATAATACATAAATCAAAGTAAAGTCGTTGGCAAAATTTAGACCCGTTAGGTGGCGCTGGGGTCGCTTTTTTCTTGTTTGTGGACCGATTTGGCTCAAATTCACACCACATAATATTTAAATCAAAGTTAATTCGTTGGCAAAATTTGGACCCGATAGATGGCGCTGGGGTCGCTTTTTTCTTATTTGTGGACCGATTTGGCTCAAATTCACACCACATAATATTTAAATCAAAGTAAAGTCGTTGGCAAAATTTGGAACTGTTAGGTGGCACTGGGGTCGCTTTTTTCTTATTTGTGGACCGATTTGGCTCAAATTCACACCATATAATACATAAATCAAAGTAAAGTCGTTGGCAAAATTTGGACTCGATAGGTGGCCCTGTGGTAGCTTTTCTCTTCTTTGTGGACAGATTTGGCACAAATTCACACCACATAATATTTAAATCAAAGTAAAGTCGTTGGCAGCGGGTTAATTTAGTAGCGACCGGATCAACAGGTGGCACTAGGGTAGCTTTTTTCTTATTTGTGGACCGATTTGGCTCAAATTCACACCACATAATATTTAAATCAAAGTAAAGTCGTTGGCAAAATTTGGACCTGTTAGGTGGCGCTGGGGTAGCTTTTTTCTTATTTGTGGACCGATTTGGCTCAAATTCACACCACATAATATTTAAATCAAAGTAAAGTCGTTGGCAAAATTTGGACTCGATTCGTGGCGCTGGGATCGCTTTTTTCTAATTTATGGACCGATTTGGCTCAAATTCACACCACATAATATTTAAATCAAAGTTAATTCGTTGGCAAAATTTGGACCCGATAGATGGCGCTGGGGTCGCTTTTTTCTTATTTGTGGACCGATTTGGCTCAAATTCACACCATATAATACATAAATCAAAGTAAAGTCGTTGGCAAAATTTAGACCCGTTAGGTGGCGCTGGGGTCGCTTTTTTCTTGTTTGTGGACCGATTTGGCTCAAATTCACACCACATAATATTTAAATCAAAGTAAAGTCGTTGGCAAAATTTGGACTCGATTCGTGGCGCTGGGATCGCTTTTTTCTAATTTATGGACCGATTTGGCTCAAATTCACACCATATAATATTCAAATCAAACTAAAGTCGTTGGCAAAATTTGGACCCGATAGATGGCGCTGGGGTCGCTTTTTTCTTATTTATGGACCGATTTGGCTCAAATTCACACCATATAATACATAAATCAAAGTAAAGTCGTTGGCAAAATTTAGACCCGTTAGGTGGCGCTGGGGTCGCTTTTTTCTTGTTTGTGGACCGATTTGGCTCAAATTCACACCACATAATATTTAAATCAAAGTTAATTCGTTGGCAAAATTTGGACCCGATAGATGGCGCTGGGGTCGCTTTTTTCTTATTTGTGGACCGATTTGGCTCAAATTCACACCACATAATATTTAAATCAAAGTAAAGTCGTTGGCAAAATTTGGAACTGTTAGGTGGCACTGGGGTCGCTTTTTTCTTATTTGTGGACCGATTTGGCTCAAATTCACACCATATAATACATAAATCAAAGTAAAGTCGTTGGCAAAATTTGGACTCGATAGGTGGCCCTGTGGTAGCTTTTCTCTTCTTTGTGGACAGATTTGGCACAAATTCACACCACATAATATTTAAATCAAAGTAAAGTCGTTGGCAGCGGGTTAATTTAGTAGCGACCGGATCAACAGGTGGCACTAGGGTAGCTTTTTTCTTATTTGTGGACCGATTTGGCTCAAATTCACACCACATAATATTTAAATCAAAGTAAAGTCGTTGGCAAAATTTGGACCTGTTAGGTGGCGCTGGGGTAGCTTTTTTCTTATTTGTGGACCGATTTGGCTCAAATTCACACCACATAATATTTAAATCAAAGTAAAGTCGTTGGCAAAATTTGGACTCGATTCGCGGCGCTGGGATCGCTTTTTTCTAATTTATGGACCGATTTGGCTCAAATTCACACCATATAATATTCAAATCAAACTAAAGTCGTTGGCAAAATTTGGACCCGTTGGGTGGCGCTGGGGTCGTATTGGTGTTTGTATGTATGTTCCGTAAATACTCCAAAACGGTTATACCGATTTTGATGAAATTTTAAGGCAATCAACCCAGCGGGTTAATTTAGTAGCGACCGGATCAACAGGTGGCGCTGTGATACCTTTTTCTTATTTGTGGACCGATTTGGCTCAAATTCACACCATATAATACATAAATCAAAGTTAAGTCGTTGGCAAAATTTGGACTCGATAGGTGGCCCTGTGGTAGCTTTTCTCTTCTTTGTGGACAGATTTGGCTCAAATTCACACCACATAATATTTAAATCAAAGTAAAGTCGTTGGCAGCGGGTTAATTTAGTAGCGACCGGATCAACAGGTGGCACTGGGGTAGCTTTTTTCTTATTTGTGGACCGATTTGGCTCAAATTCACACCACATAATATTTAAATCAAAGTAAAGTCGTTGGCAAAATTTGGACCTGTTAGGTGGCGCTGGGGTAGCTTTTTTCTTATTTGTGGACCGATTTGGCTCAAATTCACACCACATAATATTTAAATCAAAGTAAAGTCGTTGGCAAAATTTAGACTCGATTCGTGGCGCTGGGATCGCTTTTTTCTTATTTATGGACCGATTTGGCTCAAATTCACACCATATAATATTCAAATCAAACTAAAGTCGTTGGCAAAATTTGGACCTGTTAGGTGGCGCTGGGGTAGCTTTTTTCTTATTTGTGGACCGATTTGGCTCAAATTTACACCACATAATATTTAAATCAAAGTAAAGTCGTTGGCAAAATTTGGACTCGATTCGTGGCGCTGGGATCGCTTTTTTCTTATTTATGGACCGATTTGGCTCAAATTCACACCATATAATATTCAAATCAAACTAAAGTCGTTGGCAAAATTTGGACCCGTTGGGTGGCGCTGGGGTCGTATTGGTGTTTGTATGTATGTTCCGTAAATACTCCAAAACGGTTATACCGATTTTGATGAAATTTTAAGGCAATCAACCCAGCGGGTTAATTTAGTAGCGACCGGATCAACAGGTGGCGCTGTGATACCTTTTTCTTATTTGTGGACCGATTTGGCTCAAATTCACACCATATAATACATAAATCAAAGTTAAGTCGTTGGCAAAATTTGGACTCGATAGGTGGCCCTGTGGTAGCTTTTCTCTTCTTTGTGGACAGATTTGGCTCAAATTCACACCACATAATATTTAAATCAAAGTAAAGTCGTTGGCAGCGGGTTAATTTAGTAGCGACCGGATCAACAGGTGGCACTGGGGTAGCTTTTTTCTTATTTGTGGACCGATTTGGCTCAAATTCACACCACATAATATTTAAATCAAAGTAAAGTCGTTGGCAAAATTTGGACCTGTTAGGTGGCGCTGGGGTAGCTTTTTTCTTATTTGTGGACCGATTTGGCTCAAATTCACACCACATAATATTTAAATCAAAGTAAAGTCGTTGGCAAAATTTAGACTCGATTCGTGGCGCTGGGATCGCTTTTTTCTTATTTATGGACCGATTTGGCTCAAATTCACACCATATAATATTCAAATCAAACTAAAGTCGTTGGCAAAATTTGGACCTGTTAGGTGGCGCTGGGGTAGCTTTTTTCTTATTTGTGGACCGATTTGGCTCAAATTTACACCACATAATATTTAAATCAAAGTAAAGTCGTTGGCAAAATTTGGACTCGATTCGTGGCGCTGGGATCGCTTTTTTCTTATTTATGGACCGATTTGGCTCAAATTCACACCATATAATATTCAAATCAAACTAAAGTCGTTGGCAAAATTTGGACCCGTTGGGTGGCGCTGGGGTCGTATTGGTGTTTGTATGTATGTTGCGTTTATACTCCAAAACGGTTATACCAATTTTGATGAAATTTTAAGGCAATCAACCCAGCGGGTTAATTTAGTAGCGACCGGATCAACAGGTGGCGCTGTGATAGCTTTTTTCTTATTTGTGGACCGATTTGGCTCAAATTCAAACCACATAATATTTAAATCAAAGTAAAGTCGTTGGCAAAATTTGGACCCGATAGATGGCGCTGGGGTCGCTTTTTTCTTATTTATGGACCGATTTGGCTCAAATTCACACCATATAATACATAAATCAAAGTAAAGTCGTTGGCAAAATTTAGACCCGTTAGGTGGCGCTGGGGTCGCTTTTTTCTTGTTTGTGGACCGATTTGGCTCAAATTCACACCACATAATATTTAAATCAAAGTTAATTCGTTGGCAAAATTTGGACCCGATAGATGGCGCTGGGGTCGCTTTTTTCTTATTTGTGGACCGATTTGGCTCAAATTCACACCACATAATATTTAAATCAAAGTAAAGTCGTTGGCAAAATTTGGAACTGTTAGGTGGCACTGGGGTCGCTTTTTTCTTATTTGTGGACCGATTTGGCTCAAATTCACACCATATAATACATAAATCAAAGTAAAGTAAAGTAGACTCGATTCGTGGCGCTGGGATCGCTTTTTTCTTATTTATGGACCGATTTGGCTCAAATTCACACCATATAATATTCAAATCAAACTAAAGTCGTTGGCAAAATTTGGACCTGTTAGGTGGCGCTGGGGTAGCTTTTTTCTTATTTGTGGACCGATTTGGCTCAAATTTACACCACATAATATTTAAATCAAAGTAAAGTCGTTGGCAAAATTTGGACTCGATTCGTGGCGCTGGGATCGCTTTTTTCTTATTTATGGACCGATTTGGCTCAAATTCACACCATATAATATTCAAATCAAACTAAAGTCGTTGGCAAAATTTGGACCCGTTGGGTGGCGCTGGGGTCGTATTGGTGTTTGTATGTATGTTCCGTAAATACTCCAAAACGGTTATACCGATTTTGATGAAATTTTAAGGCAATCAACCCAGCGGGTTAATTTAGTAGCGACCGGATCAACAGGTGGCGCTGTGATACCTTTTTCTTATTTGTGGACCGATTTGGCTCAAATTCACACCATATAATACATAAATCAAAGTTAAGTCGTTGGCAAAATTTGGACTCGATAGGTGGCCCTGTGGTAGCTTTTCTCTTCTTTGTGGACAGATTTGGCTCAAATTCACACCACATAATATTTAAATCAAAGTAAAGTCGTTGGCAGCGGGTTAATTTAGTAGCGACCGGATCAACAGGTGGCACTGGGGTAGCTTTTTTCTTATTTGTGGACCGATTTGGCTCAAATTCACACCACATAATATTTAAATCAAAGTAAAGTCGTTGGCAAAATTTGGACCTGTTAGGTGGCGCTGGGGTAGCTTTTTTCTTATTTGTGGACCGATTTGGCTCAAATTCACACCACATAATATTTAAATCAAAGTAAAGTCGTTGGCAAAATTTAGACTCGATTCGTGGCGCTGGGATCGCTTTTTTCTTATTTATGGACCGATTTGGCTCAAATTCACACCATATAATATTCAAATCAAACTAAAGTCGTTGGCAAAATTTGGACCTGTTAGGTGGCGCTGGGGTAGCTTTTTTCTTATTTGTGGACCGATTTGGCTCAAATTTACACCACATAATATTTAAATCAAAGTAAAGTCGTTGGCAAAATTTGGACTCGATTCGTGGCGCTGGGATCGCTTTTTTCTTATTTATGGACCGATTTGGCTCAAATTCACACCATATAATATTCAAATCAAACTAAAGTCGTTGGCAAAATTTGGACCCGTTGGGTGGCGCTGGGGTCGTATTGGTGTTTGTATGTATGTTGCGTTTATACTCCAAAACGGTTATACCAATTTTGATGAAATTTTAAGGCAATCAACCCAGCGGGTTAATTTAGTAGCGACCGGATCAACAGGTGGCGCTGTGATAGCTTTTTTCTTATTTGTGGACCGATTTGGCTCAAATTCAAACCACATAATATTTAAATCAAAGTAAAGTCGTTGGCAAAATTTGGACCCGATAGATGGCGCTGGGGTCGCTTTTTTCTTATTTATGGACCGATTTGGCTCAAATTCACACCATATAATACATAAATCAAAGTAAAGTCGTTGGCAAAATTTAGACCCGTTAGGTGGCGCTGGGGTCGCTTTTTTCTTGTTTGTGGACCGATTTGGCTCAAATTCACACCACATAATATTTAAATCAAAGTTAATTCGTTGGCAAAATTTGGACCCGATAGATGGCGCTGGGGTCGCTTTTTTCTTATTTGTGGACCGATTTGGCTCAAATTCACACCACATAATATTTAAATCAAAGTAAAGTCGTTGGCAAAATTTGGAACTGTTAGGTGGCACTGGGGTCGCTTTTTTCTTATTTGTGGACCGATTTGGCTCAAATTCACACCATATAATACATAAATCAAAGTAAAGTCGTTGGCAAAATTTGGACTCGATAGGTGGCCCTGTGGTAGCTTTTCTCTTCTTTGTGGACAGATTTGGCACAAATTCACACCACATAATATTTAAATCAAAGTAAAGTCGTTGGCAGCGGGTTAATTTAGTAGCGACCGGATCAACAGGTGGCACTAGGGTAGCTTTTTTCTTATTTGTGGACCGATTTGGCTCAAATTCACACCACATAATATTTAAATCAAAGTAAAGTCGTTGGCAAAATTTGGACCTGTTAGGTGGCGCTGGGGTAGCTTTTTTCTTATTTGTGGACCGATTTGGCTCAAATTCACACCACATAATATTTAAATCAAAGTAAAGTCGTTGGCAAAATTTGGACTCGATTCGTGGCGCTGGGATCGCTTTTTTCTAATTTATGGACCGATTTGGATCAAATTCACACCATATAATATTCAAATCAAACTAAAGTCGTTGGCAAAATTTGGACCCGTTGGGTGGCGCTGGGGTCGTATTGGTGTTTGTATGTATGTTCCGTAAATACTCCAAAACGGTTATACCGATTTTGATGAAATTTTAAGGCAATCAACCCAGCGGGTTAATTTAGTAGCGACCGGATCAACAGGTGGCGCTGTGATACCTTTTTCTTATTTGTGGACCGATTTGGCTCAAATTCACACCATATAATACATAAATCAAAGTTAAGTCGTTGGCAAAATTTGGACTCGATAGGTGGCCCTGTGGTAGCTTTTCTCTTCTTTGTGGACAGATTTGGCTCAAATTCACACCACATAATATTTAAATCAAAGTAAAGTCGTTGGCAGCGGGTTAATTTAGTAGCGACCGGATCAAAAGGTGGCACTGGGGTAGCTTTTTTCTTATTTGTGGACCGATTTGGCTCAAATTCACACCACATAATATTTAAATCAAAGTAAAGTCGTTGGCAAAATTTGGACCTGTTAGGTGGCGCTGGGGTAGCTTTTTTCTTATTTGTGGACCGATTTGGCTCAAATTCACACCACATAATATTTAAATCAAAGTAAAGTCGTTGGCAAAATTTAGACTCGATTCGTGGCGCTGGGATCGCTTTTTTCTTATTTATGGACCGATTTGGCTCAAATTCACACCATATAATATTCAAATCAAACTAAAGTCGTTGGCAAAATTTGGACCTGTTAGGTGGCGCTGGGGTCGCTTTTTTCTTATTTGTGGACCGATTTGGCTCAAATTTACACCACATAATATTTAAATCAAAGTAAAGTCGTTGGCAAAATTTGGACTCGATTCGTGGCGCTGGGATCGCTTTTTTCTTATTTATGGACCGATTTGGCTCAAATTCACACCATATAATATTCAAATCAAACTAAAGTCGTTGGCAAAATTTGGACCCGTTGGGTGGCGCTGGGGTCGTATTGGTGTTTGTATGTATGTTCCGTATATACTCCAAAACGGTTATACCAATTTTGATGAAATTTTAAGGCAATCAACCCAGCGGGTTAATTTAGTAGCGACCGGATCAACAGGTGGCGCTGTGATAGCTTTTTTCTTATTTGTGGACCGATTTGGCTCAAATTCAAACCACATAATATTTAAATCAAAGTAAAGTCGTTGGCAAAATTTGGACCCGATAGATGGCGCTGGGGTCGTTTTTTCTTATTTGTGGACCGATTTGGCTCAAATTCACACCACATAATATTTAAATCAAAGTAAAGTCGTTGGCAAAATTTGGACCTGTTAGGTGGCGCTGGGGTAGCTTTTTTCTTATTTGTGGACCGATTTGGCTCAAATTCACACCATATAATACATAAATCAAGTAATATTTATCGTTGGCAAAATTTGGACTCGATAGATGGCGCTGGGGTCGCTTTTTTCTTATTTGTGGACCGATTTGGCTCAAATTCACACCACATAATATTTAAATCAAAGTAAAGTCGTTGGCAAAATTTGGACCCGATAGATGGCGCTGGGGTCGCTTTTTTCTTATTTATGGACCGATTTGGCTCAAATTCACACCATATAATACATAAATCAAAGTTAAGTCGTTGGCAAAATTTGGACCCGATAGATGGCGCTGGGGTCGCTTTTTTCTTATTTATGGACCGATTTGGCTCAAATTCACACCACATAATATTTAAATCAAAGTAAAGTCGTTGGCAAAATTTAGACCCGTTAGGTGGCGCTGGGGTCGCTTTTTTCTTATTTGTGGACCGATTTGGCTCAAATTCACACCACATAATATTTATCGTTGGCAAAATTTGGACCCGATAGATGGCGCTGGCGTCGCTTTTTTCTTTTTGTGGATCGATTTGGCTCAAATTCACACCACATAATATTTAAATCAAAGTAAAGTCGTTGGCAAAATTTGGACCCGATAGATGGCGCTGGGTAGCTTTTTTCATATTTATGGACCGATTTGGCCCAAATTCACACCATATAATACATAAATCAAAGTAAAGTCGTTGGCAAAATTTAGACCGTTAGGTGGCGCTGGGGTCGCTTTTTTCATATTTGTAGACCGATTTGGCTCAAATTCACACCACGTTAGGTGGCGCTGGGGTCGCTTTCTTCTTATTTGTGGACCGATTTGGCTCAAATTCACACCACATAATATTTATCGTTGGCAAAATTTGGACCCGATAGATGGCGCTGGGGTCGCTTTTTTCTTATTTGTGGACCGATTTGGCTCAAATTCACACCACATAATATTTAAATCAAAGTAAAGTCGTTGGCAAAATTTGGACTCGATTCGTGGCGCTGGGATCGCTTTTTTCTTATTTATGGACCGATTTGGCTCAAATTCACACCATATAATATTCAAATCAAACTAAAGTCGTTGGCAAAATTTGGACCCGTTGGGTGGCGCTGGGGTCGTATTGGTGTTTGTATGTATGTTCCGTATATACTCCAAAACGGTTATACCAATTTTGATGAAATTTTAAGGCAATCAACCCAGCGGGTTAATTTAGTAGCGACCGGATCAACAGGTGGCGCTGTGATAGCTTTTTTCTTATTTGTGGACCGATTTGGCTCAAATTCAAACCACATAATATTTAAATCAAATCAAATTCACACCACATAATATTTAAATCAAAGTAAAGTCGTTGGCAAAATTTAGACCCGTTAGGTGGCGCTGGGGTCGCTTTTTTCTTATTTGTGGACCGATTTGGCTCAAATTCACACCACATAATATTTAAATCAAAGTAAAGTCGTTGGCAAAATTTGGACCTGTTAGGTGGCGCTGGGGTAGCTTTTTTCTTATTTGTGGACCGATTTGGCTCAAATTCACACCACATAATATTTAAATCAAAGTAAAGTCGTTGGCAAAATTTAGACCCGTTTTTTCTTATTTGTGGACCGATTTGGCCCAAATTCACACCATGTATGTATGTATGTATGTACTTTATTGAGATTTTGTTTTTTATACATTTTTTTAAATTCTATGTTTACATAGTCACTTAGGATTACTTATGAATATTTTGCCGACTTAGAATTGGTCAGGCTACACAACTTAGATATTAATTTAGTTTTATTTTAGAGTACATTGATGTTTTTAAGACTGAGTCTTTTCGTTTTATTTAAATTACGTCCACTCAAAAAGACGATGTCTAATATATAACTTAACCTAGAAATAATAAAATAAATAATAAATAGAAATAAATAATAAAGATGGTGAAAAAATTAAAACAACAGATAGAAACACCTATAGGTGTCTCTATCCAAATTACTGATGCCAGTAAACGATTATGATGGTAGAGAACCCAAATGAACTATAGCACTATATTCAATTTATATACATTGCTTTTTTGTTAAAAATCATCACATTACAAGGTTCTGTGTGAATTTTTACATAAGACTATTTAGTAAAGGAACTTATATTGATAATTTATTAATATTTAGGAACAAGGTTACTTGTACTTGTATGCAATAACATTTCTTTAAAATTTTTATTTGTACATTTGTACATATGTTATTTTGTCAGTCTCAATTTGTTTTTGTATATTTTTTATTATTTAGAAAATGAATTGCTTAGCCTCTGTAGGTGTTAGGTAGTTGTTTTTTGTAAAAAGAGGAAGTAAACAAGCGGTCACTATCGGGGTTTTGAAAAAAGACATTGGAGCCCACATTGGAGATACTGATTGGCGACATGTAGTACCTATCATTAATGGACCAGTTAATATTATTAGTATATATGTTACGGAGGATAGGGTTGTCATGATCTTGTAGTGCAGATATTCTTCTGTTGGCAAGGAAAATCAGATAGTCAAACAAAGGGGATATACCAGAGTCTTCATAGATTAACTTATTGCTGTACCATTTTCCAGATGCTCTACGTCTTTTATTTATGCACTTCCTAATAATATACCGTTCAAATCTAAGAAGTTCAAGTGCGACATTAGGAGTGATTTGGAACCAGATAAGGAAACCATAGGCCATAAGGGGCCGGATTAGCGTTTTATACATAAGGAGCTTAGTTCTACTTTCAACATGTTTCGAATTAAGTAAAATTTTAAGCTTCGCAGCAGCGGCTCTGCTGTTGTTCAAGGCTTTCCTTATATGCGGATTCATTTTGAGTCTTTCATGTAAATTGATACCTAGATATTTAATTGATTTTTTTAAAGGGATTTGGTTGCCCAAGATGGAAAGATTCAGAGAACGACTCTCTCGTACTGCAAGGTGATGACCTCTGCCAGAGGCATTGCGGAAGCAGATTAACTCGCATTTATTTAAATTCAAGGAAATTCCCCATTTTTCATAATAAGGAATTACAACGTTTAGATGCGATATTATTGAATTTAGGGCTTCATGCGGTCTCTCATTGGGACTTAAAAGAATGGTGTCATCAGCATATAGTATGGCTTCAGAACTAAGATGGTGAATTGGGAAGTCATACAGATAGAGGTTAAAGAGGAGGGGGCCAAGGATTGAGCCTTGGGGGACGCCTGCATTAATAGTGATGGGGGAGGAAGTTTCGTTTTCAAAGAGAACTGAAAGACTGCGGTTAGAGAGGAAGTTTTGAATTAATTTAATAAGGAATGACGGTAGATTTAGCTCGTTAAGTTTAAAGATTAGGCCCATATGCCAGACCGAATCAAATGCTTTGGTTAAATCCAAGGCACAAGCAACAGTACAATTTTTATTTCTTAGGTTGTTTAAAATTTTATCCTGAAAGTAAAGAAGAGCATGCTCTGTAGAGTGGCCACGTTTGAAACCGAATTGTTGATCTTGTATAGGGTTAGTTTGTTCAAAAAAATTAAGCAATTTGGAAAGAATTATTTTTTCAAGAATTTTACCTAAGTTGGATAGAAGAGAGATAGGTCGAAAATTGTCTATTGTGTTTAGGGTGTTGTTTTTTTTAATTGGTATAAGTTTAGCTTTTTTCCATTTTACAGGGAAGTAGCAATTATTAAGGCAATTATTGAGTATTGGAGTTAGAAATTTGGCTATTACAACTTTTGCTTTGCGCAAGATGAAGTTAGGGATTTTGTCTGGACCAGCAGATTTTTTATTGTTAAGTGAGGATATAATTGACTCTACACTATTGGAGGAGGTAAAACTTTCATCATTAGTGTCATCAGATCTATTCGAGGATGAGAAATTAGAGATTTGAAGATTTTCATTCCATACAGAGAAAGAGCTATAAAAAGTTGTAACTTCTAGAGAGGATTCGGGATAGGTGAGTGGAATTTTTAGAGAGTACAAATCAGAGTAAAAGGATCCAAACGCTTCAGCTTTTTCAGAAGAGGAGATGAAGTTTCTGTCACCATATGATAAGACCTCATTTATTGAGTTCGAGTTCCTTTTTCGTCCCGTGATTTGATCGATCACTTTGAAGACATTTGAGGAAGGTTTTAGGCTGCTTAATTTCTTTCTGAATTCTTCGTTTAGTTCTAACCGGATCTTATCTTTAATGATTTTACTAAGGCAGTTAATGTGAGCGGATAACTCAGTATAAGGCTGGTTAATGCGATCCCCAAAGAAGTGGAAAATTCTTTTTAGTTTTCGTCTCCATATTTTTCGAGTTTTTAATAAATTTAAAGTTGTTTCTGTTATGTTAAACCAGTTTTTCCGCAAGGAAGATTTTTTGCTGTGAATATCCATACACGTGGATATTGCTACAGTAATTGCTTCGATAAAGCTATCTATTTCTGAGTTTGACAAATTTCTGGTCGTAGGAATTTCTATGTTTGAAAGATTATTGCAAAGTGAACGATTGAAAGCAGACCAATTGGTGTTTTTAAAGTTAGCAGAAAACTGAGGAAAGACTGGAAGTGTAAAATTTTGTGTTAATTGGATATTCATGAAGACAGAAAAGTGATCCGAAATTAAATCTAAAGTTAAACATGCAATGTTGTTGTCGCATCTGAGGTTAGAGGAAATAATAAAAAAATCGATATGAGAGCCTGAGCTAGGGCGAGTTGGGCCTTGAGCCGCTACAATATCCAGGTCAAGAAAATGATTGTCTTGGAACCAAGAGGTTAATATAGAGCCATTTTGATTTGTAACTGAGTCACCCCAAAGGGGATGTCTAGAGTTAAAATCTCCACCAATTATGATGTAGTCAAAAGACTGTAAAGAAACAAGTAGGTTGTCAAGTGCAGAAGGCAACAAGAGACCAGCATTACAGGGAACGTAAATTGAGACGAGTGCTAACGAACTAGCAGTATGTTGTGAGTTTAATGGAATTGATGCTATAGTTGCTGATATTAGATTATTGGAAAAATGTTTTTGTTCAAACCGAACGGAATTCTGCAGGAGAATTCCTGTTCCTCGGCCCTCATTATTTCTAATAAAGTCATATTTGTTATTAAAACAGCATTTCCTAAGGTTTTTTGAAAGGCAAGTTTCTTGCAATAAGATTGCAGTTGGGGAAGTATCTTTTAATAAAAGGTCAATTTCTATTTGTTTTTCTTTGGAGAGCGAGTTAACGTTAGAGCTGATAACGTTGATATTCATGGTGAGGAGGGGGAAAGAGATGCAATAAAGCACAGGTATGCACCTGGTTTTTGAGATTCATCCATTTTTTTATAATTAGGCCAGAAGCCTCTGATTTTCGAAATTAGGCTGGTTATCGGCAAGCCAAATAGTCTATTAGATTCATTCATAAAATCTGACATATCATTTTTTGGGAGTTCAGGAGGGAAAGAGGAACTTTCTTGAATGTTAGGATTTTTTTTGTGGCCTCTCACTATGTCCGCAAAAGACATGACATTTTCTTGGTAACTGTTAGCCAAGTTTATAATTGGACCCTGGAGAATGGGTTTGTTATTTTTAGCTTCAGCTAAAGCTTTTTTTTTTTTTTGGAGAAACGCAACTCTGTTTGGGCAGCCTCTGAAACTCGCAGGGTGACCCTCCGATTGGCAATTGACACAAGATGCGACTGACGTTTCTGTTTTTTGGTTAATTTCACAAGCTCCAATGTCATGATCTTTAAGGCATTTTACACACCTTATAGCAAAACAACAATAGGAAGCCATGTGGCCAAATCTTTGGCATCGGTAGCACTGTTTAGTATCAGAGTTTTTAATGGAATCCCAAGTAATTCTATGTCTTAGAAGAGATTTAAATTGTTTAAGTTTCATGAAACTTTCCCTATCCTCCGTAGTACAAAGAAATAGGTCAAGTGGAATGTCATTTAATTTAGACCATTTGGTCTCAAAATTTTTAACAGTGACCTTTAACGAGGGGTCCAACTTTAAGATTTCATTTTGAATTTCAGCAGGCGAAAAATCGCTAGAAATACCCTTAAGAATAGTATTATATTTTTTTAATTGTTTAGGGGTGAAGGAGTAGGCAGCAATGCCAAGTTCCTTAAATTTTCTTACAAAGAGGCTGTGCAATTCAACTTCCTTTACAAATATTTTTAACTTCCCAAAGCCATTAGCAATAAATTTTACATTCTTTAAATTTTTGTTAGTCTTACTTAAAAAATCCATAATGGTTTTAGCAGAGACTCCTGTTGTAAAGATGGGAGGACACCAAGGCTCAGAATTGAAGGCTGGATTTTCGTTGTCATTAATGAGACTGCCGTTGTTGCTATTTCTTAAAATGTTGCGAGAGCTTCCAGGGTTGCCACTTGAATTGCGGTTAGAGTTTATACCACTTGAACTCGCTGGGGTGTTTCCCGACGAGATGATTTCATCATTAATCTCAGCCAAAGGATGAAAACGGTTTTGAGTGTTGACGCCTTCCCTTGCCACCCTTTTTGACACCACGATCGGTGCGTACTGACGTCTTTTTCGGGCCGTAACCGCCAAAAACTTGTTAGCGTCATTAGAGAGTTGGTTGTGAAGAACACCTTCAGTGCCAGGCTGGAAGTTAATTTGTCCAGCAACCTTTGAGTTATTATGGGCGTGCCCAATTATGACACAGTTACTAAGAGGCAGACTCTGACTGCATTTATTGATATTTGCTGCACTAACACCAGCGGAGGTGGTTATAGAATCAGTATCCATCACATTTTCCAAATATATATCCTTATCGCTGCCGGGGTTAGACGGGTCAACGTCATCAAGATTCCAATCGATAGTGACTGCCTTAATTATTTTTCTTTTTTCTGCCTCACTCAATAAATGAGACGGAAGATTAATTTTTTCCAGAGAAGATTGCTTAACAGGGGGCACCTTTGGCACCAATAGAGGTGATCGACTGCCATCCGCCATTATCAATTGCACATTGAAAAACTTTTTCTAAAAAAAAAAGATAAAAATTTGCTGCAAACACAGCACAACTTCGAGCCACGACCACACCTAATCGCTCGCGGAATCCGAGTTTTCTGTTTTGCGTATTAATATTTTCTAATAACAAAAATCTTTATTATCACAATTTAAATAATAATTTTATGGTAAATATTAAACTTTTAATTATTGCGCGTGTGATTGTTTAAATAATTGCTTTTTCATCGACTCAAAAAAAATTTTCCAATCGAAATTCTGAAAGGCAACTACAAAAAAAAAAAATAAAAAATCCAAATTCACACCATATAATACATAAATCAAAGTAAAGTCGTTGGCAAAATTTAGACCGTTAGGTGGCGCTGGGGTCGCTTTTTTCTTATTAGTGGACCGATTTGGCTCAAATTCACACCACGTTAGGTGGCGCTGGGCTCGCTTTTTTCTTATTTGTGGACCGATTTGGCTCAAATTCACACCACATAATATCTAAATCAAAGTAAAGTCGTTGGCAAAATTTGGACCCGATAGATGGCGCTGGGGTCGCTTTTTTCTTATTTATGGACCGATTTGGCTCAAATTCACACCATATAATATTCAAATCAAACTAAAGTCGTTGGCAAAATTTGGACCCGATAGATGGCGCTGGGGTCGCTTTTTTCTTATTTATGGACCGATTTGGCTCAAATTCACACCACATAATATTTAAATCAAAGTTAAGTCGTTGGCAAAATTTGGACCTGTTAGGTGGCGCTGGGGTCGCTTTTTTCTTATTTGTGGACCGATTTGGCTCAAATTTACACCACATAATATTTAAATCAAAGTAAAGTCGTTGGCAAAATTTGGACTCGATTCGTGGCGCTGGGATCGCTTTTTTCTTATTTGTGTACCGTTGACGTGTTGACGCCTTCCCTTGCCACCCTTTTTGACACCACGATCGGTGCGTACTGACGTCTTTTTCGGGCCGTAACCGCCAAAAACTTGTTAGCGTCATTAGAGAGTTGGTTGTGAAGAACACCTTCAGTGCCAGGCTGGAAGTTAATTTGTCCAGCAACCTTTGAGTTATTATGGGCGTGCCCAATTATGACACAGTTACTAAGAGGCAGACTCTGACTGCATTTATTGATATTTGCTGCACTAACACCAGCGGAGGTGGTTATAGAATCAGTATCCATCACATTTTCCAAATATATATCCTTATCGCTGCCGGGGTTAGACGGGTCAACGTCATCAAGATTCCAATCGATAGTGACTGCCTTAATTATTTTTCTTTTTTCTGCCTCACTCAATAAATGAGACGGAAGATTAATTTTTTCCAGAGAAGATTGCTTAACAGGGGGCACCTTTGGCACCAATAGAGGTGATCGACTGCCATCCGCCATTATCAATTGCACATTGAAAAACTTTTTCTAAAAAAAAAAGATAAAAATTTGCTGCAAACACAGCACAACTTCGAGCCACGACCACACCTAATCGCTCGCGGAATCCGAGTTTTCTGTTTTGCGTATTAATATTTTCTAATAACAAAAATCTTTATTATCACAATTTAAATAATAATTTTATGGTAAATATTAAACTTTTAATTATTGCGCGTGTGATTGTTTAAATAATTGCTTTTTCATCGACTCAAAAAAAATTTTCCAATCGAAATTCTGAAAGGCAACTACAAAAAAAAAAAATAAAAAATCCAAATTCACACCATATAATACATAAATCAAAGTAAAGTCGTTGGCAAAATTTAGACCGTTAGGTGGCGCTGGGGTCGCTTTTTTCTTATTAGTGGACCGATTTGGCTCAAATTCACACCACGTTAGGTGGCGCTGGGCTCGCTTTTTTCTTATTTGTGGACCGATTTGGCTCAAATTCACACCACATAATATTTATCGTTGGCAAAATTTGGACCTGTTAGGTGGCGCTGGGGTCGCTTTTTTCTTATTTGTGGACCGATTTGGCTCAAATTCACACCACATAATATCTAAATCAAAGTAAAGTCGTTGGCAAAATTTGGACCCGATAGATGGCGCTGGGGTCGCTTTTTTCTTATTTATGGACCGATTTGGCTCAAATTCACACCATATAATATTCAAATCAAACTAAAGTCGTTGGCAAAATTTGGACCCGATAGATGGCGCTGGGGTCGCTTTTTTCTTATTTATGGACCGATTTGGCTCAAATTCACACCACATAATATTTAAATCAAAGTTAAGTCGTTGGCAAAATTTGGACCTGTTAGGTGGCGCTGGGGTCGCTTTTTTCTTATTTGTGGACCGATTTGGCTCAAATTTACACCACATAATATTTAAATCAAAGTAAAGTCGTTGGCAAAATTTGGACTCGATTCGTGGCGCTGGGATCGCTTTTTTCTTATTTGTGTACCGATTTGGCTCAAATTCACACCACATAATATTTATCGTTGGCAAAATTTGGACCCGATAGATGGCGCTGGGGTCGCTTTTTTCTTATTTGTGGACCGATTTGGCTCAAATTCACACCACATAATATCTAAATCAAAGTAAAGTCGTTGGCAAAATTTGGACCCGATAGATGGCGCTGGGGTCGCTTTTTTCTTATTTATGGACCGATTTGGCTCAAATTCACACCATATAATATTCAAATCAAACTAAAGTCGTTGGCAAAATTTGGACCCGATAGATGGCGCTGGGGTCGCTTTTTTCTTATTTATGGACCGATTTGGCTCAAATTCACACCACATAATATTTAAATCAAAGTAAATTCGTTGGCAAAATTTAGACCCGTTAGGTGGCGCTGGGGTCGCTTTTTTCTTATTTGTGGACCGATTTGTCTCAAATTCACACCACATAATATTTAAATCAAAGTAAAGTCGTTGGCAAAATTTGGACCTGTTAGGTGGCGCTGGGGTCGCTTTTTTCTTATTTGTGGACCGATTTGGCTCAAATTCACACCACATAATATTTATCGTTGGCAAAATTTGGACCCGATAGATGGCGCTGGGCTCGCTTTTTTCTTATTTGTGGACCGATTTGGCTCAAATTCACACCACATAATATTTAAATCAAAGTAAAGTCGTTGGCAAAATTTGGACCCGATAGATGGCGCTGGGGTAGCTTTTTTCATATTTATGGACCGATTTGGCCCAAATTCACACCATATAATACATAAATCAAAGTAAAGTCGTTGGCAAAATTTAGACCGTTAGGTGGCGCTGGGGTCGCTTTTTTCTTATTTGTGGACCGATTTGGCTCAAATTCACACCACATAATATTTATCGTTGGCAAAATTTGGACCCGATAGATGGCGCTGGGGTCGCTTTTTTCTTATTTGTGGACCGATTTGGCTCAAATTCACACCACATAATATTTAAATCAAAGTAAAGTCGTTGGCAAAATTTGGACCCGATAGATGGCGCTGGGGTCGCTTTTTTCTTATTTATGGACCGATTTGGCTCAAATTCACACCATATAATACATAAAGCAAAGTTAAGTCGTTGGCAAAATTTAGACCCGTTAGGTGGCGCTGGGGTCGCTTTTTTCTTATTTGTGGACCGATTTGGATCAAATTCACACCACATAATTTTTAAATCAAAGTAAAGTCGTTGGCGAAATTTGGACCCGATAGATGGCACTGGGGTCGCTTTTTTCTTATTTATGGACCGATTTGGCTCAAATTCACACCATATAATACATAAATCAAAGTTAAGTCGTTGGCAAAATTTGGACCCGATAGATGGCGCTGGGGTCGCTTTTTTCTTATTTGTGGACCGATTTGGCTCAAATTCACACCACATAATATTTAAATCAAAGTAAAGTCGTTGGCAAAATTTGGACTCGATTCGTGGCGCTGGGATCGCTTTTTTCTTATTTATGGACCGATTTGGCTCAAATTCACACCATATAATATTCAAATCAAACTAAAGTCGTTGGCAAAATTTGGACCCGTTGGGTGGCGCTGGGGTCGTATTGGTGTTTGTATGTATGTTCCGTATATACTCCAAAACGGTTATACCTATTTTGATGAAATTTTAAGGCAATCAACCCAGCGGGTTAATTTAGTAGCGACCGTATCAACAGGTGGCGCTGTGATAGCTTTTTTCTTATTTGTGGACCGATTTGGCTCAAATTCAAACCACATAATATTTAAATCAAAGTAAAGTCGTTGGCAAAATTTGGACCCGATAGATGGCGCTGGGGTCGCTTTTTTCTAATTTATGGACCGATTTGGCTCAAATTCACACCACATAATATTTAAATCAAAGTAAAGTCGTTGGCAAAATTTAGACCCGTTAGGTGGCGCTGGGGTCGCTTTTTTCTTATTTGTGGACCGATTTGGCTCAAATTCACACCACATAATATTTAAATCAAAGTAAAGTCGTTGGCAAAATTTGGACCTGTTAGGTGGCGCTGGGGTAGCTTTTTTCTTATTTGTGGACCGATTTGGCTCAAATTCACACCACATAATATTTAAATCAAAGTAAAGTCGTTGGCAAAATTTAGACCCGTTTTTTCTTATTTGTGGGCCGATTTGGCCCAAACTCACACCATATAATACATAAATCAAAGTAAAGTCGTTGGCAAAATTTAGACCGTTAGGTGGCGCTGGGGTCGCTTTTTTCTTATTAGTGGACCGATTTGGCTCAAATTCACACCACGTTAGGTGGCGCTGGGCTCGCTTTTTTCTTATTTGTGGACCGATTTGGCTCAAATTCACACCACATAATATTTATCGTTGGCAAAATTTGGACCTGTTAGGTGGCGCTGGGGTAGCTTTTTTCTTATTTGTGGACCGATTTGGCTCAAATTCACACCACATAATATTTAAATCAAAGTAAAGTCGTTGGCAAAATTTGGACTCGATTCGTGGCGCTGGGATCGCTTTTTTCTTATTTATGGACCGATTTGGCTCAAATTCACACCATATAATATTCAAATCAAACTAAAGTCGTTGGCAAAATTTGGACCCGTTGGGTGGCGCTGGGGTCGTATTGGTGTTTGTATGTATGTTCCGTAAATACTCCAAAACGGTTATACCGATTTTGATGAAATTTTAAGGCAATCAACCCAGCGGGTTAATTTAGTAGCGACCGGATCAACAGGTGGCGCTGTGATACCTTTTTCTTATTTGTGGACCGATTTGGCTCAAATTCATACCATATAATACATAAATCAAAGTTAAGTCGTTGGCAAAATTTGGACCCGATAGATGGCGCTGGGGTCGCTTTTTTCTTATTTATGGACCGATTTGGCTCAAATTCACACCATATAATACATAAATCAAAGTAAAGTCGTTGGCAAAATTTAGACCCGTTAGGTGGCGCTGGGGTCGCTTTTTTCTTATTTGTGGACCGATTTGGCTCAAATTCACACCACATAATTTTTAAATCAAAGTTAAGTCGTTGGCAAAATTTAGACCCGTTAGGTGGCGCTGGGGTCGCTTTTTTCTTATTTGTGGACCGATTTGGATCAAATTCACACCACATAATATTTAAATCAAAGTAAAGTCGTTGGCAAAATTTGGACCTGTTAGGTGGCGCTGGGGTAGCTTTTTTCTTATTTGTGGACCGATTTGGCTCAAATTCACACCACATAATATTTAAATCAAAGTAAAGTCGTTGGCAAAATTTGGACCTGTTAGGTGGCGCTGGGGTAGCTTTTTTCTTATTTTTGGACCGATTTGGCTCAAATTCACACCACATAATATTTAAATCAAAGTAAAGCCGTTGGCAAAATTTGGACCTTTTAGGTGGCGCTGGGGTATCTTTTTTCTTATTTGTGGACCGATTTGGCTCAAATTCACACCACATAATATTTAAATCAAAGTAAAGTCGTTGGCAAAATTTGGACCTGTTAGGTGGCGCTGGGGTCGCTTTTTTCTTATTTGTGGACCGATTTGGCTCAAATTTACACCACATAATATTTAAATCAAAGTAAAGTCGTTGGCAAAATTTGGACTCGATTCGTGGCGCTGGGATCGCTTTTTTCTTATTTGTGGACCGATTTGGCTCAAATTCACACCACATAATATTTATCGTTGGCAAAATTTGGACCCGATAGATGGCGCTGGGGTCGCTTTTTTCTTATTTGTGGACCGATTTGGCTCAAATTCACACCACATAATATCTAAATCAAAGTAAAGTCGTTGGCAAAATTTGGACCCGATAGATGGCGCTGGGGTCGCTTTTTTCTTATTTATGGACCGATTTGGCTCAAATTCACACCATATAATATTCAAATCAAACTAAAGTCGTTGGCAAAATTTGGACCCGATAGATGGCGCTGGGGTCGCTTTTTTCTTATTTATGGACCGATTTGGCTCAAATTCACACCACATAATATTTAAATCAAAGTTAAGTCGTTGGCAAAATTTGGACCTGTTAGGTGGCGCTGGGGTCGCTTTTTTCTTATTTGTGGACCGATTTGGCTCAAATTTACACCACATAATATTTAAATCAAAGTAAAGTCGTTGGCAAAATTTGGACTCGATTCGTGGCGCTGGGATCGCTTTTTTCTTATTTGTGGACCGATTTGGCTCAAATTCACACCACATAATATTTATCGTTGGCAAAATTTGGACCCGATAGATGGCGCTGGGGTCGCTTTTTTCTTATTTGTGGACCGATTTGGCTCAAATTCACACCACATAATATCTAAATCAAAGTAAAGTCGTTGGCAAAATTTGGACCCGATAGATGGCGCTGGGGTCGCTTTTTTCTTATTTATGGACCGATTTGGCTCAAATTCACACCATATAATATTCAAATCAAACTAAAGTCGTTGGCAAAATTTGGACCCGATAGATGGCGCTGGGGTCGCTTTTTTCTTATTTATGGACCGATTTGGCTCAAATTCACACCACATAATATTTAAATCAAAGTAAAGTCGTTGGCAAAATTTAGACCCGTTAGGTGGCGCTGGGGTCGCTTTTTTCTTATTTGTGGACCGATTTGTCTCAAATTCACACCACATAATATTTAAATCAAAGTAAAGTCGTTGGCAAAATTTGGACCTGTTAGGTGGCGCTGGGGTCGCTTTTTTCTTATTTGTGGACCGATTTGGCTCAAATTCACACCACATAATATTTATCGTTGGCAAAATTTGGACCCGATAGATGGCGCTGGGCTCGCTTTTTTCTTATTTGTGGACCGATTTGGCTCAAATTCACACCACATAATACATAAATCAAAGTAAAGTCGTTGGCAAAATTTAGACCGTTAGGTGGCGCTGGGGTCGCTTTTTTCTTATTTGTGGACCGATTTGGCTCAAATTCACACCACGTTAGGTGGCGCTGGGTCGCTTTTTTCTTATTTGTGGACCGATTTGGCTCAAATTCACACCACATAATATTTATCGTTGGCAAAATTTGGACCCGATAGATGGCGCTGGGGTCGCTTTTTTCTTATTTGTGGACCGATTTGGCTCAAATTCACACCACATAATATTTAAATCAAAGTAAAGTCGTTGGCAAAATTTGGACCCGATAGATGGCGCTGGGGTCGCTTTTTTCTTATTTATGGACCGATTTGGCTCAAATTCACACCATATAATACATAAGTCAAAGTTAAGTCGTTGGCAAAATTAAGACCCGTTAGGTGGCGCTGGGGTCGCTTTTTTCTTATTTGTGGGCCGATTTGGCTCAAATTTACACCAAAATAATATTTAAATCAAAGTAAAGTCGTTGGCAAAATTTGGACCCGATAGATGGCGCTGGGGTCGCTTTTTTCTTATTTGTGGACCGATTTGGCTCAAATTCACACCACATAATATTTAAATCAAAGTAAAGTCGTTGGCAAAATTTAGACCCGTTAGGTGGCGCTGGGGTCGCTTTTTTCTTATTTGTGGACCGATTTGGCTCAAATTCACACCACATAATATTTAAATCAAAGTAAAGTCGTTGGCAGCGGGTTAATTTAGTAGCGACCGGATCAACAGGTGGCACTGGGGTAGCTTTTTTCTTATTTGTGGACCGATTTGGCTCAAATTCACACCACATAATATTTAAATCAAAGTAAAGTCGTTGGGAAAATTTGGACTCGATTCGTGGCGCTGGGATCGCTTTTTTCTTATTTATGGACCGATTTGGCTCAAATTCACACCATATAATATTCAAATCAAACTAAAGTCGTTGGCAAAATTTGGACCCGTTGGGTGGCGCTGGGGTCGTATTGGTGTTTGTATGTATGTTCCGTATATACTCCAAAACGGTTATACCGATTTTGATGAAATTTTAAGGCAATCAACCCAGCGGGATTAATTTAGTAGCGACCGGATCAACAGGTGGCGCTGGGATAGCTTTTTTCTTATTTGTCGACCGATTTGGCTCAAATTCACACCACATAATATATAAATCAAAGTAAAGTCGTTGGCTAAATTTGGACCCGTTAGATGGCGCTGGGTCGCTTTTTTCTTATTTATGGACCGATTTGGCTCAAATTCACACCATATAATACATAAATCAAAGTAAAGTCGTTGGCAAAATTTAGACCCGTTAGGTGGCGCTGGGGTCGCTTTTTTCTTATTTGTGGACCGATTTGGCTCAAATTCACACCACATAATTTTTAAATCAAAGTTAAGTCGTTGGCAAAATTTAGACCCGTTAGGTGGCGCTGGGGTCGCTTTTTTCTTATTTGTGGACCGATTTGGCTCAAATTCACACCACATAATATTTAAATCAAAGTAAAAACGTTGGCGAAATTTGGACCCGATAGATGGCGCTGGGGTAGCTTTTTTCTTATTTGTGGACCGATTTGGCTCAAATTCACACCACATAATATTTAAATCAAAGTAAAGTCGTTGGCAAAATTTGGACTCGATTCGTGGCGCTGGGATCGCTTTTTTCTTATTTATGGACCGATTTGGCTCAAATTCACACCATATAATATTCAAATCAAACTAAAGTCGTTGGCAAAATTTGGACCCGTTGGGTGGCGCTGGGGTCGTATTGGTGTTTGTATGTATGTTCCGTATATACTCCAAAACGGTTATACCAATTTTGATGAAATTTCAAGGCAATCAACCCAGCGGGTTAATTTAGTAGCGACCGGATCAACAGGTGGCGCTGTGATAGCTTTTTTCTTATTTGTGGACCGATTTGGCTCAAATTCAAACCACATAATATTTAAATCAAAGTAAAGTCGTTGGCAAAATTTGGACCCGATAGATGGCGCTGGGGTCGCTTTTTTCTTATTTATGGACCGATTTGGCTCAAATTCACACCATATAATACATAAATCAAAGTAAAGTCGTTGGCAAAATTTAGACCCGTTAGGTGGCGCTGGGGTCGCTTTTTTCTTGTTTGTGGACCGATTTGGCTCAAATTCACACCACATAATATTTAAATCAAAGTAAAGTCGTTGGCAAAATTTGGACCCGATAGATGGCGCTGGGGTCGCTTTTTTCTTATTTGTGGACCGATTTGGCTCAAATTCACACCACATAATATTTAAATCAAAGTAAAGTCGTTGGCAAAATTTAGACCCGTTAGGTGGCGCTGGGGTCGCTTTTTTCTTATTTGTGGACCGATTTGGCTCAAATTCACACCACATAATATTTAAATCAAAGTAAAGTCGTTGGCAGCGGGTTAATTTAGTAGCGACCGGATCAACAGGTGGCACTGGGGTAGCTTTTTTCTTATTTGTGGACCGATTTGGCTCAAATTCACACCACATAATATTTAAATCAAAGTAAAGTCGTTGGGAAAATTTGGACTCGATTCGTGGCGCTGGGATCGCTTTTTTCTTATTTATGGACCGATTTGGCTCAAATTCACACCATATAATATTCAAATCAAACTAAAGTCGTTGGCAAAATTTGGACCCGTTGGGTGGCGCTGGGGTCGTATTGGTGTTTGTATGTATGTTCCGTATATACTCCAAAACGGTTATACCGATTTTGATGAAATTTTAAGGCAATCAACCCAGCGGGTTAATTTAGTAGCGACCGGATCAACAGGTGGCGCTGTGATACCTTTTTCTTATTTGTGGACCGATTTGGCTCAAATTCACACCATATAATACATAAATCAAAGTTAAGTCGTTGGCAAAATTTGGACCAGATAGATGGCGCTGGGTTCGTATTGGTGTTTGTATGTATGTTCCGTATATACTCCAAAACGGTTATACCGATTTTGATGAAATTTTAAGGCAATCAACCCAGCGGGTTAATTTAGTAGCGACCGGATCAACAGGTGGCGCTGTGATACCTTTTTCTTATTTGTGGACCGATTTGGCTCAAATTCACACCATATAATACATAAATCAAAGTTAAGTCGTTGGCAAAATTTGGACCCGATAGATGGCGCTGGGGTCGCTTTTTTCTTATTTATGGACCGATTTGGCTCAAATTCACACCACATAATATTTAAATCAAAGTAAAGTTGTTGGCAAAATTTAGACCCGTTAGGTGGCGCTGGGGTCGCTTTTTTCTTATTTGTGGACCGATTTGGCTCAAATTCACACCACACAATATTTAAATCAAAGTAAAGTCGTTGGCAAAATTTGGACCTGTTAGGTGGCGCTGGGGTCGCTTTTTTCTTATTTGTGGACCGATTTGGCTCAAATTCACACCACATAATATTTATCGTTGGCAAAATTTGGACCCGATAGATGGCGCTGGCGTCGCTTTTTTCTTATTTGTGGACCGATTTGGCTCAAATTCACACCAAATAATATTTAAATCAAAGTAAAGTCGTTGGCAAAATTTGGACCCGATAGATGGCGCTGGGGTAGCTTTTTTCATATTTATGGACCGATTTGGCCCAAATTCACACCATATAATACATAAATCAAAGTAAAGTCGTTGGCAAAATTTAGACCGTTCGGTGGCGCTGGGGTCGCTTTTTTCTTATTTGTGGACCGATTTGGCTCAAATTCACACCACGTTAGGTGGCGCTGGGGTCGCTTTTTTCTTATTTGTGGACCGATTTGGCTCAAATTCACACCACATAATATTTATCGTTGGCAAAATTTGGACCCGATAGATGGCGCTGGGGTCGCTTTTTTCTTATTTGTGGACCGATTTGGCTCAAATTCACACCACATAATATTTAAATCAAAGTAAAGTCGTTGGCAAAATTTGGACCCGATAGATGGCGCTGGGGTCGCTTTTTTCTTATTTATGGACCGATTTGGCTCAAATTCACACCATATAATACATAAATCAAAGTTAAGTCGTTGGCAAAATTAAGACCCGTTAGGTGGCGCTGGGGTCGCTTTTTTCTTATTTGTGGGCCGATTTGGCTCAAATTTACACCAAATAATATTTAAATCAAAGTAAAGTCGTTGGCAAAATTTGGACTCGATTCGTGGCGCTGGGATCGCTTTTTTCTTATTTATGGACCGATTTGGCTCAAATTCACACCATATAATATTCAAATCAAACTAAAGTCGTTGGCAAAATTTGGACCCGTTGGGTGGCGCTGGGGTCGTATTGGTGTTTGTATGTATGTTCCGTATATACTCCAAAACGGTTATACCGATTTTGATGAAATTTTAAGGCAATCAACCCAGCGGGTTAATTTAGTAGCGACCGGATCAACAGGTGGCGCTGGGATAGCTTTTTTCTTATTTGTCGACCGATTTGGCTCAAATTCACACCACATAATATATAAATCAAAGTAAAGTCGTTGGCTAAATTTGGACCCGTTAGATGGCGCTGGGTCGCTTTTTTCTTATTTATGGACCGATTTGGCTCAAATTCACACCATATAATACATAAATCAAAGTAAAGTCGTTGGCAAAATTTAGACCCGTTAGGTGGCGCTGGGGTCGCTTTTTTTTTATTTGTGGACCGATTTGGCTCAAATTCACACCACATAATTTTTAAATCAAAGTTAAGTCGTTGGCAAAATTTAGACCCGTTAGGTGGCGCTGGGGTCGCTTTTTTCTTATTTGTGGACCGATTTGGCTCAAATTCACACCACATAATATTTAAATCAAAGTAAAAACGTTGGCGAAATTTGGACCCGATAGATGGCGCTGGGGTAGCTTTTTTCTTATTTGTGGACCGATTTGGCTCAAATTCACACCACATAATATTTAAATCAAAGTAAAGTCGTTGGCAAAATTTGGACCCGATAGATGGCGCTGGGGTCGCTTTTTTCTTATTTGTGGACCGATTTGGCTCAAATTCACACCACATAATATTTAAATCAAAGTAAAGTCGTTGGCAAAATTTGGACTCGATTCGTGGCGCTGGGATCGCTTTTTTCTTATTTATGGACCGATTTGGCTCAAATTCACACCATATAATATTCAAATCAAACTAAAGTCGTTGGCAAAATTTGGACCCGTTGGGTGGCGCTGGGGTCGTATTGGTGTTTGTATGTATGTTCCGTATATACTCCAAAACGGTTATACCGATTTTGATGAAATTTTAAGGCAATCAACCCAGCGGGTTAATTTAGTAGCGACCGGATCAACAGGTGGCGCTGGGATAGCTTTTTTCTTATTTGTCGACCGATTTGGCTCAAATTCACACCACATAATATATAAATCAAAGTAAAGTCGTTGGCTAAATTTGGACCCGTTAGATGGCGCTGGGTCGCTTTTTTCTTATTTATGGACCGATTTGGCTCAAATTCACACCATATAATACATAAATCAAAGTAAAGTCGTTGGCAAAATTTAGACCCGTTAGGTGGCGCTGGGGTCGCTTTTTTCTTATTTGTGGACCGATTTGGCTCAAATTCACACCACATAATTTTTAAATCAAAGTTAAGTCGTTGGCAAAATTTAGACCCGTTAGGTGGCGCTGGGGTCGCTTTTTTTCTTATTTGTGGACCGATTTGGCTCAAATTCACACCACATAATATTTAAATCAAAGTAAAAACGTTGGCGAAATTTGGACCCGATAGATGGCGCTGGGGTAGCTTTTTTCTTATTTGTGGACCGATTTGGCTCAAATTCACACCACATAATATTTAAATCAAAGTAAAGTCGTTGGCAAAATTTGGACTCGATTCGTGGCGCTGGGATCGCTTTTTTCTTATTTATGGACCGATTTGGCTCAAATTCACACCATATAATATTCAAATCAAACTAAAGTCGTTGGCAAAATTTGGACCAGATAGATGGCGCTGGGGTCGTATTGGTGTTTGTATGTATGTTCCGTATATACTCCAAAACGGTTATACCGATTTTGATGAAATTTTAAGGCAATCAACCCAGCGGGTTAATTTAGTAGCGACCGGATCAACAGGTGGCGCTGGGATAGCTTTTTTCTTATTTGTCGACCGATTTGGCTCAAATTCACACCACATAATATATAAATCAAAGTAAAGTCGTTGGCTAAATTTGGACCCGTTAGATGGCGCTGGGTCGCTTTTTTCTTATTTATGGACCGATTTGGCTCAAATTCACACCATATAATACATAAATCAAAGTAAAGTCGTTGGCAAAATTTAGACCCGTTAGGTGGCGCTGGGGTCGCTTTTTTCTTATTTGTGGACCGATTTGGCTCAAATTCACACCACATAATTTTTAAATCAAAGTTAAGTCGTTGGCAAAATTTAGACCCGTTAGGTGGCGCTGGGGTCGCTTTTTTTCTTATTTGTGGACCGATTTGGCTCAAATTCACACCACATAATATTTAAATCAAAGTAAAAACGTTGGCGAAATTTGGACCCGATAGATGGCGCTGGGGTAGCTTTTTTCTTATTTGTGGACCGATTTGGCTCAAATTCACACCACATAATTTTTAAATCAAAGTTAAGTCGTTGGCAAAATTTAGACCCGTTAGGTGGCGCTGGGGTCGCTTTTTTCTTATTTATGGACCGATTTGGCTCAAATTCACACCATATAATACATAAATCAAAGTAAAGTCGTTGGCAGAATTTAGACCCGTTAGGTGGCGCTGTGATAGCTTTTTTCTTATTTGTGGACCGATTTGGCTCAAATTCACACCACATAATATTTAAATCAAAGTAAAGTCGTTGGCAAAATTTGGACCCGATAGATGGCGCTGGGGTCGCTTTTTTCTTATTTATGGACCGATTTGGCTCAAATTCACACCATATAATACATAAATCAAAGTAAAGTCGTTGGCAAAATTTAGACCCGTTAGGTGGCGCTGGGGTCGCTTTTTTCATATTTGTGGACCGATTTGGCTCAAATTCACACCACATAATATTTAAATCAAAGTAAAGTCGTTGGCAAAATTTGGACCCGATAGATGGCGCCGGGGTCGCTTTTTTCTTATTTATGGACCGATTTGGCTCAAATTCACACCATATAATACATAAATCAAAGTAAAGTCGTTGGCAAAATTTAGACCCGTTAGGTGGCGCTGGGGTCGCTTTTATCATATTTGTGGACCGATTTGGCTCAAATTCACACCATATAATATTCAAATCAAACTAAAGTCGTTGGCAAAATTTGGACTCGATTCGTGGCGCTGGGATCGCTTTTTTCTTATTTGTGGACCGATTTGGCTCAAATTCACACCATATAATATTCAAATCAAACTAAAGTCGTTGGCAAAATTTGGACCCGTTGGGTGGCGCTGGGGTCGTATTGGTGTTTGTATGTATGTTCCGTAAATACTCCAAAACGGTTATACCGATTTTGATGAAATTTTAAGGCAATCAACCCAGCGGGTTAATTTAGTAGCGACCGGATCAACAGGTGGCGCTGTGATACCTTTTTCTTATTTGTGGACCGATTTGGCTCAAATTCATACCATATAATACATAAATCAAAGTTAAGTCGTTGGCAAAATTTGGACCCGATAGATGGCGCTGGGGTCGCTTTTTTCTTATTTATGGACCGATTTGGCTCAAATTCACACCATATAATACATAAATCAAAGTAAAGTCGTTGGCAAAATTTAGACCCGTTAGGTGGCGCTGGGGTCGCTTTTTTCTTATTTGTGGACCGATTTGGCTCAAATTCACACCACATAATTTTTAAATCAAAGTTAAGTCGTTGGCAAAATTTAGACCCGTTAGGTGGCGCTGGGGTCGCTTTTTTCTTATTTGTGGACCGATTTGGATCAAATTCACACCACATAATATTTAAATCAAAGTAAAGTCGTTGGCAAAATTTGGACCTGTTAGGTGGCGCTGGGGTAGCTTTTTTCTTATTTGTGGACCGATTTGGCTCAAATTCACACCACATAATATTTAAATCAAAGTAAAGTCGTTGGCAAAATTTGGACCTGTTAGGTGGCGCTGGGGTAGCTTTTTTCTTATTTTTGGACCGATTTGGCTCAAATTCACACCACATAATATTTAAATCAAAGTAAAGCCGTTGGCAAAATTTGGACCTTTTAGGTGGCGCTGGGGTATCTTTTTTCTTATTTGTGGACCGATTTGGCTCAAATTCACACCACATAATATTTAAATCAAAGTAAAGTCGTTGGCAAAATTTGGACCTGTTAGGTGGCGCTGGGGTCGCTTTTTTCTTATTTGTGGACCGATTTGGCTCAAATTTACACCACATAATATTTAAATCAAAGTAAAGTCGTTGGCAAAATTTGGACTCGATTCGTGGCGCTGGGATCGCTTTTTTCTTATTTGTGGACCGATTTGGCTCAAATTCACACCACATAATATTTATCGTTGGCAAAATTTGGACCCGATAGATGGCGCTGGGGTCGCTTTTTTCTTATTTGTGGACCGATTTGGCTCAAATTCACACCACATAATATCTAAATCAAAGTAAAGTCGTTGGCAAAATTTGGACCCGATAGATGGCGCTGGGGTCGCTTTTTTCTTATTTATGGACCGATTTGGCTCAAATTCACACCATATAATATTCAAATCAAACTAAAGTCGTTGGCAAAATTTGGACCCGATAGATGGCGCTGGGGTCGCTTTTTTCTTATTTATGGACCGATTTGGCTCAAATTCACACCACATAATATTTAAATCAAAGTTAAGTCGTTGGCAAAATTTGGACCTGTTAGGTGGCGCTGGGGTCGCTTTTTTCTTATTTGTGGACCGATTTGGCTCAAATTTACACCACATAATATTTAAATCAAAGTAAAGTCGTTGGCAAAATTTGGACTCGATTCGTGGCGCTGGGATCGCTTTTTTCTTATTTGTGGACCGATTTGGCTCAAATTCACACCACATAATATTTATCGTTGGCAAAATTTGGACCCGATAGATGGCGCTGGGGTCGCTTTTTTCTTATTTGTGGACCGATTTGGCTCAAATTCACACCACATAATATCTAAATCAAAGTAAAGTCGTTGGCAAAATTTGGACCCGATAGATGGCGCTGGGGTCGCTTTTTTCTTATTTATGGACCGATTTGGCTCAAATTCACACCATATAATATTCAAATCAAACTAAAGTCGTTGGCAAAATTTGGACCCGATAGATGGCGCTGGGGTCGCTTTTTTCTTATTTATGGACCGATTTAGCTCAAATTCACACCACATAATATTTAAATCAAAGTAAAGTCGTTGGCAAAATTTAGACCCGTTAGGTGGCGCTGGGGTCGCTTTTTTCTTATTTGTGGACCGATTTGTCTCAAATTCACACCACATAATATTTAAATCAAAGTAAAGTCGTTGGCAAAATTTGGACCTGTTAGGTGGCGCTGGGGTCGCTTTTTTCTTATTTGTGGACCGATTTGGCTCAAATTCACACCACATAATATTTATCGTTGGCAAAATTTGGACCCGATAGATGGCGCTGGGCTCGCTTTTTTCTTATTTGTGGACCGATTTGGCTCAAATTCACACCACATAATACATAAATCAAAGTAAAGTCGTTGGCAAAATTTAGACCGTTAGGTGGCGCTGGGGTCGCTTTTTTCTTATTTGTGGACCGATTTGGCTCAAATTCACACCACGTTAGGTGGCGCTGGGTCGCTTTTTTCTTATTTGTGGACCGATTTGGCTCAAATTCACACCACATAATATTTATCGTTGGCAAAATTTGGACCCGATAGATGGCGCTGGGGTCGCTTTTTTCTTATTTGTGGACCGATTTGGCTCAAATTCACACCACATAATATTTAAATCAAAGTAAAGTCGTTGGCAAAATTTGGACCCGATAGATGGCGCTGGGGTCGCTTTTTTCTTATTTATGGACCGATTTGGCTCAAATTCACACCATATAATACATAAGTCAAAGTTAAGTCGTTGGCAAAATTAAGACCCGTTAGGTGGCGCTGGGGTCGCTTTTTTCTTATTTGTGGGCCGATTTGGCTCAAATTTACACCAAAATAATATTTAAATCAAAGTAAAGTCGTTGGCAAAATTTGGACCCGATAGATGGCGCTGGGGTCGCTTTTTTCTTATTTGTGGACCGATTTGGCTCAAATTCACACCACATAATATTTAAATCAAAGTAAAGTCGTTGGCAAAATTTAGACCCGTTAGGTGGCGCTGGGGTCGCTTTTTTCTTATTTGTGGACCGATTTGGCTCAAATTCACACCACATAATATTTAAATCAAAGTAAAGTCGTTGGCAGCGGGTTAATTTAGTAGCGACCGGATCAACAGGTGGCACTGGGGTAGCTTTTTTCTTATTTGTGGACCGATTTGGCTCAAATTCACACCACATAATATTTAAATCAAAGTAAAGTCGTTGGGAAAATTTGGACTCGATTCGTGGCGCTGGGATCGCTTTTTTCTTATTTATGGACCGATTTGGCTCAAATTCACACCATATAATATTCAAATCAAACTAAAGTCGTTGGCAAAATTTGGACCCGTTGGGTGGCGCTGGGGTCGTATTGGTGTTTGTATGTATGTTCCGTATATACTCCAAAACGGTTATACCGATTTTGATGAAATTTTAAGGCAATCAACCCAGCGGGATTAATTTAGTAGCGACCGGATCAACAGGTGGCGCTGGGATAGCTTTTTTCTTATTTGTCGACCGATTTGGCTCAAATTCACACCACATAATATATAAATCAAAGTAAAGTCGTTGGCTAAATTTGGACCCGTTAGATGGCGCTGGGTCGCTTTTTTCTTATTTATGGACCGATTTGGCTCAAATTCACACCATATAATACATAAATCAAAGTAAAGTCGTTGGCAAAATTTAGACCCGTTAGGTGGCGCTGGGGTCGCTTTTTTCTTGTTTGTGGACCGATTTGGCTCAAATTCACACCACATAATATTTAAATCAAAGTAAAGTCGTTGGCAAAATTTGGACCCGATAGATGGCGCTGGGGTCGCTTTTTTCTTATTTGTGGACCGATTTGGCTCAAATTCACACCACATAATATTTAAATCAAAGTAAAGTCGTTGGCAGCGGGTTAATTTAGTAGCGACCGGATCAACAGGTGGCACTGGGGTAGCTTTTTTCTTATTTGTGGACCGATTTGGCTCAAATTCACACCACATAATATTTAAATCAAAGTAAAGTCGTTGGGAAAATTTGGACTCGATTCGTGGCGCTGGGATCGCTTTTTTCTTATTTATGGACCGATTTGGCTCAAATTCACACCATATAATATTCAAATCAAACTAAAGTCGTTGGCAAAATTTGGACCCGTTGGGTGGCGCTGGGGTCGTATTGGTGTTTGTATGTATGTTCCGTATATACTCCAAAACGGTTATACCGATTTTGATGAAATTTTAAGGCAATCAACCCAGCGGGTTAATTTAGTAGCGACCGGATCAACAGGTGGCGCTGTGATACCTTTTTCTTATTTGTGGACCGATTTGGCTCAAATTCACACCATATAATACATAAATCAAAGTTAAGTCGTTGGCAAAATTTGGACCAGATAGATGGCGCTGGGTTCGTATTGGTGTTTGTATGTATGTTCCGTATATACTCCAAAACGGTTATACCGATTTTGATGAAATTTTAAGGCAATCAACCCAGCGGGTTAATTTAGTAGCGACCGGATCAACAGGTGGCGCTGTGATACCTTTTTCTTATTTGTGGACCGATTTGGCTCAAATTCACACCATATAATACATAAATCAAAGTTAAGTCGTTGGCAAAATTTGGACCCGATAGATGGCGCTGGGGTCGCTTTTTTCTTATTTATGGACCGATTTGGCTCAAATTCACACCACATAATATTTAAATCAAAGTAAAGTTGTTGGCAAAATTTAGACCCGTTAGGTGGCGCTGGGGTCGCTTTTTTCTTATTTGTGGACCGATTTGGCTCAAATTCACACCACACAATATTTAAATCAAAGTAAAGTCGTTGGCAAAATTTGGACCTGTTAGGTGGCGCTGGGGTCGCTTTTTTCTTATTTGTGGACCGATTTGGCTCAAATTCACACCACATAATATTTATCGTTGGCAAAATTTGGACCCGATAGATGGCGCTGGCGTCGCTTTTTTCTTATTTGTGGACCGATTTGGCTCAAATTCACACCAAATAATATTTAAATCAAAGTAAAGTCGTTGGCAAAATTTGGACCCGATAGATGGCGCTGGGGTAGCTTTTTTCATATTTATGGACCGATTTGGCCCAAATTCACACCATATAATACATAAATCAAAGTAAAGTCGTTGGCAAAATTTAGACCGTTCGGTGGCGCTGGGGTCGCTTTTTTCTTATTTGTGGACCGATTTGGCTCAAATTCACACCACGTTAGGTGGCGCTGGGGTCGCTTTTTTCTTATTTGTGGACCGATTTGGCTCAAATTCACACCACATAATATTTATCGTTGGCAAAATTTGGACCCGATAGATGGCGCTGGGGTCGCTTTTTTCTTATTTGTGGACCGATTTGGCTCAAATTCACACCACATAATATTTAAATCAAAGTAAAGTCGTTGGCAAAATTTGGACCCGATAGATGGCGCTGGGGTCGCTTTTTTCTTATTTATGGACCGATTTGGCTCAAATTCACACCATATAATACATAAATCAAAGTTAAGTCGTTGGCAAAATTAAGACCCGTTAGGTGGCGCTGGGGTCGCTTTTTTCTTATTTGTGGGCCGATTTGGCTCAAATTTACACCAAATAATATTTAAATCAAAGTAAAGTCGTTGGCAAAATTTGGACTCGATTCGTGGCGCTGGGATCGCTTTTTTCTTATTTATGGACCGATTTGGCTCAAATTCACACCATATAATATTCAAATCAAACTAAAGTCGTTGGCAAAATTTGGACCCGTTGGGTGGCGCTGGGGTCGTATTGGTGTTTGTATGTATGTTCCGTATATACTCCAAAACGGTTATACCGATTTTGATGAAATTTTAAGGCAATCAACCCAGCGGGTTAATTTAGTAGCGACCGGATCAACAGGTGGCGCTGGGATAGCTTTTTTCTTATTTGTCGACCGATTTGGCTCAAATTCACACCACATAATATATAAATCAAAGTAAAGTCGTTGGCTAAATTTGGACCCGTTAGATGGCGCTGGGTCGCTTTTTTCTTATTTATGGACCGATTTGGCTCAAATTCACACCATATAATACATAAATCAAAGTAAAGTCGTTGGCAAAATTTAGACCCGTTAGGTGGCGCTGGGGTCGCTTTTTTCTTATTTGTGGACCGATTTGGCTCAAATTCACACCACATAATTTTTAAATCAAAGTTAAGTCGTTGGCAAAATTTAGACCCGTTAGGTGGCGCTGGGGTCGCTTTTTTCTTATTTGTGGACCGATTTGGCTCAAATTCACACCACATAATATTTAAATCAAAGTAAAAACGTTGGCGAAATTTGGACCCGATAGATGGCGCTGGGGTAGCTTTTTTCTTATTTGTGGACCGATTTGGCTCAAATTCACACCACATAATATTTAAATCAAAGTAAAGTCGTTGGCAAAATTTGGACCCGATAGATGGCGCTGGGGTCGCTTTTTTCTTATTTGTGGACCGATTTGGCTCAAATTCACACCACATAATATTTAAATCAAAGTAAAGTCGTTGGCAAAATTTGGACTCGATTCGTGGCGCTGGGATCGCTTTTTTCTTATTTATGGACCGATTTGGCTCAAATTCACACCATATAATATTCAAATCAAACTAAAGTCGTTGGCAAAATTTGGACCCGTTGGGTGGCGCTGGGGTCGTATTGGTGTTTGTATGTATGTTCCGTATATACTCCAAAACGGTTATACCGATTTTGATGAAATTTTAAGGCAATCAACCCAGCGGGTTAATTTAGTAGCGACCGGATCAACAGGTGGCGCTGGGATAGCTTTTTTCTTATTTGTCGACCGATTTGGCTCAAATTCACACCACATAATATATAAATCAAAGTAAAGTCGTTGGCTAAATTTGGACCCGTTAGATGGCGCTGGGTCGCTTTTTTCTTATTTATGGACCGATTTGGCTCAAATTCACACCATATAATACATAAATCAAAGTAAAGTCGTTGGCAAAATTTAGACCCGTTAGGTGGCGCTGGGGTCGCTTTTTTCTTATTTGTGGACCGATTTGGCTCAAATTCACACCACATAATTTTTAAATCAAAGTTAAGTCGTTGGCAAAATTTAGACCCGTTAGGTGGCGCTGGGGTCGCTTTTTTTCTTATTTGTGGACCGATTTGGCTCAAATTCACACCACATAATATTTAAATCAAAGTAAAAACGTTGGCGAAATTTGGACCCGATAGATGGCGCTGGGGTAGCTTTTTTCTTATTTGTGGACCGATTTGGCTCAAATTCACACCACATAATATTTAAATCAAAGTAAAGTCGTTGGCAAAATTTGGACTCGATTCGTGGCGCTGGGATCGCTTTTTTCTTATTTATGGACCGATTTGGCTCAAATTCACACCATATAATATTCAAATCAAACTAAAGTCGTTGGCAAAATTTGGACCAGATAGATGGCGCTGGGGTCGTATTGGTGTTTGTATGTATGTTCCGTATATACTCCAAAACGGTTATACCGATTTTGATGAAATTTTAAGGCAATCAACCCAGCGGGTTAATTTAGTAGCGACCGGATCAACAGGTGGCGCTGGGATAGCTTTTTTCTTATTTGTCGACCGATTTGGCTCAAATTCACACCACATAATATATAAATCAAAGTAAAGTCGTTGGCTAAATTTGGACCCGTTAGATGGCGCTGGGTCGCTTTTTTCTTATTTATGGACCGATTTGGCTCAAATTCACACCATATAATACATAAATCAAAGTAAAGTCGTTGGCAAAATTTAGACCCGTTAGGTGGCGCTGGGGTCGCTTTTTTCTTATTTGTGGACCGATTTGGCTCAAATTCACACCACATAATTTTTAAATCAAAGTTAAGTCGTTGGCAAAATTTAGACCCGTTAGGTGGCGCTGGGGTCGCTTTTTTTCTTATTTGTGGACCGATTTGGCTCAAATTCACACCACATAATATTTAAATCAAAGTAAAAACGTTGGCGAAATTTGGACCCGATAGATGGCGCTGGGGTAGCTTTTTTCTTATTTGTGGACCGATTTGGCTCAAATTCACACCACATAATTTTTAAATCAAAGTTAAGTCGTTGGCAAAATTTAGACCCGTTAGGTGGCGCTGGGGTCGCTTTTTTCTTATTTATGGACCGATTTGGCTCAAATTCACACCATATAATACATAAATCAAAGTAAAGTCGTTGGCAGAATTTAGACCCGTTAGGTGGCGCTGTGATAGCTTTTTTCTTATTTGTGGACCGATTTGGCTCAAATTCACACCACATAATATTTAAATCAAAGTAAAGTCGTTGGCAAAATTTGGACCCGATAGATGGCGCTGGGGTCGCTTTTTTCTTATTTATGGACCGATTTGGCTCAAATTCACACCATATAATACATAAATCAAAGTAAAGTCGTTGGCAAAATTTAGACCCGTTAGGTGGCGCTGGGGTCGCTTTTTTCATATTTGTGGACCGATTTGGCTCAAATTCACACCACATAATATTTAAATCAAAGTAAAGTCGTTGGCAAAATTTGGACCCGATAGATGGCGCCGGGGTCGCTTTTTTCTTATTTATGGACCGATTTGGCTCAAATTCACACCATATAATACATAAATCAAAGTAAAGTCGTTGGCAAAATTTAGACCCGTTAGGTGGCGCTGGGGTCGCTTTTATCATATTTGTGGACCGATTTGGCTCAAATTCACACCATATAATATTCAAATCAAACTAAAGTCGTTGGCAAAATTTGGACTCGATTCGTGGCGCTGGGATCGCTTTTTTCTTATTTGTGGACCGATTTGGCTCAAATTCACACCATATAATATTCAAATCAAACTAAAGTCGTTGGCAAAATTTGGACCCGTTGGGTGGCGCTGGGGTCGTATTGGTGTTTGTATGTATGTTCCGTAAATACTCCAAAACGGTTATACCGATTTTGATGAAATTTTAAGGCAATCAACCCAGCGGGTTAATTTAGTAGCGACCGGATCAACAGGCGGCGCTGTGATACCTTTTTCTTATTTGTGGACCGATTTGGCTCAAATTCACACCATATAATACATAAATCAAAGTTAAGTCGTTGGCAAAATTTGGACCAGATATATGGCGCTGGGGTCGCTTTTTTCTTATTTATGGACCGATTTGGCTCAAATTCACACTATATAATACATAAATAAAAGTTAATTCGTTGGCAAAATTTAGACCCGTTAGGTGGCGCTGGGGTCGCTTTTTCCTTATTTGTGGACCGATTTGGCTCAAATACACACCACATAATATTTAAATCAAAGTAAAGTCGTTGGCAAAATTTGGACCCGATAGATGGCGCTGGGGTCGCTTTTTTCTTATTTATGGACCGATTTGGCTCAAATTCACACCATATAATACATAAATCAAAGTAAAGTCGTTGGCAAAATTTGGACCTGTTAGGTGGCGCTGGGGTCGCTTTTTTCTTGTTTATGGACCAATTTGGCTCAAATTCACACCACATAATATATAAATCAAAGTAAAGTCGTTGGCTAAATTTGGACCCGATAGATTGCGCTGTGGTCGCTTTTTTCTTATTTGTGGACCGATTTGGCTCAAATTCACACCACATAATATTTAAATCAAAGTAAAGTCGTTGGCAAAATTTGGAACTGTTAGGTGGCACTGGGGTCGCTTTTTTCTTATTTGTGGACCGATTTGGCTCAAATTCACACCATATAATACATAAATCAAAGTAAAGTCGTTGGCAAAATTTGGACTCGATAGGTGGCCCTGTGGTAGCTTTTCTCTTCTTTGTGGACAGATTTGGCTCAAATTTACACCACATAATATTTAAATCAAAGTAAAGTCGTTGGCAGCGGGTTAATTTAGTAGCGACCGGATCAACAGGTGGCACTGGGGTAGCTTTTTTCTTATTTGTGGACCGATTTGGCTCAAATTCACACCACATAATATTTAAATCAAAGTAAAGTCGTTGGCAAAATTTGGACCTGTTAGGTGGCGCTGGGATAGCTTTTTTCTTATTTGTGGACCGATTTGGCTCAAATTCACACCACATAATATTTAAATCAAAGTAAAGTCGTTGGCAAAATTTGGACTTGATAGGTGGCGCTCGGGTCGCTTTTTTCTTATGTATGTATGTATGTTCCGTATATACTTCAAAACGGTTAAACCCATTTTGATTAAATTTTAAGGCAATCAACCCAGCGGGATAATTTAGTAGCGACCGAATCAACAGATGGCGCTGGGGTAGCTTTTATCTTATTTGTGGACCGATTTGGCTCAAATTCACACCATATAATAATTAAATCAAAGTAAAGTCGTTGGCAAAATTTAGAACTGTAAGGTGGCGCTGGGGTCGCTTTTTTCTTATTTATGGACCGATTTGGCTCAAATTCACACCATATAATACATAAATCAAAGTAAAGTCGTTGGCAAAATTTGGACTCGATAGGTGGCCCTGTGGTAGCTTTTCTCTTCTTTGTGGACAGATTTGGCTCAAATTCACACCACATAATATTTAAATCAAAGTAAAGTCGTTGGCAGCGTGTTAATTTAGTAGCGACCGGATCAACAGGTGGCACTGGGGTAGCTTTTTTCTTATTTGTGGACCGATTTGGCTCAAATTCACACCACATAATATTTAAATCAAAGTAGAGTCGTTGGCAGCGGGTTAATTTAGTAGCGACCGGATCAACAGGTGGCGCTGGGGTAGCTTTTTTCTTATTTGTGGACCGATTTGGCTCAAATTCACACCACATAATATTTAAATCAAATTAAAGTCGTTGGCAAAATTTGGACCCGATAGATGGCACTGGGGTAGCTTTTTTCATATTTATGGACCGATTTGGCTCAAATTCACACCATATAATACATAAATCAAAGTAAAGTCGTTGGCAAAATTTAGACCCGTTAGGTGGCGCTGGGGTCGCTTTTTTCTTATTTGTGGACCGATTTGGCTCAAATTCACATCATATGATACATAAATCAAAATAAAGTCGTTGGCTAAATTTGGACTTGATAGGTGGCGCTGGGGTCGCTTTTTTCTTATTTGTGGACCGATTTGGCTCAAATTCACACCACATAATATTTAAATCAAAGTAAAGTCGTTGGCAAAATTTAGACCCGTTTGGTGGCGCTGTGATAGCTTTTTTCTTATTTGTGGACCGAATTGGCTCAAATTCACACCATATAATACATAAATCAAAGTAAAGTCGTTGGCAGCGGGTTAATTTAGTAGATACCGGATCAACAGGTGGCACTGGGGTAGCTTTTTTTTTTATTTGTGGACCGATTTGGCTCAAATTCACACCACATAATATTTAAATCAAAGTAAAGTCGTTGGCAAAATTTGGACCTGTTAGGTGGCGCTGGGGTAGCTTTTTTCTTATTTGTGGACCGATTTGGCTCAAATTCACACCACATAATATTTAAATCAAAGTAAAGTCGTTGGCAAAATTTGGACATGATAGGTGGCGCTGGGGTCGCTTTTTTCTTATTTGTGGACCGATTTGGCTCAAATTCACACCACATAATATTTATCGTTGGCAAAATTTGGACCCGATAGATGGCGCTGGGGTCGCTTTTTTCTTATTTATGGACCGATTTGGCTCAAATTCACACCATATAATACATAAATCAAAGTTAAGTCGTTGGCAAAATTAAGACCCGTTAGGTGGCGCTGGGGTCGCTTTTTTCTTATTTGTGGGCCGATTTGGCTCAAATTTACACCAAATAATATTTAAATCAAAGTAAAGTCGTTGGCAAAATTTGGACTCGATTCGTGGCGCTGGGATCGCTTTTTTCTTATTTATGGACCGATTTGGCTCAAATTCACACCATATAATATTCAAATCAAACTAAAGTCGTTGGCAAAATTTGGACCCGTTGGGTGGCGCTGGGGTCGTATTGGTGTTTGTATGTATGTTCCGTATATACTCCACAACGGTTATACCGATTTTGATGAAATTTTAAGGCAATCAACCCAGCGGGTTAATTTAGTAGCGACCGGATCAACAGGTGGCGCTGGGATAGCTTTTTTCTTATTTGTCGACCGATTTGGCTCAAATTCACACCACATAATATATAAATCAAAGTAAAGTCGTTGGCTAAATTTGGACCCGTTAGATGGCGCTGGGTCGCTTTTTTCTTATTTATGGACCGATTTGGCTCAAATTCACACCATATAATACATAAATCAAAGTAAAGTCGTTGGCAAAATTTAGACCCGTTAGGTGGCGCTGGGGTCGCTTTTTTCTTATTTGTGGACCGATTTGGCTCAAATTCACACCACATAATTTTTAAATCAAAGTTAAGTCGTTGGCAAAATTTAGACCCGTTAGGTGGCGCTGGGGTCGCTTTTTTCTTATTTGTGGACCGATTTGGCTCAAATTCACACCACATAATATTTAAATCAAAGTAAAAACGTTGGCGAAATTTGGACCCGATAGATGGCGCTGGGGTAGCTTTTTTCTTATTTGTGGACCGATTTGGCTCAAATTCACACCACATAATATTTAAATCAAAGTAAAGTCGTTGGCAAAATTTGGACCCGATAGATGGCGCTGGGGTCGCTTTTTTCTTATTTGTGGACCGATTTGGCTCAAATTCACACCACATAATATTTAAATCAAAGTAAAGTCGTTGGCAAAATTTGGACTCGATTCGTGGCGCTGGGATCGCTTTTTTCTTATTTATGGACCGATTTGGCTCAAATTCACACCATATAATATTCAAATCAAACTAAAGTCGTTGGCAAAATTTGGACCCGTTGGGTGGCGCTGGGGTCGTATTGGTGTTTGTATGTATGTTCCGTATATACTCCAAAACGGTTATACCGATTTTGATGAAATTTTAAGGCAATCAACCCAGTGGGTTAATTTAGTAGCGACCGGATCAACAGGTGGCGCTGGGATAGCTTTTTTCTTATTTGTCGACCGATTTGGCTCAAATTCACACCACATAATATATAAATCAAAGTAAAGTCGTTGGCTAAATTTGGACCCGTTAGATGGCGCTGGGTCGCTTTTTTCTTATTTATGGACCGATTTGGCTCAAATTCACACCATATAATACATAAATCAAAGTAAAGTCGTTGGCAAAATTTAGACCCGTTAGGTGGCGCTGGGGTCGCTTTTTTCTTATTTGTGGACCGATTTGGCTCAAATTCACACCACATAATTTTTAAATCAAAGTTAAGTCGTTGGCAAAATTTAGACCCGTTAGGTGGCGCTGGGGTCGCTTTTTTTCTTATTTGTGGACCGATTTGGCTCAAATTCACACCACATAATATTTAAATCAAAGTAAAAACGTTGGCGAAATTTGGACCCGATAGATGGCGCTGGGGTAGCTTTTTTCTTATTTGTGGACCGATTTGGCTCAAATTCACACCACATAATATTTAAATCAAAGTAAAGTCGTTGGCAAAATTTGGACTCGATTCGTGGCGCTGGGATCGCTTTTTTCTTATTTATGGACCGATTTGGCTCAAATTCACACCATATAATATTCAAATCAAACTAAAGTCGTTGGCAAAATTTGGACCAGATAGATGGCGCTGGGGTCGTATTGGTGTTTGTATGTATGTTCCGTATATACTCCAAAACGGTTATACCGATTTTGATGAAATTTTAAGGCAATCAACCCAGCGGGTTAATTTAGTAGCGACCGGATCAACAGGTGGCGCTGGGATAGCTTTTTTCTTATTTGTCGACCGATTTGGCTCAAATTCACACCACATAATATATAAATCAAAGTAAAGTCGTTGGCTAAATTTGGACCCGTTAGATGGCGCTGGGTCGCTTTTTTCTTATTTATGGACCGATTTGGCTCAAATTCACACCATATAATACATAAATCAAAGTAAAGTCGTTGGCAGAATTTAGACCCGTTAGGTGGCGCTGGGGTCGCTTTTTTCTTATTTATGGACCGATTTGGCTCAAATTCACACCATATAATACATAAATCAAAGTAAAGTCGTTGGCAGAATTTAGACCCGTTAGGTGGCGCTGTGATAGCTTTTTTCTTATTTGTGGACCGATTTGGCTCAAATTCACACCACATAATATTTAAATCAAAGTAAAGTCGTTGGCAAAATTTGGACCCGATAGATGGCGCTGGGGTCGCTTTTTTCTTATTTATGGACCGATTTGGCTCAAATTCACACCATATAATACATAAATCAAAGTAAAGTCGTTGGCAAAATTTAGACCCGTTAGGTGGCGCTGGGGTCGCTTTTTTCATATTTGTGGACCGATTTGGCTCAAATTCACACCACATAATATTTAAATCAAAGTAAAGTCGTTGGCAAAATTTGGACCCGATAGATGGCGCCGGGGTCGCTTTTTTCTTATTTATGGACCGATTTGGCTCAAATTCACACCATATAATACATAAATCAAAGTAAAGTCGTTGGCAAAATTTAGACCCGTTAGGTGGCGCTGGGGTCGCTTTTTTCATATTTGTGGACCGATTTGGCTCAAATTCACACCATATAATATTCAAATCAAACTAAAGTCGTTGGCAAAATTTGGACTCGATTCGTGGCGCTGGGATCGCTTTTTTCTTATTTGTGGACCGATTTGGCTCAAATTCACACCATATAATATTCAAATCAAACTAAAGTCGTTGGCAAAATTTGGACCCGTTGGGTGGCGCTGAGGTCGTATTGGTGTTTGTATGTATGTTCCGTAAATACTCCAAAACGGTTATACCGATTTTGATGAAATTTTAAGGCAATCAACCCAGCGGGTTAATTTAGTAGCGACCGGATCAACAGGCGGCGCTGTGATACCTTTTTCTTATTTGTGGACCGATTTGGCTCAAATTCACACCATATAATACATAAATCAAAGTTAAGTCGTTGGCAAAATTTGGACCAGATATATGGCGCTGGGGTCGCTTTTTTCTTATTTATGGACCGATTTGGCTCAAATTCACACCATATAATACATAAATAAAAGTTAATTCGTTGGCAAAATTTAGACCCGTTAGGTGGCGCTGGGGTCGCTTTTTCCTTATTTGTGGACCGATTTGGCTCAAATACACACCACATAATATTTAAATCAAAGTAAAGTCGTTGGCAAAATTTGGACCCGATAGATGGCGCTGGGGTCGCTTTTTTCTTATTTATGGACCGATTTGGCTCAAATTCACACCATATAATACATAAATCAAAGTAAAGTCGTTGGCAAAATTTAGCCCCGTTAGGTGGCGCTGGGGTCGCTTTTTTCTTGTTTATGGACCGATTTGGCTCAAATTCACACCACATAATATATAAATCAAAGTAAAGTCGTTGGCTAAATTTGGACCCGATAGATTGCGCTGGGGTCGCTTTTTTCTTATTTGTGGACCGATTTGGCTCAAATTCACACCACATAATATTTAAATCAAAGTAAAGTCGTTGGCAAAATTTGGAACTGTTAGGTGGCACTGGGGTCGCTTTTTTCTTATTTGTGGACCGATTTGGCTCAAATTCACACCATATAATACATAAATCAAAGTAAAGTCGTTGGCAAAATTTGGACTCGATAGGTGGCCCTGTGGTAGCTTTTCTCTTCTTTGTGGACAGATTTGGCTCAAATTTACACCACATAATATTTAAATCAAAGTAAAGTCGTTGGCAGCGGGTTAATTTAGTAGCGACCGGATCAACAGGTGGCACTGGGGTAGCTTTTTTCTTATTTGTGGACCGATTTGGCTCAAATTCACACCACATAATATTTAAATCAAAGTAAAGTCGTTGGCAAAATTTGGACCTGTTAGGTGGCGCTGGGATAGCTTTTTTCTTATTTGTGGACCGATTTGGCTCAAATTCACACCACATAATATTTAAATCAAAGTAAAGTCGTTGGCAAAATTTGGACTTGATAGGTGGCGCTCGGGTCGCTTTTTTCTTATGTATGTATGTATGTTCCGTATATACTTCAAAACGGTTAAACCCATTTTGATTAAATTTTAAGGCAATCAACCCAGCGGGATAATTTAGTAGCGACCGAATCAACAGATGGCGCTGGGGTAGCTTTTATCTTATTTGTGGACCGATTTGGCTCAAATTCACACCATATAATAATTAAATCAAAGTAAAGTCGTTGGCAAAATTTAGAACTGTAAGGTGGCGCTGGGGTCGCTTTTTTCTTATTTATGGACCGATTTGGCTCAAATTCACACCATATAATACATAAATCAAAGTAAAGTCGTTGGCAAAATTTGGACTCGATAGGTGGCCCTGTGGTAGCTTTTCTCTTCTTTGTGGACAGATTTGGCTCAAATTCACACCACATAATATTTAAATCAAAGTAAAGTCGTTGGCAGCGTGTTAATTTAGTAGCGACCGGATCAACAGGTGGCACTGGGGTAGCTTTTTTCTTATTTGTGGACCGATTTGGCTCAAATTCACACCACATAATATTTAAATCAAAGTAGAGTCGTTGGCAGCGGGTTAATTTAGTAGCGACCGGATCAACAGGTGGCGCTGGGGTAGCTTTTTTCTTATTTGTGGACCGATTTGGCTCAAATTCACACCACATAATATTTAAATCAAATTAAAGTCGTTGGCAAAATTTGGACCCGATAGATGGCACTGGGGTAGCTTTTTTCATATTTATGGACCGATTTGGCTCAAATTCACACCATATAATACATAAATCAAAGTAAAGTCGTTGGCAAAATTTAGACCCGTTAGGTGGCGCTGGGGTCGCTTTTTTCTTATTTGTGGACCGATTTGGCTCAAATTCACATCATATGATACATAAATCAAAATAAAGTCGTTGGCTAAATTTGGACTTGATAGGTGGCGCTGGGGTCGCTTTTTTCTTATTTGTGGACCGATTTGGCTCAAATTCACACCACATAATATTTAAATCAAAGTAAAGTCGTTGGCAAAATTTAGACCCGTTTGGTGGCGCTGTGATAGCTTTTTTCTTATTTGTGGACCGAATTGGCTCAAATTCACACCACATAATATTTAAATCAAAGTAAAGTCGTTGGCAAAATTTGGACCCGATAGATGGCGCTGGGGTCGCTTTTTTCTTATTTGTGGACCGATTTGGCTCAAATTCACACCACATAATATTTAAATCAAAGTAAAGTCGTTGGCAAAATTTGGACCCGATAGATGGCGCTGGGGTCGCTTTTTTCTTATTTATGGACCGATTTGGCTCAAATTCACACCATATAATACATAAATCAAAGTAAAGTCGTTGGCAGCGGGTTAATTTAGTAGATACCGGATCAACAGGTGGCACTGGGGTAGCTTTTTTCTTATTTGTGGACCGATTTGGCTCAAATTCACACCACATAATATTTAAATCAAAGTAAAGTCGTTGGCAAAATTTGGACCTGTTAGGTGGCGCTGGGGTAGCTTTTTTCTTATTTGTGGACCGATTTGGCTCAAATTCACACCACATAATATTTAAATCAAAGTAAAGTCGTTGGCAAAATTTGGACATGATAGGTGGCGCTGGGGTCGCTTTTTTCTTATGTATGTATGTATGTTCCGTATATACTCCAAAACGGTTAAACCCATTTTGATGAAATTTTAAGGCAATCAACCCAGCGGGATAATTTAGTAGCGACCGAATCAACAGATGGTGCTGGGGTAGCTTTTTTCTTATTTGTGGACCGATTTGGCTCAAATTCACACCATATAATAATTAAATCAAAGTAAAGTCGTTGGCAAAATTTAGAACTGTTAGGTGGCGCTGGGGTCGCTTTTTTCTTATTTATGGACCGATTTGGCTCAAATTCACACCATATAATACATAAATCAAAGTAAAGTCGTTGGCAAAATTTGGACTCGATAGGTGGCCCTGTGGTAGCTTTTCTCTTCTTTGTGGACAGATTTGGCTCAAATTCACACCACATAATATTTAAATCAAAGTAAAGTCGTTGGCAGCGGGTTAATTTAGTAGCGACCGGATCAACAGGTGGCACTGGGGTAGCTTTTTTCTTATTTGTGGACCGATTTGGCTCAAATTCACACCACATAATATTTAAATAAAAGTAGAGTCGTTGGCAGCGGGTAAATTTAGTAGCGACCGGATCAACAGGTGACGCTGGGGTAGCTTTTTTCTTATTTGTGGACCGATTTGGCTCAAATTTACACCAAATAATATTTAAATCAAAGTAAAGTCGTTGGCAAAATTTGGACCCGATAGATGGCGCTGGGGTAGCTTTTTTATATTTATGGACCGATTTGGCTCAAATTCACACCATATAATACATAAATCAAAGTAAAGTCGTTGGCAAAATTTAGACCCGTTAGGTGGCGCTGGGGTCGCTTTTTTCTTATTTGTGGACCGATTTGGCTCAAATTCACATCATATGATACATAATTCACATCATATGATACATAAATCAAAATAAAGTCGTTGGCTAAATTTGGATTTGATAGGTGGCGCTGGGGTCGCTTTTTTCTTATGTATGTATGTATGTTCCGTATATACTCCAAAACGGTTATACCGATTTTGATGAAATTTTAAGGCAATCAACCCAGCGGGTTAATTTAGTAGCGACCGGATCAACAGGTGGCGCTGGGATAGCTTTTTCTTATTTGTCGACCGATTTGGCTCAAATTCACACCACATAATATTTAAATCAAAGTTAAGTCGTTGGCAAAATTTGGACCCGATAGATGGCGCTGGGTCGCTTTTTTCTTATTTATGGACCGATTTGGCTCAAATTCACACCATATAATACATAAATCAAAGTAAAGTCGTTGGCAAAATTTAGACCCGTTAGGTGGCGCTGGGGTCGCTTTTTTCTTATTTGTGGACCGATTTGGCTCAAATTCACACCACATAATATTTAAATCAAAGTAAAGTCGTTGGCAAAATTTAGACCCGTTAGGTGGCGCTGGGGTCGCATTTTTCTTATTTGTGGACCGATTTGGCTCAAATTCACACCATATAATACATAAATCAAAGTAAAGTCGTTGGCAAAATTTGGACCCGTTGGGTGGCTCTGGGGTCGTATTGGTGTTTGTATGTATGTTCCGTATATACTCCAAAACGGTTATACCGATTTTGATGAAATTTTAAGGCAATCAACCCAGCGGGTTAATTTAGTAGCGACCGGATCAACAGGTGGCGCTGTGATAGCTTTTTTCTTATTTGTGGACCGATTTGGCTCAAATTCACACTACATAATATTTAAATCAAAGTAAAGTCGTTGGCAAAATTTGGACCCGATAGATGGTGCTGGGGTCGCTTTTTTCTTATTTATGGACCGATTTGGCTCAAATTCACACCATATAATATTCAAATCAAACTAAAGTCGTTGGCAAAATTTGGACCCGTTGGGTGGCGCTGGGGTCGTATTGGTGTTTGTATGTATGTTCCGTAAATACTCCAAAACGGTTATACCGATTTTGATGAAATTTTAAGGCACTCAACCCAGCGGGTTAATTTAGTAGCGACCGGATCAACAGGTGGCGCTGTGATAGCTTTTTTCTTATTTGTGGACCGATTTGGCTCAAATTCACACCACATAATATTTAAATCAAAGTAAAGTCGTTGGCAAAATTTGGACCCGATAGATGGCGCTGGGGTCGCTTTTTTCTTATTTATGGACCGATTTGGCTCAAATTCACACCATATAATACATAAATCAAAGTAAAGTCGTTGGCAAAATTTAGACCCGTTAGGTGGCGCTGGGGTCGCTTTTTTCTTATTTGTGGACCGATTTGGCTCAAATTCACACCACATAATATTTAAATCAAAGTAAAGTCGTCGGCAATTTGGACCCGATAGATGGCGCTGGGGTCGCTTTTTTCTTATTTATGGACCGATTTGGCTCAAATTCACACCATATAATACATAAATCAAAGTTAAGTCGTTGGCAAAATTTAGACCCGTTAGGTGGCGCTGGGGTCGTTTTTTTCTTATTTGTGGACCGATTTGGCTCAAATTTACACCAAATAATATTTAAATCAAAGTAAAGTCGTTGCCAAAATTTGGACCCGATAGATGGCGCTGGGTTAGCTTTTTTCATATTTATGGACCGATTTGACCCAAATTCACACCATATAATACATTATTCAAAGTAAAGTCGTTGGCAAAATTTAGACCCGTTAGGTGGCGCTGGGGTCGCTTTTTTCTTATTTGTGGACCGATTTGGCTTAAATTCACATAATATGATACATAAATCAAAATAAAGTCGTTGGCTAAATTTGGACCTGTTAGGTGGCGCTGGGGTCGCTTTTTTCTTATTTGTGGACCGATTTGGCTCAACTTCACACCATATAATAATTAAATCAAAGTAAAGTCGTTGGCAAAATTTGGACCTGTTAGGTGGCGCTGGGGTCGCTTTTTTCTTATTTGTGGACCGATTTGGCTCAAATTCACACCACATAATATTTAAAACAAAGTAAAGTCGTTGGGAAAATTTGGACTCGATTCGTGGCGCTGGGATCGCTTTTTTCTTATTTGTGGACCGATTTGGCTCAAATTCACACCAAATAATATTTAAATCAAAGTAAAAACGTTGGCAAAATTTGGACCCGTTGGGTGGCGCTGGGGTCGTATTGGTGTTTGTATGTATGTTCCGTATATACTCCAAAACGGTTATACCGATTTTGATGAAATTTTAAGGCAATCAACCCAGCGGGTTAATTTAGTAGCGACCGGATCAACAGGTGGCACTGGGATAGCTTTTTTCTTATTTGTGGACCGATTTGGCTCAAATTCACACCACATAATATTTAAATCAAAGTAAAGTCGTTGGAAAAATTTGGACTCGATAGATGGCGCTGGGGTTGCTTTTTTCTTATTTGTGGACCGATTTGGCTCAAATTCACACCACATAATATTTAAATCAAAGTAAAGTCGTTGGCAAAATTTGGACCCGATAGATGGCGCTGGGGTCGCTTTTTTCTTATTTGTGGACCGATTTGGCTCAAATTCACACCACATAATATTTGGACCCGATAGATGGCGCTGGGGTCGCTTTTTTCTTATTTATGGACCGATTTGGCTCAAATTCACACCATATAATATTCAAATCAAAGTAAAGTCGTTGGCAAAATTTGGACCCGTTGGGTGGCGCTGGGGTCGTATTGGTGTTTGTATGTATGTTCCGTAAATACTCCAAAACGGTTATACCGATTTTGATTAAATTTTAAGGCAATCAACCCAGCGGGTTAATTTAGTAGCGACCGGATCAACAGGTGGCGCTGTGATAGCTTTTTTCTTATTTGTGGACCGATTTGGCTCAATTTCACACCACATAATATTTAAATCAAAGTAAAGTCGTTGGCAAAATTTGGACCCGATAGATGGTGCTGGGGTCGCTTTTTTCTTATTTATGGACCGATTTGGCTCAAATTCACACCATATAATATTCAAATCAAACTAAAGTCGTTGGCAAAATTTGGACCCGTTGGGTGGCGCTGGGGTCGTATTGGTGTTTGTATGTATGTTCCGTAAATACTCCAAAACGGTTATACCGATTTTGATGAAATTTTAAGGCAATCAACCCAGCGGGTTTATTTAGTAGCGACCGGATCAACAGGTGGCGCTGTGATAGCTTTTTTCTTATTTGTGGACCGATTTGGCTCAAATTCACACCATATAATACATAAATCAAAGTAAAGTCGTTGGCAAAATTTAGACCCGTTAGGTTGCGCTGGGGTCGCTTTTTTCTTATTTGTGGACCGATTTGGCTCAAATTCACACCACATAATATTTAAATCAAAGTAAAGTCGTTGGCAAAATTTGGACCCGATAGATGGCGCTGGGGTCGCTTTTTTCTTATTTATGGACCGATTTGGCTCAAATTCACACCATATAATACATAAATCAAAGTTAAGTCGTTGGCAAAATTTAGACCCGTTAGGTGGCGCTGGGGTCGATTTTTTCTTATTTGTGGACCGATTTGGCTTAAATTTACACCAAATAATATTTAAATCAGAGTAAAGTCGTTGGCAAAATTTGGACCCGATAGATGGCGCTGGGGTAGCTTTTTTCATATTTATGGACCGATTTGGCCCAAATTCACACCATATAATACATTATTCAAAGTAAAGTCGTTGGCAAAATTTAGACCCGTTAGGTGGCGCTGGGGTCGCTTTTTTCTTATTTGTGGACCGATTTGGCTCAAATTCACATAATATGATACAGAAATCAAAATAAAGTCGTTGGCTAAATTTGGACTTGATAGGTGGCGCTGGGGTCGCTTTTTTCTTATGTATGTATGTATGTTCCGTATATACTCCAAAACGGTTAAACCCATTTTGATGAAATTTTAAGGCAATCAACCCAGCGGGTTAATTTAGTAGCGACCGAATCAACAGATGGCGCTGGGGTAGCTTTTTTCTTATTTGTGGACCGATTTGGCTCAACTTCATACCATATAATAATTAAATCAAAGTAAAGTCGTTGGCAAAATTTGGACCTGTTAGGTGGCGCTGGGGTCGCTTTTTTCTTATTTGTGGACCGATTTGGCCAAATTCACACCACATAATATTTAAATCAAAGTAAAGTCGTTGGGAAAATTTGGACTCGATTCGTGGCGCTCGGATCGCTTTTTTCTTATTTATGGACCGATTTGGCTCAAATTCACACCATATAATATTTAAATCAAAGTAAAAACGTTGGCAAAATTTGGACCCGATAGATGGCGCTGGGGTCGCTTTTTTCTTATTTGTGGACCGATTTGGCTCAAATTCACACCACATAATATTTAAATCAAAGTAAAGTCGTTGGAAAAATTTGGACCTGTTAGGTGGCGCTGGGGTAGCTTTTTTCTTATTTGTGGACCGATTTGGCTCAAATTCACACCACATAATATTTAAATCAAACTAAAGTCGTTGGCAAAATTTGGACCCGTTGGGTGGCGCTGGGGTCGTATTGGTGTTTGTATGTATGTTCCGTATATACTCCAAAACGGTTATACCGATTTTGATGAAATTTTAAGGCAATCAACCCAGCGGGTTAATTTAGTAGCGACCAAATCAACAGGTGGCGCTGGGATAGCTTTTTTCTTATTTGTGGACCGATTTGGCTCAAATTCACACCACATAATATTTAAATCAAAGTAAAGTCGTTGGAAAAATTTGGACTCGATAGATGGCGCTGGGGTCGCTTTTTTCTTATTTGTGGACCGATTTGGCTCAAATTCACACCACATAATATTTAAATCAAAGTAAAGTCGTTGGAAAAATTTGGACCTGTTAGGTGGCGCTGGGGTAGCTTTTTTCTTATTTGTGGACCGATTTGGCTCAAATTCACACCACATAATATTTAAATCAAAGTAAAGTCGTTGGCAAAATTTGGACTCGATTCGTGGCGCTGGGATCGCTTTTTTTTATTTATGGACCGATTTGGCTCAAATTCACACCATATAATATTCAAATCAAACTAAAGTCGTTGGCAAAATTTGGACCCGTTGGGAGGCGCTGGGGTCGTATTGGTGTTTGTATGTATGTTCCGTATATACTCCAAAACGGTTATACCGATTTTGATGAAATTTTAAGGCAATCAACCCAGCGGGTTAATTTAGTAGCGACCGGATCAACAGGTGGCGCTGGGATAGCTTTTTTCTTATTTGTGGACCGATTTGGCTCAAATTCACACCACATAATATTTAAATCAAAGTAAAGTCGTTGGAAAAATTTGGACTCGATAGATGGCGCTGGGGTCGCTTTTTTCTTATTTATGGACCGATTTGGCTCGAATTCACACCATATAATACATAAATCAAAGTAAAGTCGTTGGCAAAATTTAGACCCGTTAGGTGGCGCTGGGGTCGCTTTTTTCTTATTTGTGGACCGATTTGGCTCAAATTCACACCACATAATATTTAAATCAATGTAAAGTCGTTGGCAAAATTTGGACCCGATAGATGGCGCTGGGGTCGCTTTTTTCTTATTTGTGGACCGATTTGGCTCAAATTCACACATCATAATATTTAAATCAAAGTAAAGTCGTTGGCAAAATTTGGAACTGTTAGGTGGCACTGGGGTCGCTTTTATCTTATTTGTGGACCGATTTGGCTCAAATTCACACCATATAATACATAAATCAAAGTAAAGTCGTTGGCAAAATTTTGACTCGATAGGTGGCGCTGGGGTAGCTTTTCTCTTCTTTGTGGACAGATTTGGCTCAAATTCACACCACATAATATTTAAATCAAAGTAAAGTCGTTGGCAGCGGGTTAATTTAGTAGCGACCGGATCAACACGTGGCACTGGGGTAGCTTTTTTCTTATTTGTGGACCGATTTGGCTCAAATTCGCACCACATAATATTTAAATCAAAGTAAAGTCGTTGGCAAAATTTGGACCTGTTAGGTGGCGCTGGGGTAGCTTTTTTCTTATTTGTGGACCGATTTGGCTCAAATTCACACCACATAATATTTAAATCAAAGTAAAGTCGTTGGCAAAATTTGGACCCGATAGATGGCGCTGAGGTCGCTTTTTTATTATTTATGGACTGATTTGGCTCAAATTCACACCATATAATACATAAATCAAAGTAAAGTCGTTGGCAAAATTTAGACCCGTTAGGTGGCGCTGGGGTCGCTTTTTTCTTATTTGTGGACCGATTTGGCTCAAACTCACACCATATAATACATAAATCAAAGTAAAGTCGTTGGCAATTTGGACCCGTTGGGTGGCGCTGGGGTCGTATTGGTGTTTGTATGTATGTTCCGTATATACTCCAAAACGGTTATACCGATTTTGATGAAATTTTAAGGCAATCAACCCAGCGGGTTAATTTAGTAGCGACCGGATCAACAGGTGGCGCTGTGATAGCTTTTTTCTTATTTGTGGACCGATTTGGCTCAAATTCACACCACATAATATTTAAATCAAAGTAAAGTCGTTGGCAAAATTTGGACCCGATAGATGGCGCTGGGGTCGCCTTTTTCTTATTTATGGACCGATTTGGCTCAAATTCACACCATATAATATTCAAATCAAACTAAAGTCGTTGGCAAAATTTTGACCCGTTGGGTGGCGCTGGGGTCGTATTGGTGTTTGTATGTATGTTCCGTAAATACTCCAAAACGGTTATACCGATTTTGATGAAATTTTAAGGCAATCAACCCAGCGGGTTAATTTAGTAGCGACCGGATCAACAGGTGGCGCTGTGATAGCTTTTTTCTTATTTGTGGACCGATTTGGCTCAAATTCACACCACATAATATTTAAATCAAAGTAAAGTCGTTGGCAAAATTTGGACCCGATAGATGGCGCTGGGGTCGCTTTTTTCTTATTTATGGACCGATTTGGCTCAAATTCACACCATATAATACATAAATCAAAGTAAAGTCGTTGGCAAAATTTAGACCCGTTAGGTGGCGCTGGGGTCGCTTTTTTCATATTTGTGGACCGATTTGGCTCAAATTCACACCACATAATATTTAAATCAAAGTAAAGTCGTTGGCAAAATTTGGACCCGATAGATGGCGCTGGGGTCGCTTTTTTCTTATTTATGGACCGATTTGGCTCAAATTCACACCATATAATACATAAATCAAAGTAAAGTCGTTGGCAAAATTTAGACCCGTTAGGTGGCGCTGGGGTCGCTTTTTTCTTATTTGTGGACCGATTTGGCTCAAATTCACACCACATAATATTTAAATCAAAGTAAAGTCGTTGGAAAAATTTGGACCCGATAGATGGCGCTGGGGTCGCTTTTTTCTTATTTATGGACCGATTTGGCTCAAATTCACACCACATAATATTTAAATCAAAGTAAAGTCGTTGGCAAAATTTGGACCCGATAGATGGAGCTGGGGTCGCTTTTTTCTTATTTGTGGACCGATTTGGCTCAAATTCACACCACATAATATTTAAATCAAAGTAAAGTCGTTGGCAAAATTTGGACCCGATAGATGGCGCCGGGGTCGCTTTTTTCTTATTTATGGACCGATTTGGCTCAAATTCACACCATATAATATTCAAATCAAACTAAAGTCGTTGGCAAAATTTAGACCCGTTGGGTGGCGCTGGGGTCGCTTTTTTCATATTTGTGGACCGATTTGGCTCAAATTCACACCACATAATATTTAAATCAAAGTAAAGTCGTTGGCAAAATTTGGACCCGATAGATGGCGCTGGGGTCGCTTTTTTCTTATTTATGGACCGATTTGGCTCAAATTCACACCATATAATACATAAATCAAAGTAAAGTCGTTGGCAAAATTTAGACCCGTTAGGTGGCGCTGGGGTCGCTTTTTTCTTATTTGTGGACCGATTTGGCTCAAATTCACACCACATAATATTTAAATCAAAGTAAAGTCGTTGGAAAAATTTGGACCCGATAGATGGCGCTGGGGTCGCTTTTTTCTTATTTATGGACCGATTTGGCTCAAATTCACACCACATAATATTTAAATCAAAGTAAAGTCGTTGGCAAAATTTGGACCCGATAGATGGAGCTGGGGTCGCTTTTTTCTTATTTGTGGACCGATTTGGCTCAAATTCACACCACATAATATTTAAATCAAAGTAAAGTCGTTGGCAAAATTTGGACCCGATAGATGGCGCTGGGGTCGCTTTTTTCTTATTTATGGACCGATTTGGCTCAAATTCACACCATATAATATTCAAATCAAACTAAAGTCGTTGGCAAAATTTTGACCCGTTGGGTGGCGCTGGGGTCGTATTGGTGTTTGTATGTATGTTCCGTAAATACTCCAAAACGGTTATACCGATTTTGATGAAATTTTAAGGCAATCAACCCAGCGGGTTAATTTAGTAGCGACCGGATCAACAGGTGGCGCTGTGATAGCTTTTTTCTTATTTGTGGACCGATTTGGCTCAAATTCACACCACATAATATTTAAATCAAAGTAAAGTCGTTGGCAAAATTTGGACCCGATAGATGGCGCTGGGGTCGCTTTTTTCTTATTTATGGACCGATTTGGCTCAAATTCACACCATATAATATTCAAATCAAAGTAAAGTCGTTGGCAAAATTTGGACCCGTTGGGTGGCGCTGGGGTCGTATTGGTGTTTGTATGTATGTTCCGTAAATACTCCAAAACGGTTATACCGATTTTGATTAAATTTTAAGGCAATCAACCCAGCGGGTTAATTTAGTAGCGACCGGATCAACAGGTGGCGCTGTGATAGCTTTTTTCTTATTTGTGGACCGATTTGGCTCAATTTCACACCACATAATATTTAAATCAAAGTAAAGTCGTTGGCAAAATTTGGACCCGATAGATGGTGCTGGGGTCGCTTTTTTCTTATTTATGGACCGATTTGGCTCAAATTCACACCATATAATATTCAAATCAAACTAAAGTCGTTGGCAAAATTTGGACCCGTTGGGTGGCGCTGGGGTCGTATTGGTGTTTGTATGTATGTTCCGTAAATACTCCAAAACGGTTATACCGATTTTGATGAAATTTTAAGGCAATCAACCCAGCGGGTTTATTTAGTAGCGACCGGATCAACAGGTGGCGCTGTGATAGCTTTTTTCTTATTTGTGGACCGATTTGGCTCAAATTCACACCATATAATACATAAATCAAAGTAAAGTCGTTGGCAAAATTTAGACCCGTTAGGTTGCGCTGGGGTCGCTTTTTTCTTATTTGTGGACCGATTTGGCTCAAATTCACACCACATAATATTTAAATCAAAGTAAAGTCGTTGGCAAAATTTGGACCCGATAGATGGCGCTGGGGTCGCTTTTTTCTTATTTATGGACCGATTTGGCTCAAATTCACACCATATAATACATAAATCAAAGTTAAGTCGTTGGCAAAATTTAGACCCGTTAGGTGGCGCTGGGGTCGATTTTTTCTTATTTGTGGACCGATTTGGCTTAAATTTACACCAAATAATATTTAAATCAGAGTAAAGTCGTTGGCAAAATTTGGACCCGATAGATGGCGCTGGGGTAGCTTTTTTCATATTTATGGACCGATTTGGCCCAAATTCACACCATATAATACATTATTCAAAGTAAAGTCGTTGGCAAAATTTAGACCCGTTAGGTGGCGCTGGGGTCGCTTTTTTCTTATTTGTGGACCGATTTGGCTCAAATTCACATAATATGATACATAAATCAAAATAAAGTCGTTGGCTAAATTTGGACTTGATAGGTGGCGCTGGGGTCGCTTTTTTCTTATGTATGTATGTATGTTCCGTATATACTCCAAAACGGTTAAACCCATTTTGATGAAATTTTAAGGCAATCAACCCAGCGGGTTAATTTAGTAGCGACCGAATCAACAGATGGCGCTGGGGTAGCTTTTTTCTTATTTGTGGACCGATTTGGCTCAACTTCATACCATATAATAATTAAATCAAAGTAAAGTCGTTGGCAAAATTTGGACCTGTTAGGTGGCGCTGGGGTCGCTTTTTTCTTATTTGTGGACCGATTTGGCCAAATTCACACCACATAATATTTAAATCAAAGTAAAGTCGTTGGGAAAATTTGGACTCGATTCGTGGCGCTCGGATCGCTTTTTTCTTATTTATGGACCGATTTGGCTCAAATTCACACCATATAATATTTAAATCAAAGTAAAAACGTTGGCAAAATTTGGACCCGATAGATGGCGCTGGGGTCGCTTTTTTCTTATTTGTGGACCGATTTGGCTCAAATTCACACCACATAATATTTAAATCAAAGTAAAGTCGTTGGAAAAATTTGGACCTGTTAGGTGGCGCTGGGGTAGCTTTTTTCTTATTTGTGGACCGATTTGGCTCAAATTCACACCACATAATATTTAAATCAAACTAAAGTCGTTGGCAAAATTTGGACCCGTTGGGTGGCGCTGGGGTCGTATTGGTGTTTGTATGTATGTTCCGTATATACTCCAAAACGGTTATACCGATTTTGATGAAATTTTAAGGCAATCAACCCAGCGGGTTAATTTAGTAGCGACCAAATCAACAGGTGGCGCTGGGATAGCTTTTTTCTTATTTGTGGACCGATTTGGCTCAAATTCACACCACATAATATTTAAATCAAAGTAAAGTCGTTGGAAAAATTTGGACTCGATAGATGGCGCTGGGGTCGCTTTTTTCTTATTTGTGGACCGATTTGGCTCAAATTCACACCACATAATATTTAAATCAAAGTAAAGTCGTTGGAAAAATTTGGACCTGTTAGGTGGCGCTGGGGTAGCTTTTTTCTTATTTGTGGACCGATTTGGCTCAAATTCACACCACATAATATTTAAATCAAAGTAAAGTCGTTGGCAAAATTTGGACTCGATTCGTGGCGCTGGGATCGCTTTTTTTTATTTATGGACCGATTTGGCTCAAATTCACACCATATAATATTCAAATCAAACTAAAGTCGTTGGCAAAATTTGGACCCGTTGGGAGGCGCTGGGGTCGTATTGGTGTTTGTATGTATGTTCCGTATATACTCCAAAACGGTTATACCGATTTTGATGAAATTTTAAGGCAATCAACCCAGCGGGTTAATTTAGTAGCGACCGGATCAACAGGTGGCGCTGGGATAGCTTTTTTCTTATTTGTGGACCGATTTGGCTCAAATTCACACCACATAATATTTAAATCAAAGTAAAGTCGTTGGAAAAATTTGGACTCGATAGATGGCGCTGGGGTCGCTTTTTTCTTATTTATGGACCGATTTGGCTCGAATTCACACCATATAATACATAAATCAAAGTAAAGTCGTTGGCAAAATTTAGACCCGTTAGGTGGCGCTGGGGTCGCTTTTTTCTTATTTGTGGACCGATTTGGCTCAAATTCACACCACATAATATTTAAATCAATGTAAAGTCGTTGGCAAAATTTGGACCCGATAGATGGCGCTGGGGTCGCTTTTTTCTTATTTGTGGACCGATTTGGCTCAAATTCACACATCATAATATTTAAATCAAAGTAAAGTCGTTGGCAAAATTTGGAACTGTTAGGTGGCACTGGGGTCGCTTTTTTCTTATTTGTGGACCGATTTGGCTCAAATTCACACCATATAATACATAAATCAAAGTAAAGTCGTTGGCAAAATTTTGACTCGATAGGTGGCGCTGGGGTAGCTTTTCTCTTCTTTGTGGACAGATTTGGCTCAAATTCACACCACATAATATTTAAATCAAAGTAAAGTCGTTGGCAGCGGGTTAATTTAGTAGCGACCGGATCAACACGTGGCACTGGGGTAGCTTTTTTCTTATTTGTGGACCGATTTGGCTCAAATTCGCACCACATAATATTTAAATCAAAGTAAAGTCGTTGGCAAAATTTGGACCTGTTAGGTGGCGCTGGGGTAGCTTTTTTCTTATTTGTGGACCGATTTGGCTCAAATTCACACCACATAATATTTAAATCAAAGTAAAGTCGTTGGCAAAATTTGGACCCGATAGATGGCGCTGAGGTCGCTTTTTTATTATTTATGGACTGATTTGGCTCAAATTCACACCATATAATACATAAATCAAAGTAAAGTCGTTGGCAAAATTTAGACCCGTTAGGTGGCGCTGGGGTCGCTTTTTTCTTATTTGTGGACCGATTTGGCTCAAACTCACACCATATAATACATAAATCAAAGTAAAGTCGTTGGCAATTTGGACCCGTTGGGTGGCGCTGGGGTCGTATTGGTGTTTGTATGTATGTTCCGTATATACTCCAAAACGGTTATACCGATTTTGATGAAATTTTAAGGCAATCAACCCAGCGGGTTAATTTAGTAGCGACCGGATCAACAGGTGGCGCTGTGATAGCTTTTTTCTTATTTGTGGACCGATTTGGCTCAAATTCACACCACATAATATTTAAATCAAAGTAAAGTCGTTGGCAAAATTTGGACCCGATAGATGGCGCTGGGGTCGCTTTTTTCTTATTTATGGACCGATTTGGCTCAAATTCACACCATATAATATTCAAATCAAACTAAAGTCGTTGGCAAAATTTTGACCCGTTGGGTGGCGCTGGGGTCGTATTGGTGTTTGTATGTATGTTCCGTAAATACTCCAAAACGGTTATACCGATTTTGATGAAATTTTAAGGCAATCAACCCAGCGGGTTAATTTAGTAGCGACCGGATCAACAGGTGGCGCTGTGATAGCTTTTTTCTTATTTGTGGACCGATTTGGCTCAAATTCACACCACATAATATTTAAATCAAAGTAAAGTCGTTGGCAAAATTTGGACCCGATAGATGGCGCTGGGGTCGCTTTTTTCTTATTTATGGACCGATTTGGCTCAAATTCACACCATATAATACATAAATCAAAGTAAAGTCGTTGGCAAAATTTAGACCCGTTAGGTGGCGCTGGGGTCGCTTTTTTCATATTTGTGGACCGATTTGGCTCAAATTCACACCACATAATATTTAAATCAAAGTAAAGTCGTTGGCAAAATTTGGACCCGATAGATGGCGCTGGGGTCGCTTTTTTCTTATTTATGGACCGATTTGGCTCAAATTCACACCATATAATACATAAATCAAAGTAAAGTCGTTGGCAAAATTTAGACCCGTTAGGTGGCGCTGGGGTCGCTTTTTTCTTATTTGTGGACCGATTTGGCTCAAATTCACACCACATAATATTTAAATCAAAGTAAAGTCGTTGGAAAAATTTGGACCCGATAGATGGCGCTGGGGTCGCTTTTTTCTTATTTATGGACCGATTTGGCTCAAATTCACACCACATAATATTTAAATCAAAGTAAAGTCGTTGGCAAAATTTGGACCCGATAGATGGAGCTGGGGTCGCTTTTTTCTTATTTGTGGACCGATTTGGCTCAAATTCACACCACATAATATTTAAATCAAAGTAAAGTCGTTGGCAAAATTTGGACCCGATAGATGGCGCCGGGGTCGCTTTTTTCTTATTTATGGACCGATTTGGCTCAAATTCACACCATATAATATTCAAATCAAACTAAAGTCGTTGGCAAAATTTAGACCCGTTGGGTGGCGCTGGGGTCGCTTTTTTCATATTTGTGGACCGATTTGGCTCAAATTCACACCACATAATATTTAAATCAAAGTAAAGTCGTTGGCAAAATTTGGACCCGATAGATGGCGCTGGGGTCGCTTTTTTCTTATTTATGGACCGATTTGGCTCAAATTCACACCATATAATACATAAATCAAAGTAAAGTCGTTGGCAAAATTTAGACCCGTTAGGTGGCGCTGGGGTCGCTTTTTTCTTATTTGTGGACCGATTTGGCTCAAATTCACACCACATAATATTTAAATCAAAGTAAAGTCGTTGGAAAAATTTGGACCCGATAGATGGCGCTGGGGTCGCTTTTTTCTTATTTATGGACCGATTTGGCTCAAATTCACACCACATAATATTTAAATCAAAGTAAAGTCGTTGGCAAAATTTGGACCCGATAGATGGAGCTGGGGTCGCTTTTTTCTTATTTGTGGACCGATTTGGCTCAAATTCACACCACATAATATTTAAATCAAAGTAAAGTCGTTGGCAAAATTTGGACCCGATAGATGGCGCTGGGGTCGCTTTTTTCTTATTTATGGACCGATTTGGCTCAAATTCACACCATATAATATTCAAATCAAACTAAAGTCGTTGGCAAAATTTTGACCCGTTGGGTGGCGCTGGGGTCGTATTGGTGTTTGTATGTATGTTCCGTAAATACTCCAAAACGGTTATACCGATTTTGATGAAATTTTAAGGCAATCAACCCAGCGGGTTAATTTAGTAGCGACCGGATCAACAGGTGGCGCTGTGATAGCTTTTTTCTTATTTGTGGACCGATTTGGCTCAAATTCACACCACATAATATTTAAATCAAAGTAAAGTCGTTGGCAAAATTTGGACCCGATAGATGGCGCTGGGGTCGCTTTTTTCTTATTTATGGACCGATTTGGCTCAAATTCACACCATATAATACATAAATCAAAGTTAAGTCGTTGGCCAAATTTAGACCCGTTAGGTGGCGCTGGGGTCGCTTTTTTCATATTTGTGGACCGATTTGGCTCAAATTCACACCACATAATATTTAAATCAAAGTAAAGTCGTTGGCAAAATTTGGACCCGATAGATGGCGCTGGGGTCGCTTTTTTCTTATTTATGGACCGATTTGGCTCAAATTCACACCATATAATACATAAATCAAAGTAAAGTCGTTGGCAAAATTTAGACCCGTTAGGTGGCGCTGGGGTCGCTTTTTTCTTATTTGTGGACCGATTTGGCTCAAATTCACACCACATAATATTTAAATCAAAGTAAAGTCGTTGGAAAAATTTGGACCCGATAGATGGCGCTGGGGTCGCTTTTTTCTTATTTATGGACCGATTTGGCTCAAATTCACACCACATAATATTTAAATCAAAGTAAAGTCGTTGGCAAAATTTGGACCCGATAGATGGCGCTGGGGTCGCTTTTTTCTTATTTATGGACCGATTTGGCTCAAATTCACACCATATAATACATAAATCAAAGTTAAGTCGTTGGCAAAATTTAGACCCGTTAGGTGGCGCTGGGGTCGCTTTTTTCTTATTTGTGGACCGATTTGGCTCAAATTTACACCAAATAATATTTAAATCAAAGTAAAGTCGTTGGCAAAATTTGGACCCGATAGATGGCGCTGGGGTAGCTTTTTTCTTATTTGTGGACCGATTTGGCTCAAATTCACACCATATAATACATAAATCAAAGTAAAGTCGTTGGCAAAATTTGGACCTGTTAGGTGGCGCTGGGGTCGCTTTTTTCTTATTTGTGGACCAATTTGGCTCAAATTCACACCACATAATATTTAAATCAAAGTAAAGTCGTTGGGAAAATTTGGACTCGATTCGTGGCGCTGGGATCGCTTTTTTCTTATTTGTGGACCGATTTGGCTCAAATTCACACCAAATAATATTTAAATCAAAGTAAAAACGTTGGCAAAATTTGGACCCGATAGATGGCGCTGGGGTCGCTTTTTTCTTATTTGTGGACCGATTTGGCTCAAATTTACACCAAATAATATTTAAATCAAAGTAAAGTCGTTGGCAAAATTTGGACCCGATAGATGGCGCTGGGGTAGCTTTTTTCTTATTTGTGGACCGATTTGGCTTAAATTCACACCATATAATACATAAATCAAAGTAAAGGCGTTGGCAAAATTTGGACCTGTTAGGTGGCGCTGGGGTCGCTTTTTTCTTATTTGGGGACCGATTTGGCTCAAATTCACACCACATAATATTTAAATCAAAGTAAAGTCGTTGGGAAAATTTGGACTCGATTCGAGGCGCTGGGATCGCTTTTTTCTTATTTGTGGACCGATTTGGCTCAAATTCGCACCACATAATATTTAAATCAAAGTAAAGTCGTTGGCAAAATTTGGACCTGTTAGGTGGCGCTGGGGTAGCTTTTTTCTTATTTGTGGACCGATTTGGCTCAAATTCACACCACATAATATTTAAATCAAAGTAAAGTCGTTGGCAAAATTTGGACCCGATAGATGGCGCTGAGGTCGCTTTTTTATTATTTATGGACTGATTTGGCTCAAATTCACACCATATAATACATAAATCAAAGTAAAGTCGTTGGCAAAATTTAGACCCGTTAGGTGGCGCTGGGGTCGCTTTTTTCTTATTTGTGGACCGATTTGGCTCAAACTCACACCATATAATACATAAATCAAAGTAAAGTCGTTGGCAATTTGGACCCGTTGGGTGGCGCTGGGGTCGTATTGGTGTTTGTATGTATGTTCCGTATATACTCCAAAACGGTTATACCGATTTTGATGAAATTTTAAGGCAATCAACCCAGCGGGTTAATTTAGTAGCGACCGGATCAACAGGTGGCGCTGTGATAGCTTTTTTCTTATTTGTGGACCGATTTGGCTCAAATTCACACCACATAATATTTAAATCAAAGTAAAGTCGTTGGCAAAATTTGGACCCGATAGATGGCGCTGGGGTCGCTTTTTTCTTATTTGTGGACCGATTTGGCTCAAATTCACACCATATAATATTCAAATCAAACTAAAGTCGTTGGCAAAATTTTGACCCGTTGGGTGGCGCTGGGGTCGTATTGGTGTTTGTATGTATGTTCCGTAAATACTCCAAAACGGTTATACCGATTTTGATGAAATTTTAAGGCAATCAACCCAGCGGGTTAATTTAGTAGCGACCGGATCAACAGGTGGCGCTGTGATAGCTTTTTTCTTATTTGTGGACCGTCGCTTTTTTCTTATTTATGGACCGATTTGGCTCAAATTCACACCATATAATATTCAAATCAAACTAAAGTCGTTGGCAAAATTTTGACCCGTTGGGTGGCGCTGGGGTCGTATTGGTGTTTGTATGTATGTTCCGTAAATACTCCAAAACGGTTATACCGATTTTGATGAAATTTTAAGGCAATCAACCCAGCGGGTTAATTTAGTAGCGACCGGATCAACAGGTGGCGCTGTGATAGCTTTTTTCTTATTTGTGGACCGATTTGGCTCAAATTCACACCACATAATATTTAAATCAAAGTAAAGTCGTTGGCAAAATTTGGACCCGATAGATGGCGCTGGGGTCGCTTTTTTCTTATTTATGGACCGATTTGGCTCAAATTCACACCATATAATACATAAATCAAAGTAAAGTCGTTGGCAAAATTTAGACCCGTTAGGTGGCGCTGGGGTCGCTTTTTTCATATTTGTGGACCGATTTGGCTCAAATTCACACCACATAATATTTAAATCAAAGTAAAGTCGTTGGCAAAATTTGGACCCGATAGATGGCGCTGGGGTCGCTTTTTTCTTATTTATGGACCGATTTGGCTCAAATTCACACCATATAATACATAAATCAAAGTAAAGTCGTTGGCAAAATTTAGACCCGTTAGGTGGCGCTGGGGTCGCTTTTTTCATATTTGTGGACCGATTTGGCTCAAATTCACACCACATAATATTTAAATCAAAGTAAAGTCGTTGGCAAAATTTGGACCCGATAGATGGCGCTGTGATAGCTTTTTTCTTATTTGTGGACCGATTTGGCTCAAATTCACACCACATAATATTTAAATCAAAGTAAAGTCGTTGGCAAAATTTGGACCCGATAGATGGCGCTGGGGTCGCTTTTTTCTTATTTATGGACCGATTTGGCTCAAATTCACACCATATAATACATAAATCAAAGTAAAGTCGTTGGCAAAATTTAGACCCGTTAGGTGGCGCTGGGGTCGCTTTTTTCATATTTGTGGACCGATTTGGCTCAAATTCACACCACATAATATTTAAATCAAAGTAAAGTCGTTGGCAAAATTTGGACCCGATAGATGGCGCTGGGGTCGCTTTTTTCTTATTTATGGACCGATTTGGCTCAAATTCACACCATATAATACATAAATCAAAGTAAAGTCGTTGGCAAAATTTAGACCCGTTAGGTGGCGCTGGGGTCGCTTTTTTCATATTTGTGGACCGATTTGGCTCAAATTCACACCACATAATATTTAAATCAAAGTAAAGTCGTTGGCAAAATTTGGACCCGATAGATGGCGCTGGGGTCGCTTTTTTCTTATTTATGGACCGATTTGGCTCAAATTCACACCATATAATACATAAATCAAAGTAAAGTCGTTGGCAAAATTTAGACCCGTTAGGTGGCGCTGGGGTCGCTTTTTTCTTATTTGTGGACCGATTTGGCTCAAATTCACACCACATAATATTTAAATCAAAGTAATGTCGTTGGAAAAATTTGGACCCGATAGATGGCGCTGGGGTCGCTTTTTTCTTATTTATGGACCGATTTGGCTCAAATTCACACCACATAATATTTAAATCAAAGTAAAGTCGTTGGCAAAATTTGGACCCGATAGATGGCGCTGGGGTCGCTTTTTTCTTATTTATGGACCGATTTGGCTCAAATTCACACCATATAATACATAAATCAAAGTTAAGTCGTTGGCAAAATTTAGACCCGTTAGGTGGCGCTGGTGTCGCTTTTTTCTTATTTGTGGACCGATTTGGCTCAAATTCACACCACATAATATTTAAATCAAAGTAAAGTCGTTGGCAAAATTTGGACCCGATAGATGGCGCTGGGGTCGCTTTTTTCTTATTTATGGACCGATTTGGCTCAAATTCACACCATATAATATTCAAATCAAACTAAAGTCGTTGGCAAAATTTTGACCCGTTGGGTGGCGCTGGGGTCGTATTGGTGTTTGTATGTATGTTCCGTAAATACTCCAAAACGGTTATACCGATTTTGATGAAATTTTAAGGCAATCAACCCAGCGGGTTAATTTAGTAGCGACCGGATCAACAGGTGGCGCTGTGATAGCTTTTTTCTTATTTGTGGACCGATTTGGCTCAAATTCACACCACATAATATTTAAATCAAAGTAAAGTCGTTGGCAAAATTTGGACCCGATAGATGGCGCTGGGGTCGCTTTTTTCTTATTTATGGACCGATTTGGGTCAAATTCACACCATATAATACATAAATCAAAGTAAAGTCGTTGGCAAAATTTAGACCCGTTAGGTGGCGCTGGGGTCGCTTTTTTCATATTTGTGGACCGATTTGGCTCAAATTCACACCACATAATATTTAAATCAAAGTAAAGTCGTTGGCAAAATTTGGACCCGATAGATGGCGCTGGGGTCGCTTTTTTCTTATTTATGGACCGATTTGGCTCAAATTCACACCATATAATACATAAATCAAAGTAAAGTCGTTGGCAAAATTTGGACCCGATAGATGGCGCTGGGGTCGCTTTTTTCTTATTTATGGACCGATTTGGCTCAAATTCACACCACATAATATTTAAATCAAAGTAAAGTCGTTGGCAAAATTTGGACCCGATAGATGGCGCTGGGGTCGCTTTTTTCTTATTTATGGACCGATTTGGCTCAAATTCACACCATATAATACATAAATCAAAGTTAAGTCGTTGGCAAAATTTAGACCCGTTAGGTGGCGCTGGTGTCGCTTTTTTCTTATTTGTGGACCGATTTGGCTCAAATTCACACCACATAATATTTAAATCAAAGTAAAGTCGTTGGCAAAATTTGGACCCGATAGATGGCGCTGGGGTCGCTTTTTTCTTATTTATGGACCGATTTGGCTCAAATTCACACCATATAATATTCAAATCAAACTAAAGTCGTTGGCAAAATTTTGACCCGTTGGGTGGCGCTGGGGTCGTATTGGTGTTTGTATGTATGTTCCGCAAATACTCCAAAACGGTTATACCGATTTTGATGAAATTTTAAGGCAATCAACCCAGCGGGTTAATTTAGTAGCGACCGGATCAACAGGTGGCGCTGTGATAGCTTTTTTCTTATTTGTGGACCGATTTGGCTCAAATTCACACCACATAATATTTAAATCAAAGTAAAGTCGTTGGCAAAATTTGGACCCGATAGATGGCGCTGGGGTCGCTTTTTTCTTATTTATGGACCGATTTGGCTCAAATTCACACCATATAATACATAAATCAAAGTAAAGTCGTTGGCAAAATTTAGACCCGTTAGGTGGCGCTGGGGTCGCTTTTTTCATATTTGTGGACCGATTTGGCTCAAATTCACACCACATAATATTTAAATCAAAGTAAAGTCGTTGGCAAAATTTGGACCCGATAGATGGCGCTGGGGTCGCTTTTTTCTTATTTATGGACCGATTTGGCTCAAATTCACACCATATAATACATAAATCAAAGTAAAGTCGTTGGCAAAATTTAGACCCGTTAGGTGGCGCTGGGGTCGCTTTTTTCTTATTTGTGGACCGATTTGGCTCAAATTCACACCACATAATATTTAAATCAAAGTAAAGTCGTTGGAAAAATTTGGACCCGATAGATGGCGCTGGGGTCGCTTTTTTCTTATTTATGGACCGATTTGGCTCAAATTCACACCACATAATATTTAAATCAAAGTAAAGTCGTTGGCAAAATTTGGACCCGATAGATGGCGCTGGGGTCGCTTTTTTCTTATTTATGGACCGATTTGGCTCAAATTCACACCATATAATACATAAATCAAAGTTAAGTCGTTGGCAAAATTTAGACCCGTTAGGTGGCGCTGGGGTCGCTTTTTTCTTATTTGTGGACCGATTTGGCTCAAATTTACACCAAATAATATTTAAATCAAAGTAAAGTCGTTGGCAAAATTTGGACCCGATAGATGGCGCTGGGGTAGCTTTTTTCTTATTTGTGGACCGATTTGGCTCAAATTCACACCATATAATACATAAATCAAAGTAAAGTCGTTGGCAAAATTTGGACTCGATTCGTGGCGCTGGGATCGCTTTTTTCTTATTTATGGACCGATTTGGCTCAAATTCACACCATATAATATTCAAATCAAACTAAAGTCTTTGGCAAAATTTGGACCCGTTGGGTGGCGCTGGGGTCGTATTGGTGTTTGTATGTATGTTCCGTATATACTCCAAAACGGTTATACCGATTTTGATGAAATTTTAAGGCAATCAACCCAGCGGGTTAATTTAGTAGCGACCGGATCAACAGGTGGCGCTGGGGTCGCTTTTTTCTTATTTATGGACCGATTTGGCTCAAATTCACACCATATAATACATAAATCAAAGTAAAGTCGTTGGCAAAATTTGGACCCGATAGATGGCGCTGGGGTCGCTTTTTTCTTATTTGTGGACCGATTTGGCCCGAATTCACACCATATAATACATTATTCAAAGTAAAGTCGTTGGCAAAATTTAGACCCGTTAGGTGGCGCTGGGGTCGCTTTTTTCTTACTTGTGGACCGATTTGGCTCAAATTCACATAATATAATACATAAATCAAAATAAAGTCGTTGGCTAAATTTGGACTTGATAGGTGGCGCTGGGGTCGCTTTTTTCTTATGTTTGTATGTATGTTCCGTATATACTCCAAAACGGTTAAACCCATTTTGATGAAATTTTAAGGCAAGCGGGTTAATTTAGTAGCGACCGAATCAACAGATGGCGCTGGGGTAGCTTTTTTCTTATTTGTGGACCGATTTGGCTCAACTTCACACCATATAATAATTAAATCAAAGTAAAGTCGTTGGCAACATTTGGACCTGTTAGGTGGCGCTGGGGTCGCTTTTTTCTTATTTGTGGACCGATTTGGCTCAAATTCACACCACATAATATTTAAATCAAAGTAAAGTCGTTGGGAAAATTTGGATTCGATTCGTGGCGCTGGGATCGCTTTTTTCTTATTTGTGGACCGATTTGGCTCAAATTCACACCACATAATATTTAAATCAAAGTAAAGTCGTTGAAAAAATTTGGACTCGATAGATGGCGCTGGTCGCTTTTTTCTTATTTATGGACCGATTTGGCTCAAATTCACACCACATAATATTTAAATCAAAGTAAAGTTGTTGGCAAAATTTGGACTCGATTCGTGGCGCTCCGATCGCTTTTTTCTTATTTATGGACCGATTTGGCTCAAATTCACACCATATAATATTCAAATCAAACTAAAGTCGTTGGCAAAATTTGGACCCGTTGGGTGGCGCTGGGGTCGTATTGGTTTTTGTATGTATGTTCCGTATATACTCCAAAACGGTTATACCGATTTTGATGAAATTTTAAGGCAATCAACCCAGCGGGTTAATTTAGTAGCGACCGGATCAACAGGTGGCGCTGGGATAGCTTTTTTCTTATTTGTGGACCGATTTGGCTCAAATTCACACCACATAATATTTAAATCAAAGTAAAGTCGTTGGCAAAATTTAGACCCGTTAGGTGGCGCTGGGGTCGCTTTTTTCTTATTTGTGGACCGATTTGGCTCAAATTCACACCACATAATATTTAAATCAAAGTAAAGTCGTTGGCAAAATTTTGACCCGTTGGGTGGCGCTGGGGTCGTATTGGTGTTTGTATGTATGTTCCGTAAATACTCCAAAACGGTTATACCGATTTTGATGAAATTTTAAGGCAATCAACCCAGCGGGTTAATTTAGTAGCGACCGGATCAACAGGTGGCGCTGTGATAGCTTTTTTCTTATTTGTGGACCGATTTGGCTCAAATTCACACCACATAATATTTAAATCAAAGTAAAGTCGTTGGCAAAATTTGGACCCGATAGATGGCGCTGGTGTCGCTTTTTTCTAATTTATGGACCGATTTGGCTCAAATTCACACCATATAATACATAAATCAAAGTAAAGTCGTTGGCAAAATTTAGACCCGTTAGGTGGCGCTGGGGTCGCTTTTTTCTTATTTGCGGACCGATTTGGCTCAAATTCACACCACATAATATTTAAATCAAAGTAAAGTCGTTGGCAAAATTTGGACCCGATAGATGGCGCTGGGGTCGCTTTTTTCTTATTTATGGACCGATTTGGCTCAAATTCACACCATATAATACATAAATCAAAGTAAAGTCGTTGGCAAAATTTAGACCCGTTAGGTGGCGCTGGGGTCGCTTTTTTCTTATTTGTGGAAATTTGTCGTATTGGTTTTTGTATGTATGTTCCGTATATACTCCAAAACGGTTATACCGATTTTGATGAAATTTTAAGGCAATCAACCCAGCGGGTTAATTTAGTAGCGACCGGATCAACAGGTGGCGCTGGGATAGCTTTTTTCTTATTTGTGGACCGATTTGGCTCAAATTCACACCACATAATATTTAAATCAAAGTAAAGTCGTTGGCAAAATTTAGACCCGTTAGGTGGCGCTGGGGTCGCTTTTTTCTTATTTGTGGACCGATTTGGCTCAAATTCACACCACATAATATTTAAATCAAAGTAAAGTCGTTGGCAAAATTTTGACTCGTTGGGTGGCGCTGGGGTCGTATTGGTGTTTGTATGTATGTTCCGTATATACTCCAAAACGGTTATATCGATTTTGATGAAATTTTAAGGCAATCAACCCAGCGGGTTAATTTAGTAGCGACCGGATCAACAGGTGGCGCTGTGATAGCTTTTTTCTTATTTGTGGACCGATTTGGCTCAAATTCACACCACATAATATTTAAATCAAAGTAAAGTCGTTGGCAAAATTTGGACCCGATAGATGGCGCTGGGGTCGCTTTTTTCTAATTTATGGACCGATTTGGCTCAAATTCACACCATATAATACATAAATCAAAGTAAAGTCGTTGGCAAAATTTAGACCCGTTAGGTGGCGCTGGGGTCGCTTTTTTCTTATTTGTGGACCGATTTGGCTCAAATTCACACCACATAATATTTAAATCAAAGTAAAGTCGTTGGCAAAATTTGGACCCGATAGATGGCGCTGGGGTCGCTTTTTTCTTATTTATGGACCGATTTGGCTCAAATTCACACCATATAATACATAAATCAAAGTCAAGTCGTTGGCAAAATTTAGACCCGTTAGGTGGCGCTGGGGTCGCTTTTTTCTTATTTGTGGACCGATTTGGCTCAAATTCACACCACATAATATTTAAATCAAAGTAAAGTTGTTGGCAAAATTTGGACCCGATAGATGGCGCTGGGGTCGCTTTTTTCTTATTTATGGACCGATTTGGCTCAAATTCACACCACATAATATTTAAATCAAAGTAAAGTCGTTGGCAAAATTTGGACCCGATAGATGGCGCTGGGGTCGCTTTTTTCCTTTTTTGTGGACCGATTTGGCTCAAATTCACACCATATAATACATAAATCAAAGTAAAGTCGTTGGCAAAATTTGGACCTGTTAGGTGGCGCTGGGGTCGCTTTTTCTTATTTGTGGACCGATTTGGCTCAAATTCACACCACATAATATTTAAATCAAAGTAAAGTCGTTGGGAAAATTTGGACTCGATTCGTGGCGCTGGGATCGCTTTTTTCTTATTTGTGGACCGATTTGGCTCAAATTCACACCAAATAATATTTAAATCAAAGTAAAAACGTTGGCAAAATTTGGACCCGATAGATGGCGCTGGGGTCGCTTTTTTCCTTTTTTGTGGACCGATTTGGCTCAAATTCACACCACATAATATTTAAATCAAAGTAAAGTCGTTGGCAAAATTTGGACCTGTTAGGTGGCGCTGGGGTAGCTTTTTTCTTATTTGTGGACCGATTTGGCTTAAATTCACACCACATAATATTTAAATCAAAGTAAAGTCGTTGGCAAAATTTGGACTCGATTCGTGGCGCTGGGATCGCTTTTTTCTTATTTATGGACCGATTTGGCTCAAATTCACACCATATAATATTCAAATCAAACTAAAGTCGTTGGCAAAATTTGGACCCGTTGGGTGGCGCTGGGGTCGTATTGGTGTTTGTATGTATGTTCCGTATATACTCCAAAACGGTTATACCGATTTTGATGAAATTTTAAGGCAATCAACCCAGCGGGTTAATTTAGTAGCGACCGGATCAACAGGTGGCGCTGGGATAGCTTTTTTCTTATTTGTGGACCGATTTGGCTCAAATTCACACCACATAATATTTAAATCAAAGTTAAGTCGTTGGAAAAATTTGGACTCGATAGATGGCGCTGGGGTCGCTTTTTTCTTATTTATGGACCGATTTGGCTCAAATTCACACCATATAATACATAAATCAAAGTAAAGTCGTTGGCAAAATTTGGACCTGTTAGGTGGCGCTGGGGTCGCTTTTTCTTATTTGTGGACCGATTTGGCTCAAATTCACACCACATAATATTTAAATCAAAGTAAAGTCGTTGGGAAAATTTGGACTCGATTCGTGGCGCTGGGATCGCTTTTTTCTTATTTGTGGACCGATTTGGCTCAAATTCACACCAAATAATATTTAAATCAAAGTAAAAACGTTGGCAAAATTTGGACCCGATAGATGGCGCTGGGGTCGCTTTTTTCCTTTTTTGTGGACCGATTTGGCTCAAATTCACACCACATAATATTTAAATCAAAGTAAAGTCGTTGGCAAAATTTGGACCTGTTAGGTGGCGCTGGGGTAGCTTTTTTCTTATTTGTGGACCGATTTGGCTTAAATTCACACCACATAATATTTAAATCAAAGTAAAGTCGTTGGCAAAATTTGGACTCGATTCGTGGCGCTGGGATCGCTTTTTTCTTATTTATGGACCGATTTGGCTCAAATTCACACCATATAATATTCAAATCAAACTAAAGTCGTTGGCAAAATTTGGACCCGTTGGGTGGCGCTGGGGTCGTATTGGTGTTTGTATGTATGTTCCGTATATACTCCAAAACGGTTATACCGATTTTGATGAAATTTTAAGGCAATCAACCCAGCGGGTTAATTTAGTAGCGACCGGATCAACAGGTGGCGCTGGGATAGCTTTTTTCTTATTTGTGGACCGATTTGGCTCAAATTCACACCACATAATATTTAAATCAAAGTTAAGTCGTTGGAAAAATTTGGACTCGATAGATGGCGCTGGGGTCGCTTTTTTTCTTATTTATGGACCGATTTGGCTCAAATTCACACCATATAATACATAAATCAAAGTAAAGTCGTTGGCAAAATTTGGACCCGATAGATGGCGCTGGGGTCGCTTTTTTCTTATTTGTGGACCGATTTGGCCCAAATTCACACCATATAATACATTATTCAAAGTAAAGTCGTTGGCAAAATTTAGACCCGTTAGGTGGCGCTGGGGTCGCTTTTTTCTTACTTGTGGACCGATTTGGCTCAAATTCACATAATATAATACATAAATCAAAATAAAGTCGTTGGCTAAATTTGGACTTGATAGGTGGCGCTGGGGTCGCTTTTTTCTTATGTTTGTATGTATGTTCCGTATATACTCCAAAACGGTTAAACCCATTTTGATGAAATTTTAAGGCAAGCGGGTTAATTTAGTAGCGACCGAATCAACAGATGGCGCTGGGGTAGCTTTTTTCTTATTTGTGGACCGATTTGGCTCAACTTCACACCATATAATAATTAAATCAAAGTAAAGTCATTGGCAACATTTGGACCTGTTAGGTGGCGCTGGGGTCGCTTTTTTCTTATTTGTGGACCGATTTGGCTCAAATTCACACCACATAATATTTAAATCAAAGTAAAGTCGTTGGGAAAATTTGGATTCGATTCGTGGCGCTGGGATCGCTTTTTTCTTATTTGTGGACCGATTTGGCTCAAATTCACACCACATAATATTTAAATCAAAGTAAAGTCGTTGGAAAAATTTGGACTCGATAGATGGCGCTGGTCGCTTTTTTCTTATTTATGGACCGATTTGGCTCAAATTCACACCATATAATACATAAATCAAAGTAAAGTCGTTGGCAAAATTTGGACCTGTTAGGTGGCGCTGGGGTAGCTTTTTTCTTATTTGTGGACCGATTTGGCTCAAATTCACACCACATAATATTTAAATCAAAGTAAAGTTGTTGGCAAAATTTGGACTCGATTCGTGGCCGTCCGATCGCTTTTTTCTTATTTATGGACCATATAATATTCAAATCAAAGTAAAGTCGTTGGCAAAATTTGGACCTGTTAGGTGGCGCTGGGGTCGCTTTTTACTTTTTTGTGGACCGATTTGGCTCAAATTCACAACATACAATACATAAATCAAAGTAAAGTCGTTGGCAAAATTTGGACCCGATAGGTGGCGCTGGAGTCGTTTTTTCTTATTTATGGACCGATTTGGTTCAAATTCAAATAAATACTTTGCACACATATATATGTGCGATTTGGTTTTAGATGAAAAATTTTAGTTTTTATGGGTTGTTTTTTTTTTCAAAAATTAGCTTGATTTCCTTCAAATTTTAAACACATAATAAGTATCTCCTATTAGAGAATTAATTTTAATTTGAATGGGTTGTTTTTTTATTATTATTTTGAACATAACATGAAGTTATATTAAATTTCATATAAAAAATTTATATTTCTATTTATTTATATTTACATACAAGAATTTATATTTACACTACATTACATTGTATTATTTGAATTCACTTTAGTTGAAAAGACTACTCTGCTTGTTTGGCATCGAGTGTATCTTCCAGATGTTCCTTAATTCGCTCAAATACTAGTTTGGCTATTACCTTAGCAATTGCAGGAAGAACGCAAATGCCTCTCCAGTTTTCGCACTCCAAAAGACCACCTTTTTTAGGGAGCTTGCCAATCATTCCCTTCTTCTATTCATCGGGAAAACTTTCTGCCTCCCAAGCTCTCTCTACAAGAGGATATAAAAGCTCTGCTGATCTAGTTGGAGCAGCACGCAGAAGATCTGCGGGTATACAATCTAGTCCTACCGAGTTGTTGTTATTTAGTGCGTTGATCGCGGTAGCGATCTCAACTTTATTGAGAGTTGAGGTGCGAATTCGGGAAATTATTTCATCTTTCATTTTTACTCGATAGGTGGCGCTGGGGTAGCTTTTCTCTTCTTTGTGGACAGATTTGGCTCAAATTCACACCACATAATATTTAAATCAAAGTAAAGTCGTTGGCAGCGGGTTAATTTAGTAGCGACCGGATCAACACGTGGCACTGGGGTAGCTTTTTTCTTATTTGTGGACCGATTTGGCTCAAATTCACACCACATAATATTTAAATCAAAGTAAAGTCGTTGGCAAAATTTGGACCCGATAGATGGCGCTGAGGTCCTTTTTTATTATTTATGGACCGATTTGGCTCAAATTCACACCATATAATACATAAATCAAAGTAAAGTCGTTGGCAAAATTTAGACCCGTTAGGTGGCGCTGGGGTCGCTTTTTTCTTATTTGTGGACCGATTTGGCTCAAATTCACATCAAATGATACATAAATCAAAATAAAGTCGTTGGAAAAATTTGGACTTGATAGGTGGCGCTGGGGTCGCTTTTTTCTTATGTATGTATGTATGTTCCGTATATACTCCAAAACGGTTAAACCCATTTTGATGAAATTTTAAGGCAATCAACCCAGCAGGTTAATTTAGTAGCGACCGAATCAACAGATGGCGCTGGGGTAGCTTTTTTCTTATTTGTGGACCGATTTGGCTCAAATTCACACCATATAATAATTAAATCAAAGTAAAGTCGTTGGCAAAATTTGGAACTGTTAGGTGGCGCTGGGGTCGCTTTTTTCTTATTTGTGGACCGATTTGGCTCAAATTCACACCATATAATACATAAATCAAAGTAAAGTCAAATTCACACCATATAATATTCAAATAAAACTAAAGTCGTTAGCAAAATTTGGACCCGTTGGGTGGCGCTGGGGTCGTATTGGTGTTTGTATGTATGTTCCGTATATAATCCAAAACGGTTATACCGATTTTTATGAAATTTTAAGGCAATCAACCCAGCGGGTTAATTTAGTAGCGACCGGATCAACAGGTGGCGCTGGGGTCGCTTTTTTCTTATTTGTGGACCGATTTGGCTCAAATTCACACCATATAATATATAAATCAAAGTAAAGTCGTTGGCAAAATTTGGACCTGTTAGGTGGCGCTGGGGTCGCTTTTTACTTTTTTGTGGACCGATTTGGCTCAAATTCACAACATACAATACATAAATCAAAGTAAAGTCGTTGGCAAAATTTGGACCCGATAGGTGGCGCTGGAGTCGTTTTTTCTTATTTATGGACCGATTTGGTTCAAATTCAAATAAACACTTTGCACACATATATATGTGCGATTTGGTTTTAGATGAAAAATTTTAGTTTTTATGGGTTGTTTTTTTTCAAAAATTAGCTTGATTTCCTTCAAATTTTAAACACATAATAAGTATCTCCTATTAGAGAATTAATTTTAATTTGAATGGGTTGTTTTTTTATTATTATTTTGAACATAACATGAAGTTATATTGAATTTCATATAAAAAATTTATATTTCTATTTATTTATATTTACATACAAGAATTTATATTTACACTACATTACATTGTATTATTTGAATTCACTTTAGTTGAAAAGACTACTCTGCTTGTTTGGCATCGAGTGTATTTTCCAGATGTTCCTTAATTCGCTCAAATACTAGTTTGGCTATTACCTTAGCAATTGCAGGAAGAACGCAAATGCCTCTCCAGTTTTCGCACTCCAAAAGACCACCTTTATTAGGGAGCTTGCCAATCATTCCCTTCTTCTATTCATCGGGAAAACTTTCTGCCTCCCAAGCTCTCTCTACAAGAGGATATAAAAGCTCTGCTGATCTAGTTGGAGCAGCACGCAGAAGATCTGCGGGTATACAATCTAGTCCTACCGAGTTGTTGTTATTTAGTGCGTTGATCGCGGTAGCGATCTCAACTTTATTGAGAGTTGAGGTGCGAATTCGGGAAATTATTTCATCTTTCATTTTTACTCGATAGGTGGCGCTGGGGTAGCTTTTCTCTTCTTTGTGGACAGATTTGGCTCAAATTCACACCACATAATATTTAAATCAAAGTAAAGTCGTTGGCAGCGGGTTAATTTAGTAGCGACCGGATCAACACGTGGCACTGGGGTAGCTTTTTTCTTATTTGTGGACCGATTTGGCTCAAAATCACACCACATAATATTTAAATCAAAGTAAAGTCGTTGGCAAAATTTGGACCCGATAGATGGCGCTGAGGTCCTTTTTTATTATTTATGGACCGATTTGGCTCAAATTCACACCATATAATACATAAATCAAAGTAAAGTCGTTGGCAAAATTTAGACCCGTTAGGTGGCGCTGGGGTCGCTTTTTTCTTATTTGTGGACCGATTTGGCTCAAATTCACATCAAATGATACATAAATCAAAATAAAGTCGTTGGAAAAATTTGGACTTGATAGGTGGCGCTGGGGTCGCTTTTTTCTTATGTATGTATGTATGTTCCGTATATACTCCAAAACGGTTAAACCCATTTTGATGAAATTTTAAGGCAATCAACCCAGCAGGTTAATTTAGTAGCGACCGAATCAACAGATGGCGCTGGGGTAGCTTTTTTCTTATTTGTGGACCGATTTGGCTCAAATTCACACCATATAATAATTAAATCAAAGTAAAGTCGTTGGCAAAATTTGGAACTGTTAGGTGGCGCTGGGGTCGCTTTTTTCTTATTTGTGGACCGATTTGGCATACATATAATACATAAATCAAAGTAAAGTCAAATTCACACCATATAATATTCAAATCAAACTAAAGTCGTTAGCAAAATTTGGACCCGTTGGGTGGCGCTGGGGTCGTATTGGTGTTTGTATGTATGTTCCGTATATACTCCAAAACGGTTATACCGATTTTGATGAAATTTTAAGGCAATCAACCCAGCGGGTTAATTTAGTAGCGACCGGATCAACAGGTGGCGCTGGGGTCGCTTTTTTCTTATTTGTGGACCGATTTGGCTCAAATTCACACCATATAATATATAAATCAAAGTCGTTGGCAAAATTTGGACCTGTTAGGTGGCGCTGGGGTCGCTTTTTACTTTTTTGTGGACCGATTTGGCTCAAATTCACAACATACAATACATAAATCAAAGTAAAGTCGTTGGCAAAATTTGGACCCGATAGGTGGCGCTGGAGTCGTTTTTTCTTATTTATGGACCGATTTGGTTCAAATTCAAATAAACACTTTGCACACATATATATGTGCGATTTGGTTTTAGATGAAAAATTTTAGTTTTTATGGGTTGTTTTTTTTTCAAAAATTAGCTTGATTTCCTTCAAATTTTAAACACATAATAAGTATCTCCTATTAGAGAATTAATTTTAATTTGAATGGGTTGTTTTTTTATTATTATTTTAAACATAACATGAAGTTATATTGAATTTCATATAAAAAATTTATATTTCTATTTATTTATATTTACATACAAGAATTTATATTTACACTACATTACATTGTATTATTTGAATTCACTTTAGTTGAAAAGACTACTCTGCTTGTTTGGCATCGAGTGTATCTTCCAGATGTTCCTTAATTCGCTCAAATACTAGTTTGGCTATTACCTTAGCAATTGCAGGAAGAACGCAAATGCCTCTCCAGTTTTCGCACTCCAAAAGACCACCTTTTTTAGGGAGCTTGCCAATCATTCCCTTCTTCTATTCATCGGGAAAACTTTCTGCCTCCCAAGCTCTCTCTACAAGAGGATATAAAAGCTCTGCTGATCTAGTTGGAGCAGCACGCAGAAGATCTGCGGGTATACAATCTAGTCCTACCGAGTTGTTGTTATTTAGTGCGTTGATCGCGGTAGCGATCTCAACTTTATTGAGAGTTGAGGTGCGAATTCGGAAAATTATTTCATCTGGCAGCTCCGTTTGATTTGGGTGCATATCGTTGGCGAATACACAGTTAATGACCGTAGAAAAATCCTCCTTCCATCGTTTGAGCTGATCTTCATCTGAAACGAGTACGGCACCATCTAGGCCTTTCATCGGATATTGGGTAGAGCGGTGACCATCTGTTAGCTCTTTGATGATTTGTAAACGGTGTTGCTATCGCAACTGCTCGCTGCTTCCTCTGCTTCTGAGTCCAGGCTGTTAATATAATTACGTTTGCCTGTCTTACTACGCTGCACTTCTCTCATTTTTCTTCAATACAGGGACTCTAGCTCGATCCTCGCTGCTGCGCTGTGGTATCTACAATACGAGCTTAAGGCAGTTTATGTTCATCAATCCGCCCACGGTATCCTCGGTAATCCACGTGCTGTGCCCTGTATGGCTTCTACCAACAATACTTTCCGCTGCTCCGCTGTTGTATCTACAATACGAGCTTTAAGTAGTTTACGTTCTTCAATCCGCCCCCACACGGAAATAAAAAACATTGGTTAATTTAAATACGTTTCATTGTTAACTAACAATTTAACAAAAATTGTAGAATCAAATACGAATGGGATTGAACCAAATAATGAATCGTAATTGAATCAACAAACCGAGAGTTGTTAATAACAAAATTACTAATGATTACGAAAATTGCATGATTTGAACATATTTGTGATTAATTTAAATACAACTACGTGATACGTTAACAATTTAATTGTTAGATAAATTGTTGAACAACAACAAACGTATTCAATTTACACATTGCTTAAACAGTAAAATATTCTTATTAAAATTTACAATAGTTTTGCATACATACGTATAACCAGAACTGCAGAAACACAGTGATCTTTCAGTATACAAATTGCAATTTTTAAATTCTCTATATTAACTTCGCGTGCCCGTGTGTTTGTGGGTTTGTGGCTTTGTTTGTCGTGGAATCTTGCGATCAATTTTTAACCCACTTCCCATGGCCCGATTTTATTGAAATTTTGCACACATGTATATTTCCGGTGACAAATCTATTAAAATTTGAGGCCCCTCGGACCTCGGTGTCGGGGGGCTCCTATACAAATATTTTACAAAATTTACCCGTTTTTTTTAAAATTTTATACAAATGTGTATCTCCGATGGAAAACACTTTTTGTAAATTTTTTGGAGAGATCGGGCTCCCTGGATCGGGGAGGCACCCATACAAATTTTATGAAAAAAGTTCCCGATTTTCTTCAAATTTTATACGCATGTGCATCTCCGATGGACAAAACTTTTTGTAAAATTTTTGAAGCGATCGTGCCCCGGGGTCGGGGGGCTCCCATACAATTTTTTTTTTTAATTATCAATTTTTAACAAACTTCCTAAAGCCCGATTTTCCTGAAATTTTGTACATACGTGCATTTCCGGTGACAATACTTTCTTTTAAAATTTGGAAGTGATCGGGCCCCGGGTTCGTGGGGCTCCCACACAAATTTAAAATAAAAATTACCCGATTTTTTCAAATTTTACACACATGTGTATACCCAATAAACAATACTTTTTCTAAAATTTGGTAGTGATCGGGCCCTGGGTTCGGCCGCAAGGCCCTTATACATTTTAAATATCATCAGATACCGTCGCAATTTAATGACTGTGTGCGGTGTGTGCTGCGCAGTCGGCTGCGCTGCTTGGTTTTGGTGGTGGAGAGAGAGAGAAATGCAACGAGACAAAAATGTTTTATGCTTAATTCAACTTTTACTTATTTACTGAATTGTATTTTTATTGATGTCGTTTTTTGTAGTAGTATAACATTCTTTATTTAAGATTATTTTTGTTCAAATGTACATGAATAGTTAACAATTTAGAGTCTTAGCCAATGAGCTATTGCAACTACAATATAAGTTTACATTATTAATTAAAGAAAATGTTAGCTAGAATAATTATATAATCTATAAAGAAAGAGAGAGAAATCTTAGCTCACGCACAAATGAACCCAGCAAATGAAACGAGACAAATGTTTTATGCTTAATTCAACTTACTTATTTACTGAATTGTATTTTTATTGATGTCGTCTTTTGTTGTCGATATCAACTTACAGATAGAACAACAAGTTTTCACAATATTCTGTTATTTCGCGTTTTCATAAATTAGTTCAGAGCAGTTAAAGAGTTCTCAAGATAAATGCTCGTGTTTCTTATTTGCTCAGAGTATGAGCGTGCTCTAAGTGCTCAGAATAATATGATCTAAGCATTTTCAATTTTAACATCTGATGTCAAATGTCTCTTTCGATGATTTTCTCCTACAATAAAAAAAAATGACCCAGGATCGAGGGGCTCCCATATAAATTTCTGCGATTAGCGAATTTAGATGAAAAATTATACTTTTTATGGGTTTGTGTGTTTGTTTGTGGGTTTGTTTGTCGTGGAATCTTGCAATCAATTTTTAACCCACTTCCCAAAGTCCTTTTTCATTGAAATTTTGAACACATGCATATCTCCGTTGACAACACTATCCATTAAAATTTGGGACCTTCGGGCCTCGGGGTCGGGGGGCTTCCATACAAATATTTTACAAAATTTACCCGATTTACCTCAAATTTTTTATACATGTGTATCCCCGATCCCCGGGCCCCGGGATAGTGATGCCCCGGGCCCTATACAAGTTTAAAATAAAAATTAATCCGATTTTCTTAAAATGTTGTACACATGTATGTCTCCGACGATTAACACTTTTTCTAAACATTTTGGACACCCCCCCCCCCCCCCGGGGTCAGCAGCCCTATACAATTTTTTTTAAAAAATTAACCCGATTTTCTTCAAATTATATACACATGTGTATTTGTGATAGACAACACATTTTGTAAAAATTTTGGAGCCCCGGGGTCGTCGGCCCCAAAATTAAAAAAAAAAATTAACCCCATTTTCTTCAAATTTTATATACGTATGTATCTCCGATGAAAAACACTTTTTTAAAATTTTTGGAGACCCCGAGCCCCAGGGTCATTGGGCCCCAAATTTTTTTTTTAAAAAATTAACCCGATTTTTTTTAAAATTTATATACGTGTGTATCTCCGATGGACAACACTTTTTGCAAAAATTTTGTTGGCCGGGTCGTGGGACCCATAAAAATTTTTAAAAAAATTAACCCGATTTTCTTCAAATTTTATACACCTCTGTATCTCCGATGGACAACATTTATTGTAAAGTTTTTGGAGTGAACGGGCCCTGAGGCCCAATGGGTGCTCATATTAATTTTTTTATAAATTAGCTCGGTTTTCGTCAAATTTTTAACACATGTGTATCACTGATGGACATAACTTTTTGTAAATTTGTTGGAGTGATAGGGCCATGAGACCCGTGTGGTGTCCATGTAAAGTTTTTAAAAATTAGCCCGATTTTCTTCAAATTTTAACACATACCCATCTCCAATTAGAGAATTTACATGAAAAATTTGAATTTTTATGGGTTGTTTTTTTTGTAGTTGAGCTTTGAAGAAATATGTTTGCAGTCTGCACCAAAGTGTTGTGTGGGCATTTTCTTTACCATTTGAAACTTCAGTGTTCTAACACAAAAGTGATCAGATGAATACGAACGTAGTTATTCTACAACGAAAGAACACGGAAAATAGTTAACCAAGCACGGATGCTGTTGTTCTACAACGAAATAACTCTGAAAGTTGTCAAATAAGCACGAATATTGTCATTCTGCAACGAAAGAATGGTAAAAATAGTTAACCATGCACGGATGTTGGTATTCTAGATATAACGAAATAACTCTGAAAGTTGTCAAATAAACACTAATATTTTAAAGTTATAACAAGAATGTTAAAAAAACCCGCGCAATTAATACTTTACCCGGTTATTATTTGTTTGGTAATTCGTGTCGAGTCTTTTGTAAAGAAAAATTCTTTTTCAAAATCGTCGGTACAGCGTGTGTTAAAAAAAAATTTAAGTGAGTAATGAAGTATATAGTGTTTTTTATTAAAAATGAACGATTTTTTCTAATTCCGAAATTTTGAATGGAAATATTATTCCAAACAACTGAAATGTAGAAGTAGTTGATGGTGCCGCGACATATACAGGGTGTATCCGTTAAGGTGGCAAATACTTAAAGGGATGATTCCTTGGTTAATTTCGTGAAAAAAATCGTATGGGATGGTGGGGTCTATTTTCACCCCCTGCGGTGTACGTAACGTTTTAATGCGAAGAGATGTACTTTTGACCTTACATCACTTCACACCCTGTAACTCTTGAACGCTTCTAGCTACAAGGCCAATGTTGGTCAGTTTTGAAAGAAAATTAAATTTATAAAATCAAATAATAAACATTTCTTTAAATTATTGAAACCGTTACCGATATAAACGTCTTCAAAATTCAAAAATGTTTTTTCTTTTCTTAAATTTTATTTTCAAACGCGAATATTTCGAAAACCGCTCTCGGATAATTTTTTTTTGACAAATTCAATAATAAAGCCTATTCAATTTTCTACAAATCCACATCACAATATTTATGCATTCGGTCAACAGGAGCAGGGTTAAAGGTGAAAGTTTCTAAAATGAACGAAGACGTACTTTTGACCTTACATGACTTCACACCCTATAACTCTTGAACCCTTCCAGATACAAGGTTACTGTTGGTCTTTTTTAAAAGAAAATTATATTTTAAGACCCAAAAATATACATTTTCTTAAATTATTTTAGCCATACCGATATAAAGGTCGTCAAATTATTATAATTTGATTATAAATTTGAAAATAAAATTTAAGAAAAGAAAAAACATTTTTTGATTTTGACGACGTTTATATCGGTAACGGTTTCAAGAATTAAAGAAAATGTTAATTATTTGATCTTATAAACTTAATTTTCATTCAAAAATGACCAACAGTGGCCTTGTAGCTAGAAGCGTTCAAGATTTACAGGGTGTGAAGTGATGTAAGGTCAAAAGTACATCTCTTCGCATTACACCGCAGGGGGTGAAAATAGACCCCCCTCCCATACGATTTTTTTCACGAAATTAACCAAGGAATCATCCCTTTAAGTATTTGCCACCTTAACGGATACACCCTGTATAGTTCTTGAAAACGCGTGTGAAAATCAATTCGCTGATTTAGAACTTCTTAATCTTTTGTCATCATGGGGTTTGGTAGATCTTAATGATCATTTTATAAGTTTTGGGATTTCCGTAAAAACTCTTAAATTAATTGATAACGATGATATAAAAGAAATTTTTGACAAGAAACCATTTGCTGTCCGCGTTGAATTCAAGCACAAACTAAATGAGTGGCGAAATGAATATGTAATTGTTACCTGTTTTTTTATAAATAATAAACTTAATAATTCATTTGTAGGCTTCTAATAATAACAGCTAATGAATGAAAGTTTGTTAGAGCTAATTAAAGAGCACGCGGCAGCTTCAGAAAACAGTTCCGATATTTGTGTTACACCATCACCATCTTTATCAAATCCGTCATCACCACCATCAGCTTTGGATACTTTATATAGGATAGTAAAGCGAGCTTCTCAGCTCGCCATATGGATAATTGTAATTCAGCCTAAAGACTGAATTATCTTAAAAGGATTTTACTTAAAAAAAAAACATTTTTTTCTCCTAACCCCTATGAATAACAAAAAAACTCAAAATTACACCATCGCAAGCTGAGCGCTTTACAATTTGATGGGGCACACGCCAATTAGGATTGGATACTTGTCGTATCAATGCTGTGCAAGTATTCCCACGCGATAAAAATGGACTGTATGTTGTTGAGGTTGATGGAATTATTTTTTTACCAAGGAATTTTTTAACTTTTATTCATTAACACATAGAGAAAAAGGTAAGTTGTAAGTGTTCGACCTTTTGTTTTATGACAACTGCCCTCAAGCATTTTGACAGCACGTGTATCTCCCTTCCATCACTCGAAAAGACAGCATGTTTATTTCCCTTCCATCACTTGACAAAACAGCACAGATAATTCAAAGGCATGTTTATGAACATTCCGCCGGCCTTGAACTATCCGGTTCAACAGGAAGTTTTGCAATTTTCGTAACTAGTCTCTTGAGTTCCCCGTTTTTTGTTTTTACAGTAACCACTCTGGTGAGGCCATCGCTGCCAGGATGCAGTTTGATGATTTTTCCGAGCAGCCATCTGTTCACCGGGACATTATCTGCTTTGATTACGACGATGTTGTTTATATTTATTGACGGATTTTGTTTTAACCATTTCGATTTTTGTTGTAATGATGTGATGTATTCCAGATGCCACCGCTTCCAAAAATACTGAGTCATATATTCTATCATTTGCCATCGTGATAGGTGGGATGGTTTCAGATGACTGATTTCATATTCAGGCAATTTCGTTGCAGGTTGCCCAATTAGAAAATGGGAAGGAGTGAGGGCATCTATGTCTTCCGCAGAAAGTACACACAAAGGGCGAGAGTTTAATATGCACTCAATCTCAGTTAGAAGCGTGATCATTTCTTCCATCGTAAGTATGGAATCTCCAATAACTCGTCGTAAGTGATATTTTGTCGATTTGATTGCCGATTCCCATATACCTCCAAAGTGAGGTGCATTGGGAGGTATGAAATGCCAATTTATTGCTTTCCTGGAAATAAAATGAGATATTTCATTAGAATGTTCGATACACGTCTTGAATGCCTTTTGCAGTTGGTTGTTAGCACCAACAAAGTTGGAACCATTGTCGCTGTAAATATCTTGGCAGCATCCACGACGAGCAACAAAGCGTTTTAATGCTGCTAAAAATGCGTCACTGCTGAGATCGCTCACCAACTCAATATGCACGGCTTTAGTACCGAGACAAATAAATAAACAAATGTATGCCTTGTACTTTTTCTGTCCTCGTCCCTTAATTAAATAATTTTTTTTTCTTTAATAATTAACTTTGTTACAAGGGATTTCGATGATAGAATAATTGGATGTCGTGTAGAGAATGGTGCATCGTATCTCTCCAATCTACCACCAACTCGTAACACTCCATGTTCATCAAGAAAGGGACTGAGTGATGTCAAACGGCTGGTCGGCTTCACCATTTTTAAATTCTCTAGATTCTTAAGTTCTTGGACGAAGTAGTTTCGCTGGTCATGCCAACATATCTTGAATAGAGCATGGTATAGCTCGTCCCTGGTAAGGAATAATGCGTTGATCCCAGGTGGTCTTTGATTTTTGGCACCTGCAATGAACCTTAAGCAATAAGCCATTATTCTTTGCAGTTTTTGGAAGGAAGAACATGCAACATCTGCTGGATTTTGTGGTGATGGTACATGGCGCCAATAAGATCGATTGAATGAGGTAAGTATTTGTGATGTCCGGTTGGCGATAAATGTTGGCCATCGGCGAGGATGAGATGATAGCCAATCCAGTACAATCGTCGAATCTGTCCACAGAAAAATCTCTTTTACGCTTAGGTTGGTTTCTTGTTTGACCAGCTTCATGCGGTTTGTCAATAATACTGCACCGCATAGTTCTAGGCGTGGAAGGCTTTGCTGCTTTATAGGTGCCACCTTTGTTTTCGAAGACATTAAATGGATGAAACTTTCGCCAGTTCCAGTAATCACCTTATAGAAAACAACTGCAGCGTATGCAAGTTGACTGGCGTCACAAAACCCATGCAGCTCGGCTCTTGAAGTTTTTGTAGTTTGAACAAACCGTGGAATGGATAGTTCTTGTATTTTGGGAAGTCCTGATTGAATTAGTATCCATTCTTTGGATTCTTTTTCCGGTAGTAGATCATCCCAATTTAGATTTAAAATCCAAAGACGTTGTATAAAAATTTTAACCCTGATATTTATTGGAGCGATCCAGCCCAATGGATCAAAAATTTTTCCTGCGTCTGACAGAATTGATCTCTTTGTTAAAATCGGACTTATTGGTAAATCAACTTGATATTTAAAAACATCACCAGTTGGATCATAATGCAAACCTAATACCTTCACTGCCTTGTTTACGGTCGAATCTTCAATTGGCCTTATTTGTATTTCTATGTCTTCAGCTGGGATATCGTCCAAAATGTCATTCGAGTTTGATACCCACTTTCGCAAATTAAAACCATAGCTCGATAAAGTTTTCTTTAATGATGCTTTTAATGTTTGAACTTCAATTAAAGTATCTCCACCCATCATGATATCATCCACAAAAATATTTTTTTCTATATTCTTAGAGGTCACTGGGTCAGAATCCTTTATATCTTGCGCAATTTGATGTATTGCTTTTGTCGCTAGATACGGAGCAGATGCTAATCCATATGTGACTGTACATAATGTAAAATATCGCAAAGCGTCTGAAGGTTCTTCTCTCCAAACAATTTTTTGAAATTTTGTATCGTCGACATGAAGACGAATTTGCCTGTACATTTTCTCAATATCAGCGCAAAAGACAAACCGATTTCCACGAAAGCGTAGAATTATTGAGTACAATGTGGATTGTATTGTAGGGCCAACTGCTAAACAATCATTTAGTGAAACACCAGTGCTAGTTTTCGCAGAGCCATCAAACGCAACTCTAAGTTTTGTTGTGGAACTATCTCTTTTGATGACTCCATGGTGCGGCAGGAAGCAGCCGCCATCTTTCATCTCGTTTAATGTAATTTCTTGCATGTGGCCAAGGAGCAAATATTCATTTATGAAGCCCTTGTACAGTTGATAGAGATGTTTGTCTCGAATAAACCGACGTTCCAGTCCCTTCATTCGTTGGATTGCCATACTAAGTGATGACCCAAGTAATGTAGTGGGTTTTTTGAATGGCAACCGAACCTGGAATCGCCCATCCGCATCTCTCTGATGAGTTTTGTTGAAACTTTGCTCACACAGTTGTTCCTTTGGAGATGGAATTAATTCGTTTGGAATTGATTCTAGTTCTCAAAAGCGCTTAAGTGTCTCATCAATGTTAAATGCATGAATACTGCAGTTGAATGCACCAAGTGCATCTCCTTCACACTGACTATGGTTGTTAACAGTACCTGCTACAACCCATCCGAAGATTGTGTTCAGAAGTACCGGATCATTAACCTTGCCTTTTATTTGGCCATCGACTAAAACATTGAAAAAATGATCAATTCCAATTAATATGTCTACCTCATTATCCTTATAAAATTCTGGATCGGCTAATGGTACCGTTTTCCAATTTTTCAACTCAGAGGAACTAATGTGAATATGTGGAAGTCTTGTGATACGTTTCAAAACTAAAGCTTGTATGGTTAAACTTGAACCTGACTGTGGCTGGATATGTATGGTAGCAATCCCTTTGGTGATACCTGCCTCGACTTGTCCAAGTCCCTTGACGGTGATTCTCCCATTGTAGCGTGGAATGCCGATATGTTGAAGACATGATTCTGTAATGAAGCTCGCTTGAGAGCCTGAATCTAAGAGTGCGCGACAATTTATAAACTGACCCGAATAAGTTTGTATCTTTGTTACCACAGTTGATTGAAATTTATTTTGTTGGTTACAGTTTGATATAATAGCATTAGCAGAGCTCGTGGCAGTTTCCCGCGTATGTTCTATAGTCTGCCTTGCCATCTCAGCTTCCTGCATGTGAAGAAGTGTATGATGTTTTCCTCTGCAAACTGAACATCTTCGCTTAGATAGACATTTGAATATGGCGTGCTTGTCACTTAAACAATTGAGACATCTCTTGTTATTTTTCACAAACTCACGCCTTTTGGTTACTTGCATTGCATTAAATACTGGGCAATGGTATATCAAATGACCGTCAGTTTCACAAATTGGACATTTTCCATCATGTAACACAATGTGATTTTTGATGGATGGAGGTTTTTGGACTGAATTAGACCTTCGTTTGGTTGAGCTCCGTAAGGATTCTAATGCATCACCTCTCCGTAATAAGAAGTCAAAGAATTCTTGGATTGAAGGAGATTCCTTTTCAGCGGTAGTTTGTGCCCATAGGCCCTTGGACTCTTCGTCTAATTTATTTACTAGTATGTAAACCAGCCAGGGGTCTCGGTGTTCACCTTGCGTTCCTATTGCTTTCAAGCCTCGCAAAACCTCATCAGAAGTGTCCAACAATTGCTTGATGTTGCAATGGTTCGCTTGATGGAGTGATGGTTGTTCTATGAAACTTCTAATGAATGCATTTATAGTATGCCGTTTCCTGTCATACCGTCGCCTCAATTTTTGGAGGGCCTTAATACAGTTTACTTCAGTTATGCTAAAATGGCGCAAAAGACCAGCAGCTTCACCCCGAAGTAATCCCTTCAAATACTGGAACTTTTGTACCGGTGATAATGACGTTGAATCATGTATGGATGATACGTACATATCATAAAAGGATTGCCATTCAGTATAGTCACCAGAAAACATTGGAATATTTAATTTAGGAAGCCTTACATCAGCTCCTGTTTGAGTTGCATTTAATGGATTTTTGAGGCTTGCATTACAATTGCTATTATTAAATCCCAATTTGCGAATAAGTTTATTCAATTCGGTGATTGCCTTATAATAATTTTCTTCATAATCCATGTCAGGCTCTTGAGCAATATCAACTACAAACATGTTGTTTTCGATTTCTGTGAACCTTTCCATTAATGTCTCCACGCGGTTCAGCTTAGCCTTGGCTTCTTCGATTGTCATTTCAGTTGATTTCTTCAAACTCTTTAAAATGAAGGTCAATTTGCTTTTGTTGACCGACCGTTGCTTTTTTAGTGAATTTATGTCTGCCATTTTGAATGTTGTACTTACAGTGAAAACGTGGTATTTAAATTATGATATTAATGTCTCTTACAAAATGAAAGTAAATTAATTAAGGTAATGAATTTCTACTTATCAACTTGATGTGACGTTGTATGATTGGTTGTAAATTCCATACGATGAATACAGATTGCTTCAATAATCCGGCTCGAAGGACCAAAATGATGGGGCACACGCCAATTAGGATTGGATACTTGTCGTATCAATGCTGTGCAAGTATTCCCACGCGATAAAAATGGACTGCATGTTGTTGAGGTTGATGGAGCACACACCGATTAATATCGAATCTGTTGTTTCCACGTAAAAAATAGAAAATTTCCCCTTTTTTTAAGAAACGTTACAATCTTTATTACCAAGGAATTTTTTTTCTTTTATTCAGTAACACATAGAGAAAAAGGTAAGTTGTAAGTGTTCGACCTTTTGTTTTATGACAACTGCCCTCAAGCATTTTGACAGCACGTGTATCTCCCTTCCATCACTCGAAAAGACAGCATGTTTATTTCCCTTCCATCACTTGACAAAACAGCACAGATAATTCAAAGGCATGTTTATGAACACAATTGTTTTAAAACAAGTATTTAGAAAAAAAAATTACACGCGCCACACGCGACGCGCAACACGTGACACGCCTCACGTCATCTCGAGCCAAGTTTAAAACAAGTATTTAAAACAAAAAATTACACGCGCCACACGCGACGCGCAACACGTGACACGCCTCACGTCATCGCAAGCCAAGCACTTACCAATTGTTTTAAAACAAGTCCCATCAAATTCTGACTGGTAGAAGTCGCGATATAAAACCGGACAAACTGACAAACTGATAAACTGACAAACCCACACACGTACGCTAGAAAAATTTTCTTGTCCTCTGATTATTAGCTTCGCCCTTCGGGCTCGCAATTAAGTTTTTTATAATCATATCCGTATTTCCTTGCACTACATTTCCTCTTTCCTGCATGTTGCACGTCAAGTTCCGTGCTTTCTGCTTTCCAGGCAGAGAAGAGAACTTGGCAGGAAGAAATGAAAATAAAAGACTTTTCTTTAAATTAAAGTATTTAATTTTATTAAAATGTTAATTCTAAACAAGCCCACTGTCTTCGGCTTGGCTGCAACTTGTCTAGAGGATCTAAGTTTCTAATTCTTCCTCTTCTTCCTACTCAGCAGCTTTTTTTATACCCAATCTTCTGGGTTTAAACTATGTATGATTATAATGATTAACCAATCGGATCGATTTATTATCTATCGGTATAATCATCGACCAATAGTATCGATCCGATATCGATTCATTTATGGGTCCACCCTCATTTCTCCTCTTACGGGACATCAGTCCATATGCAAGGCAGCTATATCGTACTTATATAAAAAGTTCTGCGCTATCGTAAAATAAGTACGACAGGCGCTGCACTACATAAAGATCTTAATTTATTGATGCCTGAAATGGTACATACGAAAAGTACACACTATACAGATAGAGGCTAAAAATGCCTTGTAAGTGGTTTTGGTTCCCATACAACACCAATGGACCGTTTTTTAAGTACTCGTGCATTATGAAATCATACAAGCTAGTAATATTGATAACAATTTCAGCTTGCATCATTAAGATTAAGTTATTTATGGATTTTGGCGTGCATTATTGGAATGTCAAAGCCATGTCCATAAATAACCTCTTTATGTTGACATGAATGTGACTGTGTCGATAGCAGAGTGAAATATGGTAAGGGTTTATGTTGATTACAATATCCCTTCCCCCTGCGAATAAGAAAATTCTACCTTGAAGAGTTAGAATTTTCGTACTGAAGTCGAACCTGATGTGTATTAAGAGAGTCAAGGTTTACAATTTGTATGTTTATAAATGTACATATAATGTTTATATATGTATAAAAACTTTTTTTTTTGCAGTAGCGTGTGTTAATATGTATATATAAATTATGTATAGTAAATTAATAATAACTTTTGGTGTAATATAGGTTTTTTTTTGTTCTATGTTTATAGAATGATGATTTTGTATAGTATATAAATATAGGTATTTGTTATTTTTTTTATGTATATATATAAATTTTTATTTTGTTGAAATTTATAAAATATTTATTTATATATATAAAAGAATGAAAATGATATAATATATTTGTAATATGGTTTTTTTTTGACGATTTGTATTTTAAGTTTTTGTGGGCACCGTGGCTCAGTGGTAATGCACATGGCTGCTGCGCAGGAGGTTTAGGTTCGAATCCCAGCAACACCAAAAGTATTTTTCACGGTGCCCCACCTCTCGCGAATGGGTGACAAACGTTCCGAGAGTAATTAATACCTTGTCACGGAAAGCTTCTCAATTGGCCGTTCGGATCCGACCTTAAATTGTAGGTCCCCTTCCATTTGTGTCCAAAAAATTAACATGTGCAGCACAAAATGGTCGCGAGAAGTTAGGCCTTGGACCGCAATGGTCTGTCGCGCCAAATATTATTATTATTTTAAGTTTGTTTTATTATTATTTTCTTGTGCTGAAATTTATAAAATATTTATTTATATATATAAAAGAATAAAAATTATATAATATATTTGTAATATGTTTTTTTTTTTTGAAGATTTGTATTTTGAGTTTGTTTTATGTTATTCTAATTATGTAAGGTTTTAATTGAGATTTTTAAGAGATATAATAGTGATTTTTTTTGCAAGATAATTAGTAGGTATATTATAAAATTAAATATCATGTGTTTTCGTATGTTTTGTTTCATTCATTCGTTTTGAGAATACTTTTAAGCCAATTATTTATTCAGAGTTGCAAATTAGTAGAGAGATATTAAGTTAAGAATGGATAAGAGGTGGGTATAATTTTCTTTAAAGATGATTTTTAGGATGCTGTTAAAAAGATAGGTAAAAATTGTTTTTATATGAATTTCCTCTTATACGTATTGTTCGGATGTTTGTTGTTAAATTTTTAAAACGAATCTAGGGGTTGTTTCTGGTTTGTCGTTTTCCTGTTCGCGGATAGCGACAATTTCAGTTGTGTTTTGTTCTTCTGGGGATACTAATTGATTTAGTTTCCAAGCTTTGTATTTGTTTATTATTATTATGATTATAACGGAAATGATCATAAGGTAAATTAACCCATAATGATGAATGTTGTGTATATTGAAACTTTCAAGGTCGGTTTTTTCTGTGTTTTTTAAATCTTTTATTTGTTTGGACAGTGTGTCTAAGTCTTTTGAGTCAGAATTTCGTATTAGTGCTACTTCAGGAAGGAGAATTTCATTCGTGCGTTTTTGTGAGAATGAATTTGAAATATTTATAGGGGGTATGTAGAAATTATTCAGTGACAATGTTTTGAAATAGGAATTTCTTATAGTCAAGTCCATTGATTTGATATAACATTCGTCTGTTATTTCTATGGTTCGTCAGTTTGTTTACATTTTCCTAGTTCATTGATTGTCATGTCATAATGATGTTCTCTGTCATAATCTATTACTAAATGTGATATATCAGGTTTTATGAAAACTAATTTTTCGTTTACTTTTGTTGGAAGAGGGATTACTTTTGTGTTATGGATTAGTGGTATACCTATTTCATAGATTACCTTTTCTTTTAATACCCGGGTTTGTATAGTGTACTTATTTTATAAATAGAGAGGGTATCGTAGTTAGTTATTTGTGGGACTTGTAAATCAGAGTGTATTTGTTTTCTCATTGTCGACAAGATTGATTCCATTTGTTCTGGAGAAAGTATTGACGGCGGGTGAGGTTTGTCAAATCTATGTCTAGTTACTAGGTCTGTTATATCGCTAATAATTCTAACGTATCGCATTAACATTATTGTTGTTAAAGAAGTAAGAGCCTTCGTTTCCATTTGGGCTGTCGCGTCATGTTTCTTTTTAATAATGTTTTGTATTTGTGCTTGAATTTTATTTATTCTCTTTTCTATGTTTACAAATTCTCTATCCATTTCGTCTTTTGATTTGTTAAGGATGTTATGTGTTGTCTCTATAATTAGCGTCTGTTTCTTTATTAATGAGTGTAGGTGCTTTTCATTAGATTTTACTAGCTGTATTTGTTCGTCGTATTGTTTTGCATCTTCTTCGTTAAGTGTTCCAAAAAGTATTTTTCCTGCGATACCTATAGCTCCGAATAGAGATCGTTTTTTACGGTAGTTCGGCCGCAAGTTCTTTAGTTTTTTTTTAAGTTCTTCACATATTATTTTTAATTTAACTGTAGTATTTTCTATGATACTTAATCCTTGATCTAATTCAGTTATGTCCCTGAGTACGGATTTTGGCTGCAAATGTGAAAAACTCACATCTTAACCGCAAGTTCGTAGTATTAGTAGATATTGTGTGTAGTAGTATGATTTTTAACGCATGCGCATAATTTGATTTTGCTTTAATGTCAACAGCAGTGTTACTCGTTGCTTCCACCTCAAATAACAAAAATGCTACAATAAAATAATTTGCTTGGGTAAGTAAAATTATGGAGTTATCGCTGAAATGCATTTACGGCAAAAATTAAAGAATAAATTTAGAGCACATGTTATCGCATATGAGAAAACATCAGTTTTTGTTGCATCTGATTCTTAAGGTAATATGTGTTCTAAATATTGAGTTTAGTAGTGCACTAGTTGTGGTTTCGTTCATAATTTCGGTGATCACAGCCAAAACCTTCTCTACAGAAAGCCCAACTGTTTCGCTGATACACAGATACATGCTTTTAAAAATCCCAAATGTTTATGTAATGGTAATCAACAAAGAGCAAAATCCATATTAAGTTTTTCTGTTTCCCAATACCACATCTTGCGTTTCTCGCTCTTTGCACTACCACCAGTTAGCGCGTTTCATAAAATGCGTCTGCTTATTTTTTGTACACTCGCATCACATCCCACAAACACAGACGCGTTTGGGATAGTTTCACTGCATTAGTATGCGTACAGTTGGGCTTTCTATAGAGAAGGTTTTGATCACAGCTAACAATTATAACGCCCACTAATACATGTGTTCTAAATTTTCTCTGCCTTCGTCTCGGTGTTTGCTCACATTTATTGTAGCATTATTTGAAGCCCGTATACGTGTACATGCAAGAAGCAAATTATTTTATTGTAGCATTATTGTTATTTGAGGTGGAAACAATGAATAGCACTTTGGTGAGACTTTTTCACATCTCACCTAGTTTTGAGTACGTGAGTTGTCGTCTGCATGAGACAAAATCGAACCGATTCAGAATTTGTACTAGAATCTGTCATTAAATTACACTAAGCCAAAAGAAGAAACATCACACAACTTTAAAATTGTATGGTATACAACTCGTACGTATACGAACTGACATCTCACATTCAGGTGAGTTTTTCACATTTGCGGCCAAAATCCGTACTCAGGTATACAATTATTTTCCATTTATTAGAGTAAAGCTGCACGGTTCCTAGCGCCTCAAAATATATCCCTGGATTATCTTTTATAGGATTTATATTAATTGCTGTTGCCACCAAAGTTAGGGCGCATAAAATTATTGTTACCATATTCATAGTTGGGTTTTTCATCTTGTTTTTTTTTTTTTGAAGGTGAACAAAAAGGGAACAAAAATAATTAAAAGAAAAATAACATTAGTTAAGGATACTTTGTTTACATGTGTATATTATTTATTCATAAAAAATCTTTAAATCATTATTATGTATTATTTTGTCTTTTCTACCAAATGAAACTATTTTTAATACTTCGAAAGGACCTTCCCAAAGGGTCGAGAGTTTGTTTTTTCGTGTGTGATTTTTGACTAGAACTTTGTCACCTATATTAAAAATTTTCTCATTACTCTTGTTATCACCTTATCTTGTATATACCTTTTTGAAATGTTTTTCTGGTTTATAAGCCTATGTTTTGCTGCTTGGTAACCATGCTGTTGTTTAATTGACACGACGTACATATTTGTATATGGTTCTTAATGGATGTAGTCATTGTAGGCCAGTAATATTTTAGTTTAATTCTGGTTCTGGATACTCCTTGGTGTCCTCCAAAAGGTGTTTCATGGTATTCGGTTAATACTGCTGCTATTTGTTCATTTTTGTTTAAGATGATTTTGTTATTGGTGTATAAATTTATCGATATGTTTAGATAATGAAATATTTTTTCTAGAGTTGTTTTAAACTCATTTTTAAATTGGTCTTGAATATTAGGTATGGTGATTCCTATCGTCTCACAATTACTTTTGTTAATTTTATCTTTAATGCTCGTTATTGTTTGTTCAATCATAATTTGGTCTTTCTGACTTCTTATTGGAATTGGTAGGGTACAAATATGTATGGATTTATTTTGGTCGTTCGTATGTGTTAAAATTTTTCCTAAAGCAGGTTTAGTGAATTCATCGATTAATTTTTTTAATTCATTTTCTTCCCGCGATTCTATTGGTGGTAAAATAATAATTTTATGTTGCAGATTTTTAACTGAATAGATAGATTCTGCTCTTTCGATTAAATTATGAGATGAAACATGTTACAGTATATCATTTGTTGTTTTTTTAGTATCTTCTGTATTGACAATTTTTGCTTGTGATCTTGTTGTTATTAATACGTCCCTTTTACTATTTTCGTGCGCTGCTTCCACTACTACGCGACTGAGAGCGGCCGCGTTAACGTTGTATTTCCCAGGCTTGTATACTATGTTGTATTCGTATTCGTCTAGAGTAATTCTCCATCGGGCTAGTCTGGATGTGGGGTCTTTGAGATTCATTAGCCATGTCAGGGGACGATGATCCGTGACTATGGTAAACTTTCGGCCATATAAATAAGGACGGAACTGTTTGACTGCATATATGATAGCTAATAATTCTTTTTCTGTCGTGCTCTATCTGGTTTCAGCTGAATTTAGAGTGCGACTGCTATAACATGGTCGGTCTTCGCCAATTTCACCTTGCGATAGTACTGCTCCTACTGCATGGTCGCTGGCATCGGTCGTTAGTAAAAAAAAAATTCAAAGTACTCCTTGACCATAACGTCCGGTATTGTGCAGAACATGTCTCTTTCGGGAATTGAGTTGAGAATTCTTAGGTGTCCCTCAAGGTCGCCTGGTTTATACTTATATTCTAGTTGCTGCTTTATAGCGCTTCTAGCAGCAGTCTTCCTACTGAAGATTTGTAGGGGCGAAAGCCTTAGGATAGCTTCTAAAGCTGTCGTTGGGCAGGTACGCATAGCTCCTGTAATACCTAGACAGGCAATTCTTTGAAGCTTCTGAAGCTCGTTTGCCGTTGTTCTTTCGAGTACCTTGGGCCACCAAACTATGGCCGCGTACGAGATTATGGGTCTCACCATCATTGTATACATCCAATGTATCATCTTAGGATTGAGGCCCCAGGTTCTGCCGTAAAGTCTTCTGCAGGCCCATAAGGCCCGTGTAGCGCGTTTAGTAGCAGACTTGATATGAGAATTCCAGTTAAGTCTTTTATCAAGGATGACACCGATGTATTTGACCTCGCTGGAATACGTTAGAAAGGTGCCTTTTAAGATGATTTGTCTTAAGTAAACCAATCTTCTTTTTGTGAAAGGCACTAGAACCGTTTTGCAAGGATTGATGGATAACCCTTCCCTGCTGCACCAGTCCAAAACTTGTGAAAGAGCACCTTGCATGACAGCAGAAATGGTCGTGCAGTGTTTGCCCCTAATAATAATCGCCAAGTCATCAGCATAGCCAATGGCGATGTAGCCTGATCTGTGTAGATCAACCAAAAGATCGTCTATGACTAGTGACCACAAAAGGGGAGAGAGGACTCCGACTTGGGGACAACCCTTGACTGCGGTCACAGACACTGACACTCCTCCTGAGGATGAAGTGATATCTCGACTCTCAAGCATAGCCCTAATCCATAGATTGGTCGAGACTTCGATACCCTTGTTGCTAATAGCTCTCTCTATTGAGTCATAGCCAGTGGTATCGAAGGCGCCTTCAATGCGCACAAAGCAACCTCCTTGGATCGAAAAGTTCCTTCTATCTTCTTAACAAGATAGTGGAGTGCACCTTCAGTGCTTTTGCCTTTTCTGTATGCAAACTGACTTGAGTGCAGAGGGGCAGACGCCTCTAGCCGACCTCTGATATGAACATCAATGAGTCTTTCCATGACGAAGCGAAGTTACATTTGTCTGGTTGTAATTTTAGATTATGATTTCTAAGTCTGTGGAATACCTTGGTCAACTTACGGTTATGTTCCTGTAAATCATATCCATATATGACAATATCGTCCACGTATACGAAACAATCTATTCCTTGTAATCCCATTAGTACATTGTTCATCTCTCGTTGTAAAGTTGCTGGCGCGTTTTTTAATCCAAATATGCCGATATGGTTTCCTATAGATTGGTATTTCAGGATAAGTGATAATTCAAATGGTCTCCTTCATGGAAAAACACGTCGTTAAATTCTCGACATAATTTTATTATGCTGGTTTTTTCTTCCATGTTACAACGTTCCAGTTTTAGAGTGGATTCTAATTTATATTTTACAGGACCTTTAGATGTATTCATCTCTATAACGTCAAAATCCTCTAATTTATCCCATTCCAGTTTCCAGTCTTCATTATGCAAACGCATTTCTTCATCATTGCTATTTAAAACCATTATTTGTACCTTATTTTCTGATGATTTTACGGCTGTGGCTGCTACGTATACTTCGGGTTGAATTTCCTTTTTAAATTCTCTATATTAACTTCACTTGCCCGTGGGTCGTCGGTCGGTCGTCGGTCGTCGGTCGTCGGTCGGTCGTCGGTCGGTCGTCTGTCGTGGATTCTTGCGATCAATTTTTAACCCACTTCCCATGGCCCGATTTTATTGAAATTTTGCACACATGTGTATTTCCGGAGACAACACTTTCTATTAAATTTTGAGGCCCCTCGGGCTGCGGGGTCGGGGGGCTCCCAAACAAAAATTTTAAAAAATTTACCCGATTTTCTTCAAATTTTACACACATGTGTATACCCAATAAACAATACTTTTTCGAAAATTTGGTAGTGATCGGGTCCCGGGTTCGGCCGCAAGGCCCTTATACATTTTTTAAATATCTGTACTGGCATCAGATATTCGTCGCCCTTTATGGACTTTGTGCGGTGTGTGCTGCGCAGTCGGCTGCGCTGCATGGTTTTGTTGGTGGTGGAGAGAGAGAGACAAATCTTAGCGCACGCACAAATGAACCCAGCAAATGAAACGAGACATACATGTTTTATGCTTACTTCAACTTACATTTTTATTATATACTGAATTGTATTTTTATTGATGTCGTTTTTTTGTTGTCGATATCAACTTACAGATAGAACAACAAGTTTTCACAATATTCTGTTATTTGGCGTTTTCATAAATTAGTTCAGAGCAGTCAAAGAGTTCTCAAGATAAATGTTCGTGTTTCTTATTTGCTCAGAGTATGAGCGTGCTCTAAGTGCTCAGAATAAAATGATCTGAGCTTTTTCAATTTTAACATCTGATGTCAAATGTTTGTTTCGATGATTTTCTCCTACAATAAAAAAAAATGGCCCAGGATCGAGGGGCTCCCATATCAATTTTAGAGAATTTAGATGAAAAATTTTAATTTTTATGGGTTGTTTTTTTAAATTCTCTATATTAACTTCACTTGCCCGTGGGTCGGTCGGTCGTCGGTCGTCTGTCGTGGAATCTTGCGATCAATTTTTAACCCACTTCCCAAGGCCCGATTTTATTGAAATTTTGCACACATATGTATTTCCGGAGACAACAATTTTTATTAAAATTTGAGGACCCTCGGGCCCCGGGGTCTGGGGGCTCCCATACAAATATTTTACAAAATTTTACTCGATTTTCTTCAAATTATATACACATGTGTATCTGTGATAGACAACACATTTTGTAAAAAATTTGAAGACCCCGGGCCCCGGGTTCGTGAGACCCCATAAAATTTTTTTTAAAAAAGAACCCGAATTTCTTCAAATTTTATATACGCATGTATTTTCGATAGACAACACTTTTTGTAAAAATTTTGGAGCCCCGGGCCCCAAATTTTTTTTTTAAAAAATTAACCCGATTTTTTTTAAAATTTATATACGTGTGTATCTCCGATGGACAACACTTTTTGCAAAAATTTTGTTGGCCGGGTCGTGGGCCCCATAAAAATTTTTAAAAAAATTAACCCGATTTTCTTCAAATTTTATACACCTCTGTATCTCCGATGGACAACATTTTTTGTAAAGTTTTTGGAGTGAACGGGCCCTGAGGCCCAATGGGTGCTCATATAAATTTTTTAAAAATTAGCTCGGTTTTCGTCAAATTTCGTCTATAGTGACGTTTAGACGGCATACGAGTATATTTCAGAGGGTGCAGCTTTATTAGCCAAAAACAATTGGGGTAAAATACTAATTATATTGCACGGTAATTTCAATATAAACTTTGCCAAGCCATAATCACATGTATCTTAAATGACTGAATATCATACACATGCGGAAATACAGAGTCGGGCAATTCATTACACAAAATTTTTGAGCGGCTAAAGAAGGAATGTTTGAATTTATCGGTACGTCCGAAGATAGGTCTAAAGCTGTTTTCGTTAGTATTATAAAATATAAATAAAAACAACCCATAAAAAAAAATACAATTGTTCATGTAAATTCTCTAATAGGAGATGGGTATGTGTTAAAATTTGAAGAAAACCGCGCTAATTTTTAAAAAAATTACATGGAAACAACGCGGGGTCAGGGCCCGATCACTCCAACAAACTTACAAAAAGTTTTGTCCATCAGTGATACACATGTGTTTAAAATTTGAAGAAAATCGAGCTAATTCTTAAAAAATGTATATGGGCCACCTCGGGCCTCAGGGCCTCACTCCAAAAACTTTACAAAAAAGTTTGTCCATCGGAGATTCACATCTATATAAAATTTGAAGAAAATCGGGTTAATTTTTTTTGAAAAATTTTTATGGGCCCACGACCCCGGCCACCAAAATTTTTACAAAAAATGTTGTCTATCGGAGATACACACGTATATAAAATTTAAATAAAAACAACCCATAAAAATTAAAAATTTTCATCTAAATTCTCTAATCGCAGAAATTGATATGGGAGCCCCTCGATCCTGGGCCATTTTTTTTATTGTAGGAGAAAATCATCGAAACAGACATTTGACATCAGATGTTAAAATTGAAAATGCTCAGATAATTTTATTCTGAGCACTTAGAGCACGCTCATACTCTGAGCAAATAAGAAACACGAACATTTATCTTGAGAACTCTTTGACTACTCTGAACTAATTTATGAAAACGCGAAATGACAGAATATTGCGAAAACTTGTTGTTCTATCTGTAAGTTGATATCGACAACAAAAGTGATGTTATTTGATTATTGTCTAGTGAACAAGGAAAACAAACTGTGTATAGTTTAATGATCTAGGCAAAAAAGGAAGTAGCCATAGTTGAGTTTAATATACAGAATATGTATATGACATGTGTTACATTTGACAGATAAGGGTCTATATAGACTTAACAATATTAATCATCTATTCACATCAACACTCCTCCAGAATAGATATTAAAGTTCCAATTAATTATGGCATTACATATACTATAAGTTAAACAATTTCATTTGTTAGTTTTAAATTAGTCCAAATTGCTTTGAAAATATCATCTGCTTGTTGCTCACAACTGCTTTCGTGAGTATGTCAGCTAACATTTCATCAGTTGGTTTATATTGAATACTGATGAAACCATTTTCGAGCTTTTCACGGATGAACTCTGATTTAATTTCGACATGTTTCGTACGCGCAGATGATGAATTGTTGACTGCCAATTGTATTGCACTTTTGTTGTCACAATACAACACCATTTGTTTTGATGATGAAGGCAGAAGATCAAGTTGAAGTCGTTTGAGCCAAATTGATTCTTGTATTGCACATACCATGGCCATAAACTCTGCTTCGGTTGTGGAAAGTGCAACAGTCGGTTGACATTTTGATCCCCAAGAAACAGCTGCACCTTGCATGACAAAAACATAGCCAGTTGTTGATTTTCTTTCGTCAAGATCACTAGCCCAATCAGCGTCACAGTATCCTTTAATTTCATCTGATGATTTATGATACACCAACTTCCTTTCGATCGTTGCCTTCAAATATCTCAGCACGCGCTTGACAGCGGTCCAATGTGGCTTTCCAGGGTTTTTTGTATATCGGCTTAACAGATTTACTGCATAGCAAATGTCCGGTCGCGTTATCTGCGCTACGAACAGCAAACTACCAATAGCTTGCATATACGGTACGTTTGACATCTCTTGTTGTTCGTCATTCGATTTTGGACACATCCTGGCCGAAATTTTCTGATTTAAGTCCAAAGGTGTGGAGATTGGATTGCAATCACTCATACCGAATCGTTGAAGAACTTGAGATATGTATTGCGATTGGTCGATTGATATTGTACCAGCTGCGCTGTTTCGGGTTATTCGAACTCCTAAGACGAATGATGCGTCACCTAAATCCTTCATTTCGAAGTGCTTGCACAACTCGTCCTTAAGTAGTTTTTCGCGTCCTTCATCATTAGAGAAGATTAATACGTCGTCCACGTAAATAGCAACAAATAACATTTTGTTGCAATTCACCATGTAATAAATACATTGGTCGGCATTGGAACGCTTCAGACCAAATTTTATCAGTGCAGCATTCAGTTTCTCGTTCCATACACGACTTGATTGCTTTAAGCCGTATAACGATTTAAACAGTTTGCAGACTTTGCTCGAATCACCGATAAATCCTTCGGGTTCATACATATATATGTCTTCCTTCAGTTCGCCGTTGAGAAATGCTGTTACTGCATCCATTTGACGAATGTTTAGGTTGAACTTCGCTGCAATCGCCAATAGGAATCGAATCGAAGTATACTTTACAACGGGAGAAAACGTTTCATGGTAGTCCACGCCGTATTGTTGCGAGAAACCTTTTACTACCAGTCTCGCCTTGTGTCGTATAACTTCGCCGTCTGCGTTGATTTTGGTTTTAAACACCCACTTACACTTAATAGGTGTTTTGTCACGAGGTAACTCGACTAAGGTCCAAGTTTGATTGTCGTGCAATGATTTAATTTCTTCACACATTGCCTTTTTCCACAAATCCGCATTTGGGCTTGACAACGCTTGTGCAACGGTCTCAGGATCACTTCCAATAATTTCCTTTGCCAAGAAGTTATAACGTGTTGCGTCCATATTTCGAATGCGTTTGGACTGACGAAGTTGTTGCGGTACTTCTATAGCTTCATCTGGTCTATACGATTCGTCGTCATTATCACAGTTGCTGACGGATGTGTCGTTGCCATTGGATGTGTCATTCAAGAGCTCATTAACTGCACCATTTTCAACAGTTAGGCTCTCAGCTTCAATTTCGTTGACATTTTCAATTTTTGCGGCGTTGTCAGACGTTTCAAGTTGGTGGTCAGACGTTTTATAGATGGTGTTCCCATTGACAATGGAAGATTCATCATCACGAGCGCCACCTGAATTGACATTGTCGTCAACCTTATCATCATTGGTCAAGGTAACTGCCGGCGAAAAAGAAGAATTAGTATTTTTATCTAGTTTTGTAATTACCTGAAGATGCGAATTTTCATGAGGGTCTGACTCTATAAACACGACATCTCTGCTGATTACAACCTTCTCAAGTGCCATGTTGTACAACCGATATGCCTTCGATTCATTACTATACCCCAACATAATGCATTCAGTTGACTTTGTGTCTAATTTTCGACGTTTTTCCTTTGGTACGTGTACCATCGCTTTGCATCCAAACACACGTAGCATGGTCAAATCTGGTTTCGTTTTTGACCAAAATTCTTCTGGTGTTGTCGATGATTCACTCCTACATGGAATTCGGTTTATCAAATACGCTGCCGTTGATAATGCTTCGGCCCAAAACTTCTTGCTTAGACCAGAGTCGATTAACATACACCTAACTCGTTCAATGAGTGTCCTGTTGATACGCTCAGAAACACCATTTTGCTCGGGTGTATATGGTGCTGTTTTTTGATGCAAAATTCCGCTTTTTGCTAAAAAGGTATCAAACTGTCGATTACAATACTCCGTGCCATTGTCAGTGCGCATGACTTTGATTCTTCTTGAGCAATGGTTTTCGACGATGGCTTTGAAGTCCAAAAAGGTTTGGAAAACTTGGTTTTTTTCTTTTAACGGATACACAAATACTTTTCTGCTGTAGTCATCGACAAACGTAACGAAGTATTTCGCGCCACCAATTGATCGCTCTTGCAGCGGACCACAGACGTCGGAATGAATTAAGTCGAGCAAATCATCAGCGCGTTTACCAACATTTTTAAATGAAGCGCGCGTTTGCTTCCCTTCAATGCACACAATGCACTTGTTGTTTCTCTCACTCCATTTTACGCCAGTCCCTGCGTCACACACTTTTCTTAAATTTGCATCGCAAATGTGGCCCAAACGCCGATGCCACAAATTATTGTTCATTTTTCCATTGACATTCTTAGCTCTGTTCACAGTCATAGAAGTTTCATTTTTGACTTTACAGGTTGGCAATACACAGTTCAGCCGATACATATCGTCGACTAGTGTTGCTGTTCCTATTAGGTTGTTTTTTTCGTTAAAAATTTTGCAATTTTTTTTATCAAACACAACATGATTGCCGTTTTTAACCATTTGGCTTACAGAGAGTAAGTTAGCACATAAACCCGGAACATATTGCACATTGGTCAATTTTGCACTTGTTTTTGACGATCCATTTAATAGGGTTATGTTCACTTCACCAACACAATCAATTTTAAGTTTTTCTTTGTTTGCAACAACAACCTCTTTGTTTGTCGGAACTTGGTTTTGATGTACAATCGACTTGGATTTCGTCATGTGTGCTGAGGCACCAGAATCAATAATCCAATCGCATGAATTTTGAGTATTCACAGCAAAAGACGTGTACAGAAGGTTTTCATGCCTCTTTTTGTTTTTTTTCTTCGGACAATTTCTCGCGAAATGTCCCGTATCACCACAAGAATGACATTTAAAATTGGAACCTTTTTTGCTATATCGATTGTACTCTTTTGCTAATAGAGCATTATCACTATTTTTAGAGTCATATTTCACTTCTTGCAATAATAATGTTTTTACTGAGTCCGTTGTCAATTTTGTACTTGAATTTTCTACTGCCATTACAAGTGGTTTGTAATCGTCAGGCAGTCCAGCTAACATTAGTGATGCGGTTATTTCATCGGTTATTTCCAAACCAGCCTTTTTTACCTTGATGGAAATCATTACCATGCGATTTACGTATGATTCCATCGAATCACAGTCAGACAACTTCAACTGAACCAGTTCCTTCAGCAATGTCACACGTCTACACAAGCCGCTATCTTCAAATGCACTTGATAATGCAGTCCAAGCTTGTTTCGCAGTTTTTGCATTTGCGATGTATGAATAATTTTTTGTTTCCAGTAACAAAATAATTTCGGATTTTGCTTTCAGATCATTTGCCTTTGTCGTAGCATTTGCATCCTCAGCTAAACCATTTTCTACATGTGACCACAATCCTTTGATCACTAAATATGATTCGGCAGCAATTTTCCACACATCATAGTTTTCACGGCCTTTTAATTTTTCAATTGACGTATTTACTGACGCCATGTTACGCTTTTAATTGTGTACAAAAAAAAAATATAATTTTTTTTTAGAAAAAAAAAATTAATGAACACTAGATGCTACTTGAATTTAAATTAAATCACAAGACTTTGCTATGGAAATCCTGGGCCCATAACCTGATGTTATTTGATTATTGTCTAGTGAACAAGGAAAACAAACTGTGTATAGTTTAATGATCTAGGCAAAAAAGGAAGTAGCCATAGTTGAGTTTAATATACAGAATATGTATATGACATGTGTTACATTTGACAGATAAGGGTCTATATAGACTTAACAATATTAATCATCTATTCACATCAACAACTTTGTGCGGTGTGTGCTGCGCAGTCGGCTGCGCTGCATGGTTTTGTTGGTGGTGGAGAGAGAGAGACAAATCTTAGCGCACGCACAAATGAACCCAGCAAATGAAACGAGACATACATGTTTTATGCTTACTTCAACTTACATTTTTATTATATACTGAATTGTATTTTTATTGATGTCGTTTTTTTGTTGTCGATATCAACTTACAGATAGAACAACAAGTTTTCACAATATTCTGTTATTTGGCGTTTTCATAAATTAGTTCAGAGCAGTCAAAGAGTTCTCAAGATAAATGTTCGTGTTTCTTATTTGCTCAGAGTATGAGCGTGCTCTAAGTGCTCAGAATAAAATGATCTGAGCTTTTTCAATTTTAACATTAGATGTCAAATGTTTGTTTCGATGATTTTCTCCTACAATAAAAAAAAATGGCCCAGGATCGAGGGGCTCCCATATCAATTTTAGAGAATTTAGATGAAAAATTTTAATTTTTATGGGTTGTTTTTTTAAATTCTCTATATTAACTTCACTTGCCCGTGGGTCGGTCGGTCGTCGGTCGTCTGTCGTGGAATCTTGCGATCAATTTTTAACCCACTTCCCAAGGCCCGATTTTATTGAAATTTTGCACACATATGTATTTCCGGAGACAACAATTTTTATTAAAATTTGAGGACCCTCGGGCCTCGGGGTCTGGGGGCTCCCATACAAATATTTTACAAAATTTTACTCGATTTTCTTCAAATTATATACACATGTGTATCTGTGATAGACAACACATTTTGTAAAAATTTTGAAGACCCCGAGCCCCGGGTTCGTGAGACCCCATAAAATTTTTTTTAAAAAAGAACCCGAATTTCTTCAAATTTTATATACGCATGTATTTTCGATAGACAACACTTTTTGTAAAAATTTTGGAGCCCCGGGCCCCAAATTTTTTTTTTAAAAAATTAACCCGATTTTTTTTAAAATTTATATACGTGTGTATCTCCGATGGACAACACTTTTTGCAAAAATTTTGTTGGCCGGGTCGTGGGCCCCATAAAAATTTTTAAAAAAATTAACCCGATTTTCTTCAAATTTTATACACCTCTGTATCTCCGATGGACAACATTTTTTGTAAAGTTGTTGGAGTGAACGGGCCCTGAGGCCCAATGGGTGCTCATATAAATTTTTTAAAAATTAGCTCGGTTTTCGTCAAATTTCGTCTATAGTGACGTTTAGACGGCATACGAGTATATTTCAGAGGGTGCAGCTTTATTAGCCAAAAACAATTGGGGTAAAATACTAATTATATTGCACGGTAATTTCAATATAAACTTTGCCAAGCCATAATCACATGTATCTTAAATGACTGAATATCATACACATGCGGAAATACATTTCATTACACAAAATTTTTGAGCGGCTAAAGAAGGAATGTTTGAATTTATCGGTACGTCCGAAGATAGGTCTAAAGCTGTTTTCGTTAGTATTATAAAATATAAATAAAAACAACCCATAAAAAAAATACAATTGTTCATGTAAATTCTCTAATAGGAGATGGGTATGTGTTAAAATTTGAAGAAAACCGCGCTAATTTTTAAAAAAATTACATGGAAACAACGCGGGGTCAGGGCCCGATCACTCCAACAAACTTACAAAAAGTTTTGTCCATCAGTGATACACATGTGTTTAAAATTTGAAGAAAATCGAGCTAATTCTTAAAAAATGTATATGGGCCACCTCGGGCCTCAGGGCCTCACTCCAAAAACTTTACAAAAAAGTTTGTCCATCGGAGATTCACATCTATATAAAATTTGAAGAAAATCGGGTTAATTTTTTTTGAAAAATTTTTATGGGCCCACGACCCCGGCCACCAAAATTTTTACAAAAAATGTTGTCTATCGGAGATACACACGTATATAAAATTTAAATAAAAACAACCCATAAAAATTAAAAATTTTCATCTAAATTCTCTAATCGCAGAAATTGATATGGGAGCCCCTCGATCCTGGGCCATTTTTTTTATTGTAGGAGAAAATCATCGAAACAGACATTTGACATCAGATGTTAAAATTGAAAATGCTCAGATAATTTTATTCTGAGCACTTAGAGCACGCTCATACTCTGAGCAAATAAGAAACACGAACATTTATCTTGAGAACTCTTTGACTACTCTGAACTAATTTATGAAAACGCGAAATGACAGAATATTGCGAAAACTTGTTGTTCTATCTGTAAGTTGATATCGACAACAAAAGACGACATCAATAAAAATAAAATTCAGTAAATAAGTAAGTTGAATTAAGCATAAAACATTTATGTCTCGTTTCATTTGCTGTGTTCATTTGTGCGTGAGCTAAGATTTCTCTCTACCACCAAAACTATGCAGCGCAGCCGACCACGCAGCACACACCGCACACAGTCCATAAAGGGCGACGAATATCTGATGCCAGTATAGATATTTAAAAAATGTATAAGGACCTTGCGGCCGAACCCGGGACCCGATCACTACCAAATCGAAAAAGTATTGTTTATTGGGTATACACATGTGTGTAAACTTTGAAGAAAATCGGGTAAATTTTTTAAAATTTTTGTATGGGAGCCCCCCGACCCCGCAGCCCGAGGGGCCTCAAAATTTAATAGAAAGTGTTGTCTCCGGAAATAAACATGTGTGCCAAATTTCAATAAAATCGGGCTGTAGGAAGTGGGTTAAAAATTTATCGCAAGAATCCATGACAAATCCACAAACCCACAAGCCCACAAACCCACAAACACACGGGCAAGTGAAGTTAATATAGAGAATTTAAAAAAAAATCGGGTTACGTTTTTAAAAAATTTGTTGGGGCCCCATGACCCTCCAAACCCTGTCTCCAAAATTTTTTGAAAAAGTGTTGCCCTCCGGAGATACACATGTATATAAAATTTTAAAAAAATCGGGTTAATTTTTTAAAAAAAAATTGGGAACCAATAACCCTGGGGCCCGGGGTCTCCAAAATTTTTACAAAAAGTGTTTTTCATCGGAGATACATAAAATTTGAAGAAAATCGGGTTAATTTTTTTAAAAAAAATTTTGGAGCCTCAAGAGCCCGTGGCCCGGGGTCTCCGAAATTTTTACAAAAAGTGTTGTATATTAGATACACAGGTGTATAAAATTTGAAGAAAATCAAGAAAAATTTTGTAAAATATTTGTAGGGGAGCCCCCCGACCCCGTGGTCCAAAGGGCCTCACATTTTATATTATTTTAAATAGAAAGTGTTGTCTCCGGAAATACACATGTGTGCAAAATTTCAATAAAATCGGGCTTTGGGAAGTGGGTTAAAAATTGATCGCAAGATTCCACGACAGACGTCCGACAGCCGACCGACATCCGTGCCACGGGAAAGTGAAGTTAATATAGAGAAATTAAAAACTAGCTTATAATGGTTAGAATCTTCCATGTAAATTATTTAACCTGAGGCCATATCACTTCCATATTTTTATAGAAAGTTTTGTCATTATATTATCATTATATAAAAAAGTGTATATGTGGAAAAGTATTAAAAGGATATTTCAGAGTAATTATTCTATAAACAATGAGAGATGAACCGTATATTAAAGATAATTGTCTGATTTTGTATTAGTATACAGTCAGTACAATGATAAGCATAGTTAATTTAGTAAGAAGTGAATGGCGAACCATCTGTTATATAAAGATAGAAGACGAACAGAATTTAAAAAAAAAGCCGAAAGGGAACCAGCAGACAATGAACCAACAGAAGCTATACTGTCACTCATAAGTTCATAACCATCTCTACAGAATGCCCAACTGTTATGCTTTTTAACAATCATGCTTAAAAAAGATGAACAGAGCTAAATCCTGTTTCTCACTACAAAAACTTACGTTTCTCGCTCTTTTTCCTTTCACTGAGAGATTTTGTAATTTATAAATTACTAGCTGATTATCCGGCGTTGCCCAGGTCTTTATTCATCTCAATCTTCTATTAGGCAGGGGTGGGAAAAATAATGATATCTATCTTTAAGGTAAAATTGCATTTTTTTTAATAAAATAAGTATTTTAAATTATAAAGTATTCAAACTATAAAATAAAATTTAAAAAAAATAAATAATATAACTTTTCAACAAAACTTGGTTTCCGACTTATTGATCGTCATCGAAAGCGAAAGTTTTACTGGAAATTGCAATCTCTTAAATTTAAAAGGTAGATCCGTCGAAATGAGTGCTATACGTGGGATAAAAACTGCTTTACACTGTCCCTTTTCACTCCGGTCCATCCGGTCGCCGGTCGCCGAGTACCAATCTAAGCAACACTATGATCCCGAAAACTAATGGAACGACATTAATATTTGTCACCCTACCCCCTCCGGAAAAACAACTCACCCATAGAAGTGTCCTACCAACACTATTCATCTAAGTGACCCCGAGAACTATAGAATGGACACTAATATCGGTCATCCCGTTCAGTTATCTACTCCATCCCTCTAGGGCTGTTTTAGCATCACCATTCCACTCAGCGACCGCGAAAACTATAGAATCAATACTAATATCGGTCACCCCCTCCACTCAGTTATCGACCCCATCCCCATATGGCTGTATTACCATTACCACTCAACTCAGCGACCCCGAAAACTTTAGAATCAACACTAATATCGGTAACCCCCCACTACTCAGTTATCGACCCTATCCCCCTAGAGCTGTCTTAGCATCACCATTCCACTCAGCTACCCCGTAAACTATAGAATCAACACTAATATCGGTCACCCCCAACCACTCAGTTATCGACACCATCCCCATAGGGCTGTATTACCATCACCATTCAACTCAGCGACCCCGAAAACCATAGAATCGACACCAATATCGGTCACCCACCCACTTAGTTATCGAGCCAATCACCATAGAGCTGCCTAACCATCACCATTCAACTCAGCGACCTTAAAAACCATAGAATCGACACTAATATCAGTCACCCCCCCCCCCTCAGTTATCGACCCCATCACCTAGAGCTGTCTTACCATCACCATTCAAGTCAGCGACCCCGAAAACCATAGAAACGACACTAATATCGGTTATCCCCCTCAGTTATCGACACCATCCTCCTAGGGCTGTCTTACCATCACCATACAACTCAGCAACCCCGAAAACCTTAGAATCGACACTAATATCGGTCACCCCCCCCCTCAGTTATCGACCCCATCCCCCTAGAGCTGTCTTACCATCACCATTCAACTCAGCGACCCCGAAAACCATAGAATCGACATTAATATCGGTCACCCTCCCCCCCCCCCCATCTGCGTTATCGACACCATCCTCCTAGAGCTGTCTTACCATCACCATTCAACTCAGCTACCCCGAAAACCATAGAATCGACACTAATATCGGTCACCCCCCCTCAGTTATCGACCCCATCCCATAGAGCTGTCTTACCATCACCATTCAACTCAGCGACCCCGAAAACGATAGAATCGACACTACTATCGGTCACCCACCACCCTGCGGCGATACATAACTCATCCATAGGAGCGTACTACCAACACTTTTCATCACGGTGATACCGAAAACTGTAGCAGAGGGGGAAGCAGGTTTTTTGCCTGTGGTTGGGGTGGCAGCAGCCTCCCACAGCCAAAAAACATGCTACCCCCCACCACCTATGTTTGATTCCTGATAGTAATTAATATGTGTACCAAGTTTGGTTGAAATTGGTCAAGGCGTTCCAGATCTAGTAGGCACAAATATACAAACAAATAAATTCTCTATTTTATATAAATATAGATAGATTAAAGAAAAGCAGAGAACCAACACAGAAGACACCATATGGGTTGCAAGTTGCAACTGCAAGGCTAAGAGAACGAGTAAGCAGAGCACCGAAGGGGACTTTCGAGTTTCAATACAATTACTAGTACTACACATATTTGCCGTATAAAGAGAGAGAGGGTGATTGCGTTGTTGGGGAAGTGGTATGGTATGGAAATAGAAGTATGTATGCATCAAAATGTTTTTCACTTTGAAACGCGCAGACAAAATATTCGCCATGAACTTCGTTTTATCTGGTTCTCTTTTTATTATGTAATTTGATGGAAAAGTTATTAAATCTTCCTAATATTGGAGTGATTAAACAAAGACAAGCCAAGTTGTTCAATGCTTTGTTTTTCAATTTATAAAAAAATTGAGTAATTTTAAAATAAATTAAAGAGAAATGAAATTTGAAGAAAGAATAATGTCGCTTTGAAGTTTGAATTATTATTCATCAATAAATTTTTTTTTGAATGGTTCTCTCCCTTCTGAAATTGATCAAAGAATTATTTACTCTAGTTACTTTAAACATGAGAATGGATAAGATAAGCGAAAATAAAAGGAAATAGTTGCAAGGAAGCTTGCAGGTTTTCATTGTTATATGCCTCTTTTTTGTAACTTATAGTTATATTTTTTTCTGTAAGACGACCAACACGAGAGCACTGTATCACTTTATGCAATGATGATAGAACAAGCAGAGCAGACTTTACTATCACTACGGCTGCGGTAAGGAATTAAGCAGCTGCGTAGCTTTTGCTGCACCAAGAAATGGCAGGCATTCGGTATGCACGAAATTGCGGCTACATTTTAAGCCGACTTACAGTCTGCTTAAAGGGCGACAATTTGACATTTACATTTTGCTATTTTTTTTTATAATGTACACACGCTAAAGGGGTTTGCACCCACCCTTATAATGCTTAGCACAGCGTGTGCATTAGGAAATTAGGGAGAGGAAAGGATGAGATGTCCAAGCGTTCCCAGTCGATTTTTCTTTTATTGCATTGGCTGGAAAAGTGAATTTTTGACCAAAAGCAGACACTGTGCAGCGTCTGAATTCTTGACCGCAGCCTACTACTGCATATGCTTCATTGTATGTTATTGAAATCACATACATCATCATCAAATACAACAGAATAAATAATTTATAAGCTGATCTAAATGTTCATAACAATTTATTGTGAGGTAGGGTGCATATTGCATATTGGATATTGCATATCACTGCACAAACACAGTAATGCAGTTGCGTCGATTGTAGTAGGCGAAGTATAAGCTGTTAAAAAAATGAGTGCATGTAATCTTTACGCGCGGTTGGAATGAAATTTCTTTGACGTTGTGGGCAATATAACGATTAAACTAGACGGCACAAATCGCTTGAGAAACGGCTCAGTTTCAGAAATTCCATTTCATAATGATCATATCCCAGAATTTCGATGAGAACAAGTTTTACAGTCGCATCTTATTCCTTATTTCTTATTTCTTATTCCGAATTTTATACAAATCGCTTGAAAAATAGCTTAGCTCCGAAAATTCCAGATCTTATTGACCATATCCTAGAATTTCCATAGGAAAAGGTCTTTTGGTCGCATCTTAGTACTGCATTCCGAATTTCATGCGAATCGCTTGAGAAATTGCTTTGTTCCAGAAATTCCAGACCATAATGATCATATTCCAGAACTTCCATAGGAACAAATGTTATAGTCGCATCTTAGTCCTACATTCCGAATTGCATGCGAATTGCATGCGAATCGCTGGAGAAATTGCTTTGTTTCAAAAATTCCAGACCATAATGATCATATTCCAGAATTTCCATAGAAAGTAGTCTTATAGTCGCATCTTAGTCCTACATTCCGAATTTCATGTGAATCGCTTGAGATATTTCTTTGTTCCAGAAATTCCACATCATAATGATCATATTCCAGAATTTCCATAGGAAGAAGTCTTGCAGTCGCATCTTAGTCCTACATTCCGAATTGCATGCGAATTGCATGCGAATCGCTGGAGAAATTGCTTTGTTTCAGAAATTCCAGACCATAATGATCATGTTCCTGAATTTCCATAGGAAGAAGTCTTGCAGTCGCATCTTAGTCCTACATTCCGAATTGCATGCGAATCGCTGGAGAAATTGCTTTGTTTCAGAAATTCCAGACCATAATGATCATATTCCAGAATTACCATAGGAACAAGTCTTATAGTCGCATCTTAGTCCCACATACCGAACTTCATACGAATCGCTTGATAAATTGCTTTGTCAACAAAATTCCAGACCCTATTAGCCAGATCACAGAATTTCCAAAGGAAGAAGTCTTGCAGTCACATTTTAGTCCTACATTTCGAATTGCATGCGAACTGCATGCGAATCGCTGGAGAAATTGCTTTGTTCCAGAAATTCCAGACCATAATGATCATATTCCAGAATTTCCATAGGAAGAAGTCTTGCAGTCGCATCTTAGTCCTACATTCCGAATTGCATGCGAATCGCTAGAGACATTGCTTTGTTTCAGAAATTCCAGACCATAATGATCATATTCCAGAATTACCATAGGAACAAGTCTTATAGTCGCATCTTAGTCCCACATACCGAATTTCATACGAATCGCTTGAGAAATTGCTTAGCTTAAAAAATTCTAGTTCCTCATGACCAAATCCCAGTGGATATTAAAAGTTTGACATAACATCTGTTAAAAAAGCAACATAACATCTGTTAAAAACGTTTCCTAACATCTGTTAAAAACGTTATCTGTTAAGTAGTGACATTTAACATTTGAGTTTGTAAACATGTACCCTCTTAAACCTTGGAGTGAGACGTTGTCATGTCAAAAGATATATTTATTTTATTTAAAATTGTTTTATTTTTAAGTTTTTTATTTGTGATTGTTTTATTCATATTTGTTTCATTTGTTAAAAGATTTATTGGTGGACTATTGCTGCTGTCTGACCCAATCAAGAGAACGTGTCCGTAAACATGTACCCTCTTAAACCTTGGAGTGAGACGTTGTCATGTCAAAAGATATATTTATTTTATTTAAAATTGTTTTATTTTTAAGTTTTTTATTTGTGATTGTTTTATTCATATTTGTTTCATTTGTTAAAAGATTTATTGGTGGACTATTGCTGCTGTCTGGCCCAATCAAGAGAACGTGTCCGTTTTCATTTCCCTGGAAAATTCTTTTCCCTGAGCTTGATTTGCTTGACGAGTTCTGCTTCTATGATTTTGCTGGTTTATCGCTGTGTTTGTGGGTGGTCCTCTGAAAGGATTTTGATATCGAGGTTGGTGTTGCCTGTTATGTGTGAGGTGGTTGTTTTCGTATCGTCCTTGATTTCTCGAAGTAATAGTTAGTGGATGTAGGTTGCTTTGTCCTTCGTTCCTTAATCGCGTTTGGCATTCCTGATATGTGTGATTACTTCTTTTACAGTACGAGCACACCAGGTATTGAACTTCTCGTTATATTTCTTTCAGGACGAAACTTGGCTGCGAAGTGTTCCGGTAACATGTCGTTTAGGTATGCCCATACCTTTTACATACCGTGCAAAAAGGTTGCTCCCTTGGTCTACTGAAACCTCGAATCATTTGGAAGTGTGGTTCTTTCCGCGACGATTGTTCATTAGCAAAGTTCGTGCTTTGCTTTAAGTCCGTTTTTCCTCGTGCTTTAATCAGAATCCTGAGGTCATGACTTCGTAAACCATCTTCGAATGCGTTGATCGCTAGCCGCTCGTTCTCTTTCACTAAGTACGCCCGAACGCTAGTATCACTGATATTTACATAAGTTGCCGAATTTAATGCACTTAGCGAATTACATATTCTGTCCCCGAATTCTTTCACAGATTCTCTAAGGTTTTGTTTTGCCTTAGATAAATCTCCTTGTATTTAGCTTAAATTTTTTTTTCTAATTCCTTAGTAAGATCAGACCATTTCAAAATTGTCTGATACTGTATTAATTTAAACGCGGGACCTTGCAACTTTGTTTTAACTATTTCAAGAAGCACTTGTGCATCTGTATTCGACTTAGTCGATGCAAACAGGATGTTTCCACACGCAATAGACTTATTTAATTTTCCCGGTGTTCCATCAAACTCAGGAACAAGATTAAACGCATCGCTTAAACTAATAAAACCTCCGCGTCTGTAGGCATTTCGAATTTTTTGATAGAATAGGGGTGGAAGTGAAATGGTAGTTCCTCAAACAGACGAACTCTTTTGGGTTGTTCGCGGGTAAAAATTTTTAAAAATTAAAAATATTTTTTTTTTCTAATCAGGAAAGGGAGAGAGAGGGGAAAAATACTTTTTGCAACTTGGAACGTAACGAAAACCTTTTTTGTTTTTATGATTTTACTCGCGAAAAACACGTATACCCACTCATGCACAGAATTTTTTAATATATATATGTATAAGATATGTAAATTTAAATTATTGAATTTAGGCACATATGTATTTAAAAAAAAATTTCATTAAAATTTACAATTTATTGTTTGTTGAAATATAAGTATATTATATATATAATTTTTATAAATAACTGAATTTTCAGGGCTTACTTTTTTTAATAACTGACTTTGTTGGTGTTGGTGTTGGTGTTAACGAATTCTTCGGTCTTGTCCGGTTTTAGCATTTTTCTTTTTTTTTTGTTTTCGTCTTCTTCTTCCTTTTTGCTTCTTTTGTTCCTTGTCCGGGGATGTCGTTGCCAGGTAAGCTCACGCTCTACTGGTTGGTAACCCTGGTCTTCTTGTTTTACTGCCCACAGTTGGCTAAATACCTTCGCTCTAAAGCTGGAAGGTCTTATGGTCGTGGGACTTCTAAAATATTTTCACTATCACTACCCTGTTTTGGCCGGGATTTACGCCTTTTTTTTTATTTTTTTATTTTTATTGGGGTTTTGTTTTTTAGTTTTTGGGATTATCCCACCGCTGCCACCAATTTGTTGCACGTCAAGTTCCGTGCTTTCTGCTTTCCAGGCAAGAAGAGAACTTGGCGGGAAGAAATGAAAATAATAGACTTTTCTTTAAATTTAAGTATTTAATTTTATTAAAATGTTAATTCTAAACAAGCAACTTGTCTAGAGGATCTAAGTTTCTAATTCTTCCTCTTCTTCCTAGTCAGCAGCTTCTTTTATACCCAATCTTCTGGGTTAAAACTATGTATGATTATAATGATTAACCAATCGGATCGATTAATTATCTATCGGTATAATCATCGACCAAAAGTATGGTTCCAATATCGATTCATTTATGGGTCCGCCCTCATTTCTCCTCTTACGCAACATCAGTCCATGTGCAAGGCAGCTAAATCGTACTTATATACAAAGTGCTGCGCTGTCGTAAAATAAGTATCTATCGGTATAATCATCGACCAAAAGTATGGTTCCGATATCGATTCATTTATGGGTCCGCCCTCATTTCTCCTCTTACGCAACATCAGTCCATGTGCAAGGCAGCTATATCGTACTTATATACAAAGTGCTGCGCTGTCGTAAAATAAGTACGACAGGCGCTGCACTACATAAAGATCTTAATTTATTGATGCCTGAAATACACTGTCGATCGGTCGCTTGGTTTAATTTATGAGTGTTTTCGTATGTCACAATCAACCCCAATAATCGGTTAGGTTTGAATATGGTACAAACGAAAAGTACACACTATACAGATAGAGGCTAAAAATGCCTTGTAAGTGGTTTTGGTTCCCACACAACACCAATGGACCGTTTTTTAAGTACTCGTGCATTATGATAACAGTTTCAGCTTGCATCATTAAGATTAAGTTTCTTATGGATTTTGGCGTGCATTATTGGAATGTCAAAGCCATGTTCATAAATAACCTCTTTATGTTGACATGAATGTGACTGTGGCGATAGCAGAGTGAGATATGGTAAGGGTTTATGTTGATTACAACATGCATATATAACCGAACTTTTCCATACTTTAAACATTATTCTAACACACTAACGCAATTTAGGACATTGATAAAATTTTACATGAATATCCATCGGGCCACTTCGTTATTAAAGACTTCAACGACAGTAAAAGGCTTAGCGAGACAGCCAGAAGTATTTTAATTGACAGCATAACGGGCGAATCCATTTCTCGGAAAGATTTTGCCTACATTGCCGAAAGGATCCACGAACGTTTCGGAGAAGATCAAGTAAGTATTTAAAATTTTATTTTCGTTATATCTGCAAATTTATATATTTTCGTAAATTTTAGAGTATATATTTCGCACCACCGAAACCAGGATCAAACGAGAATCCATCTGGCCGTTTATATAGCCGATACTACAACACCAAGCGTAGGCACAGCAAAAACGAGTTCGATTTTTCTGAAAGTAATCAACATAATGTCATAGATTCTTTGGCACTTGCAGAAGAATCTAATACAACATATGGTATAAAAAATAAATAGTAAATATCAAATAAATAGTGGACTAATAACATATTCTGTCTTATAATTATAGATTATTCCGCAGACATAAAGTGGTGACAATTGCATAAAGAGCCATGGGGCGAAATAAATATTCAATATTATATTAAAATTATGTATAACTAATATTAAATCTTCTATTGGTCTCAATTTCAAGATAAACTGTGATTTCGAGAAGCTGTTTCCAGAAAAGCAGCACTTATTGATTGAGCGTTGGGATTCATTTAAATCCTTAATTGTACCTGTCTTTAACTTTCGAATAAAAGATAAAGATTGCTTAGAGCTACTAAGCAATTTGCACAACAAAATCTATATTAAAGGTAGTTGGACATAATTGTCGAATTTTCGAAAAAAAATTATCTTTTTTTCAGGAGCAGAAAATGTAGTAGTATGTAATTTATTACATGCATTACTTCCGACATCTAATAGGCAGACACTGTACGTGGATGGAACGAAGAAAAGAAAAATCTTCAAACCCACTATAAAGGATTCACAGCGCTCAATCATCACAACAATAAGCCAGGCTAACGACCTCAACCCAACATTGGACCGGCTGCCAAATGAGAGGAGGGACAAAGGTAAAAGTTTGCAGCCCCTTATTATATATTGTCAGTTTGATTCATCATTTATCGTTTATTATAACGAAATCTATATATATAATAAAACAACCCATAAAAATTAAAATTTTTCTTGTAAATTCTCTAATCGGAGATACACACACACACACTGCGTGCTCGTCTTGTGGCAAAATCATCCACCAAATTACGCGGCGGCAGCGAACAGCGCTGCTCACAAAGCACAGATCTCAGACTTTGCCGTGATCTGATGCGATATAGCGATATTTAAAAATTGTATATTGGGTTCCCCAAGGGGCCGATCGCTCCAAATTTTTACAAAAAGTGTTTTGTGACACACATGTGTACAAAATTTAAAGAAAATCGGGTAAATTTTGTAAAATATTTGTATGGGAGCCCCCCGAACCCGAGGTCCGAGGGTCCTCAAATTTTAATAGAAAGTATTGTCACCGGAAATATACATGTGTGCAAAATTTCAATAAAATCGGGCCATGGAAAGTGGGCTAAAAATTGATCAGAAAATCTGACCAGCCAGCCAGCCACGTACACGCGAAGTTAATATAGAGAATTTAAAAATGAATTGCCACATGTTTGAAAGATCATCACTTGAGAACGGCTCGGCCGATTTGGCTGATTTTTTTTATTGTGTTCGTAGTTATAAGGACAAGGTTCCTATGAAAGAAAAGTCGGAAATTTTGGGAAATTCGGATGGTGTTTTTGTATAAAAATCTTAATAAAAAAAACTTTCAGTTTGACTTTTCTGCTGTCACATATTTTTATAACAACAATCCCGATTTTTTTTTTCAAATTTTATATGCATGTGTATCACCGATGGACAACACTTTTTGTAAAAATTTGAAAGAGATCAGGACCCGGGTTGGGGGGCTTCATACAACTCTCACCCGTGAGTGGAGTGATTTAAGCAACCGGGGATGGATTCGGGAAGTTCACATAGAACTGTCACCTGCGAGCGGAGCGAGCACAGTGATTTAAGCAACCGGGGATGTAGACGAATAATCCACCCATCTGGCAATAGATAATTAGTGCAACCCTTGCGAAGCCGGGGCGGGTCGCTAGTTATGTATAAATTCGATTCTCTATTGCCTTCTCTCGACACGTGCTTCAAAATATTTTTTTCCAAAAGTACTTTTTCGAAATTGAAACCGACGAAAGAGTTCCGCCTGATGTTTTAATATTGGTTAACAATTTAAAACAGAATTAAAAACATGTTTATTTGTCATTTGTACCCAAGACGGATATTCTTTTCCGAATTACATAATCTCGTTAATCGTTATAAACTCTGTTATGTACGCGTATACATATAAAAGAAATAAGCCATTAATATAGAAGAATAAAAAAACCCACCCCCAACCTATAAGATAATTTACATGAATATCCATTCACCTTTTTAAATCCCAAGCATTGAAGTTGGCAGTAATGCAGCATTGCAGCGATGGTATCTGAAAAAAAAGGAAAAGCAAAAGCAGAATCTCAACTTCAATAAAATAAAGTTCACTTACCTGTACAATGAGATAATCCTCAGCCGAGGTCGAATACATGTGTCGAATGCATGTGTAGAGTGCATGTGCCGAATGCATGTACCGAGAAAGCAAAACCAAAAATTGAAAAAAATCATTCTATGACAAACATTAAAACAGAGACGCGGTATCTATTTCCCAAATAAATTTTCCTTTTTGGTAAGTAAGCCTCTATATTATAGGCTTACACTTACCTGTTGATTTTGCACAGCACAGCACAGTACAGTGGAATTTGCCACCATTTCTGCATGCATGTAAAATGCATTGCATTTTCAATATCCAATGGAATTCAGGGCCAGGGGCTGGATGTTCCCCCAACCCTACCGACACTATATTTCAAAAATTCTCACACCCGAATTAATGAATAAAATTTAAAAAAAAAAACAAACAAACAAACAAAAGAAAAAAACAAACGAAATATAAACAACAAAAAAACACAAAAGTCAAACCACCCGATTTGACAACAAAAACAAATTACTGACGAATATCTGTCAATCGATATGTTGACATAAGTCACCTGTTCTAAATGAACTAGAGTGATTATAGAATGGCAAATGTTGGGGTAAAGTTGGTTTGAGGTGTAAGTGACAAGGACCGCCCGTCCGACGAGCTTAGCCGAGCAACCGCGAGCGTGTCGCGACGTCCTTGCCAGTGGCAGAACCCCTAGTGGGACCTCGCTCCATAACAACTCTCACATAATTTAAAACCAAATGATGATTATTCTTTTGTTAATTGCAACCAAATGTATAACCTAAAAAGTTTTAAACGGCATTTTAAACGATCCTGTAAAAATGTATTAAACTCATATATTGATTTACTTCAGAAACAGAACTTAACACGAAGTGTTTATTTATAATTCCTAATCATTTTATTAATTAATAAAAAATAAAATATAAAATTGAAAATTGAATCCTCTGAGTTTTTGTTATTTCCTTTTCAACTGCAAGAACAATTTTCGTATTAGAATTATCACGTATGTTATTCTGCAAGACGTAATCCATGTTATAGTAAAAAGGATTGTGATTATTTAATCATGTGAGGCATTATTTTCATGTCTAAACAACCACGCAAGAAATATTGTAGGTATCACGGAATGTGATTGATTAAAAATATTTATGATGATTCAATAACAGAAAATTGTTGATTAACAACGAACTTGTTTACCTAAAGATGCAGCATAGTAGATTATACACGAAACTGATCACGGGGTTGTTAATTTCAACAATAAAAATTGTACGGGTTTGAAAAATTAAATGACAATGCCACCTTGGTCAAATTAACAATTTTCCTTAGTTGACGCAAAATCAACCAAGGATATTTGTTGATTTTACCAATGAATTTCTTTGCGTGCAGGTATCCTCGGTAATCCACGTGCTGTGCCCTGCCTGGCTTCTACTAACAATACTTTCCGCTCCAGATGTGAAAACATTTTTCACAGCTTTCCAATGTTCTTGAATGGTTGTCGGCATTGAGCTGCTGATTGCCTCCACTCCTTGCGATAAATGATCCCTTAATTGTTGGACTAATGAGTATATCTTTTGCCGGTCGATGTTATACCTTGTCATTCGGATGATATTGTAGAGTCTTTGAAGTGATGCAGTACGTAACTGGATAGTAGCTACCATATAAGGTGATGATCCCGTACCATAACCATGTTGGCTCCTCGTGTGTTTCGGACGTCTAAAAGACAGCTCATAAAACGTCGGCTGATCGCCACATTGTCGATTTGGTTGGATGAAATGAAATTAGGCCTCTGCGTGCTGTGTGTGTCAGCAGCCCAGCCCACGGGGACTTCCGGAGGGTTTGCCGGATTTGAGTAGCACAGTGTTACACGTTGGCGATTGATACTCTCCCGCGTTGAGCCATCTTACTTCACTCACTCGCAGTATGTCCAAATTATTTCGACGAAACTCGCGTTCCAGTTAAAGATATCTGGCATTTTGAGGTCCTGCACTCCCTGAGTCAAGGAGCGTCCTCACATTCCAAAAACCAAAAGTCGTCACTTTTCCATCATTACATATCCGAGGCGTTGTGTCGGTTTCAGTAGCGGGCATTATTCGGTACCACAGGGTGCTAACCCACGATACCTAGACTAGAAACGCTAGACCGTTCACATTAGCAATTTTAGCATACATATATAAGAATTTATACACATAGTTGCCCGGGGACCACCATTAGGAGGTAAAGCAAGCACTACATCACGAACTTGGTTGTTGTGCTACTGGCTCAAACCAAGTTTTGAGCAGTCAGTAGTTTCCCGATCAATCGCAATGCAGATCCCCCCAATGAATGACTGAATGACTTGCGCCACGGCAATAAGGCGGCCTATACCTTTTATTAAAATTAAAATTAAAATAAACTTAATAAAAATAATAGTACTGTTATATGTTGCGTGGGAGGGGGGGGGGGTGTTATAGGTGGGTCTTGAAGGGTCTTGGTGGATGGGGAGACGATAGCGTGGTGGGGGCAGCCAGGCAACGCTGGGTATTTCAGCTTGTACAATACAAATATATAATACTAGCGGAAATACCCGGCTGCCCCATCCCGCTGACAACCACCCCGTTTAACACCCGCCCACTGACGCCACGCCCACTGACCTCCCGCCAGCTGAAGATGTGTGTATAGTAAGTGATCGTAGGTGCAGAGGGAGTTTTTTTTGCGAGTGAGATTGTTGAGTCCGAACAAATTTTAGAATTACAAAAAAAAAACGCCACGTGCATAACAAGCCGATTCGTTTACGAAAGTCTGTTAAACTCGAAAATTCTTAACCCTAGTACATTATTCTTGTTTTTAGTATGTTTTTGATAAGCCTTGAATTCTTATGTCAACACGATAATCGACCCATTTTAGGAACACAAGAGCTTAATTTCAGACAATTGGAAAATTGTAACCTTAAGTTAAGCCTACACATTCTTAAATATATCAGAAATAAGAACAATCCTTACTTAAATCAAGTTTTATTACTTTAACAAAAAGCATTAACAAACTTAAAATGAGAACAAATATTCTTGTACTTAAGTTTCTTTCGGATTGCTTCAATAATGTCATATCTCAATTTAAGATTGCATGGTTTTAATTTTCGAAATTCGAATACCGAATCCATCGCCCCTCGCCACCACCCAAAGAAAACAAAAAAATCATTAAATTTAATTTATTCATATTTATTTATTTATTATTTTCATATCATATTTATTGTAAAGAAATGCTTAAATATACTTAATTCTTTTGATTTTGATCAAAAAATTTTACAATTACTTAGGAATTGAAACAAATGATAATCATAATATCGAATATTAACAAATCTGGAGCTCTTGAATGTGATAATTTTAACCAAGCTTTCAAAAACTCGTAGCTATCCAATTGCTTTAAATCCGTATGACGTATGTGAAATGTTTTTTTTCCACTTTTCACAGACTTCGTTTAGCGAAGTTTTTAGTGCAATTGCAACTGACTCATCGATTTCCACAGGTTTATCTTTTTGGTCTTGTTGGTAATTATATAAAATTGCTATAAAGTTATTATTGTAATAATAACTGTGCAGTCCGCACATACCTAAAATACGTATCACGTACATCATCATTCCCACGCGACGTTATCAGCACACAACGCTGCACATACTTAAGTTGCGTACACCAGCATTTCCCACGCGACGTTATAAGCCCACAACGCATTACACTGCATGAGAGTGTAATACGTTCGTTATCTGTCGGGTTCAGGATTTGCCTTGTGGAGTACAACACATCACAGCCTTATCTTCATCCACCTCCTAGGATGGAAGAAACACCAAACCAGATAAGTGATAAGCAAATACCATACATGACTTATCTTATGCGTATGGTCTTATCACCAAAATGTAAAATAAAAAAACCATAGAGATAAGACGTGTGATATGTGCATCGTCTTATCACCAATGTAATATATAAGCGCTATATCCCACATGAAGATTATATGTATATTTAGTCTTAGATTTTTAGTATAAATAAGAGGAAATTAAATAAAATTGTACACACTTTAAAAAGGTCTTTCTTTGAATGAACTACTGATTCCCCCTACCCAAGGTAAGGGTCATTAGTTTAAATCAAAAACACAAAGCTGCTTTGAATACCGATTCCCCCCACCAGTGGTAAGGGTCAGTATATCAAGGCAACTCCAACATTGGTCCTTCGAGCGAAAAGGAACCATTCTTCCAAGGAAGAATATCAGACAAAGCGTTTGGCACGGCTTAAACAGTGTCAAGTCAAGCAAAGCAGTATCAAATCAAGCAAGGCGTGCGGCACAGCTATAAAAGCATGTGGCACATTATCAAAAGTGTCCAGCCACAAGCAACATATAAAAATAATTCTCTAAAATGGAAATGGACGATGCAGTACAGGACCAGAAGGCAGTAGTGGACTGCATACAGAAGGTATTCAAAAAGTACAAGCGCGAGTCATACTCCCGGAGAACCAAGGTATTCACTACAGCAATATTGAAAGAAATTGAATCCCTGTATGATGACCTAAAAAACAGGCATCAGCAAATAACAGAACTTGGCGACAATGCCGATCATTTATACTTTACCACAAACTATTATGATCAGGTTTGCTCTCAAGTAGAAAGAATTAAGGCGGATTTAAATGAAAGAATCCGGGACCTTGATATCACCAAAGAAGCGCCAACATCAAAGGCACCTCTTGACGCAGAGCCGGATGAGACAAAGCGACAGGCCACGAAACCCATGGCGACAACCAGCAAAAAAACAAGGTTTTCTGCAGACTTTAATCTTCATAAAGAAAAACCACAAAACTTGGAAATAAAACGACAATGTTTTAGAATCCATGAATTAACCAATGCTCTTCAGGATTGTACTATGATTGATACTGAATCATCAAAATCCCACATTGAATACAAACGTTGGTCAATTAATGAACAGTGGATGAAAATTAAGCTACACCATGAGCAGATAGTACAAGACGAGAAAAAATTCGAAGAGAATTACTTCTCCGAAAATCTATTTGGCAAGGCACAAAACAATTATGAATCCACAATGGCTAAACTTGCGGACACAGAATCCAAATTCTCGCAAGCAAATGACAAAATAAATTCACTCCGGCTTCCTCGAGTCAACATTCCACAATTTGATGGCCACTACCAAAAATGGACTTCCTTTCATGATCTTTTCCAAAAGATTGTTCATGAAAATCAATCACTGGCCAAAATCGAGAAGATGCAGTTTCTAAAAACATATCTAAAGGGAAGCGCGGACAGCGTCTTAAGGCATCTGGACATATCGGAGGCAAATTATGATGCAGCTTGGGAGCTTGTATGCAACAGGTTCGACAACAAAAGAAAAATATTTGCCAGTCAAGTTGATGCACTACTTAACCAGCAACGCCTTACAACAGAATCCGTAGAAGGTCTACGCAAGTTGTATGACACAACAAAAGAAACTGTCCATGCCCTATCCTCATTAGGTATGGATGTAAGCTCATTCGGTCCAATCGTCACACACATTTTAAGAGAGAAATTAGACAAGGAATCTCAGAAGCAATACGAAGTCTCATTAAACAATCCGAGGGACATCCAGGACTTGGAGGACTTCCTGAAGTTCCTAGAAAAGAGGTTCCAGGGGCTAGAGACCTGCCAGCCGATGGTGGTCAATTGTCAGCCACACCATGGGAACACAAAAAACATTAGGCCGAAGAGTGTAAAAAATTGTTATACAGTTGCACAGAACAACATGCAATGGTATCCATCCCATCTATCATTGCCAGGAGTTCAGAAACATGTCACCTGAACTAAAAGTACAAAAATTAAACTCTAAGAAAAGTTGCATAAACTGTTTAAACACAAAACACCAGCTAATGCAATGCCCTAGCAAAACAAGATGCAAGACGTGCAACGGAAAGCACAACACATTATTGCACGAGTTTTTTGCTGAAAAGGTTGCACCCACTACCAACCACAATCATCACAAGGTCCAATCGCTAACTGTCAAAAGAACAAACGAGCACGAGGCTCTTCTAGCAACGGCATGCGTCCTGGGCAACGGATTAATGCTAAGAGCATTAATTGATCAAGGTTCTCAAGCTTCATTCATCACCGAAGCAGCAGTTCAGAAAAAAAAGAAGCATCAAACGTAACCGTCATCGGAATGGGAGGATGTGAAGCCGGAAGGATCAAACACAAAACAACTCTTCACTTAACTCCAAGTTCGATTCAAGCTATTCTCTACACGTAGAAGCGTTAATAATGAAAACGTTGACAAAATATCTACCCGAATATGATCTGAGGTACAACTTGGAAGTCGTAAATAAGGTAGTCTTGGCAGATCCGCAATACAACAAACCTGGACAAATAGACATCATATTAGGAGCTGATGTATTCAGAGAAATAATTCTCAATGGAATTATCAAGGAACAGACATCATCTGTAGTCGCACAACAAACACAATTTGGATGGATCCTTTCCGGATCTCCAACCAAAAATAAAGGCAACAAGCATATTATAACCGGCCTCATCGCCACTACGAGCTTAACGGAAAAGTTAACAAAGTTCTGGGAAATAGAAGATGTTAAGAGCCACAGCGAGCTAAAAGTAACGGAGGAGCACGACGCATTCTTCAAAGAGAACACAACAAGGGACAAGGAAGGAAGATATACAGTTCGTCTTCCTTTTAAGTCAGGAGCACCAAGTCTCGGCGAAAGCAAGGGCGCTGCTTTAGCTAGATTCAAGGCATTGGAAACCAGATTTGCACGCGATACCAAACTAGAAGCCGAATACAAAAATTTCATAAAGGAATACATAAAATTAGGCCATATGAACTTGAGATCAAGTCCTACCAATGAACTTGAAAACTGCTATCTTCCACATCATGCAGTGTGGAAACGCGACAGTCAACAGGACAAGATACGAGTCGTTTTTGACGCCTCTGCCAAATGTCGAAACGGACTCAGTCTAAATGACGTACTAAACATTGGCCCAAAACTACAGCAAGACATTGTCGTCATTTTGCTAAGATGGAGAAAGCACAGGGTAGTATTAAAAGCGAACATCGAGAAAATGTATCGTCAGATCAGAATGCACGATGATGACAAACGCTTTCAAAGAATTCTTTGGAGGTTCTCGCATAAAGAGCCAATCAATGAATATGAGTTAGCAACGGTAACTTATGGTACATCAATTGGCGAACGATGAAAGAACCAAGTACTCTACAGCATCAAAAATACTGGCTAATGATTTTTATGTAGACGATGTATTGACAGGATTTACTTCGAGAAGCAAAATTGGTACAGCGCGAACTACAAGATCTGTTGCAAGCCGGTGGGATGCATCTAAGAAAATGGAGTAGCAATCGACATGACCTGATAACAACTATTTCAGAAAACGAAGTTGAATCATTGGACTTTGAAGAACCGATTAAAAAATAAAAATTCAAAGATGGTTCGATTTCACAACAACTCAGACATTGCAGCTACACGGGTTTTGTGATGCATCTAATAAGGCATATGCAGCAGTGATATACGCAAGGACAATTTCACCCACTGGTGCAATACATATAACACTATTAATAGCAAAATCTAAGGTGGCCCCCTTGAAATATCACACAACAATCCCGAGACTGGAACTCTGTGGTGCACTACTTCTGGCAAATTTGATGACACAAACCAAACGAGCACTTGGAATTGACAACGTAGAAAAATACGCCTGGACAGACTCCGAAATTGTTTTGGCATGGATTAAAGGAGGGCACCATCGATGGAAGACATTCGTAGCAAATCGCGTTTCGGAAGTCATCATCATGATAATCCAGCGGACATGGCTACAAGAGGGACGACCGCTATAAAACTACGACTAAACAACCTATGGTGGTTCGGCCCTGCCTGGCTCAAAGGCAGAACAATGCCTCAGACAAACAAAACTATAGAAACCACGCTTGAACTCAGGGCCAATGAGAAAACTATTACAACAAACGCCCGAATCAATGATCAAGATGACATCATTTCAAGGTTTTCCAATTTCCAACGCCTCTTAAGGGTAACAGCATGGTGTCAACGTTTTATAATGAACAGCAGACCTGGTGTCAGCAGCAAAAATCACGGCTTACTAACAGCTACGGAAATCAAAGATGTGAGAAGATCCATAATCATCATGGTTCAAAAACAGGAATTCCCTGAAGAATGGGACCAGCTTAACCAAGGCAAATGTGTTGGCAAAAAGAGCATCCTACTTTCACTGAACCCCTTCATAAAAGACGGAATAATAAGGGTAGGAGGACGGCTGGAAAAATCCGAATTAATATACGAAGCAAAGCACCCGATTCTTCTTCCATACAAGCATCCTCTTACATCAATGATCATAGACTACTCCCACACAGCAACAATGCATGGTGGTAGACAAGCGACACTGGCCCACACCAGACAGGAATATTGGGTAATCAATGCAATAAGCGCCGTGAAACAACGATTGCATAGGTGCGTCACATGCTTTAAAACAAATGCTAGACCACTCGAGCAAATAATGGGGCATTTGCCAAAACCACGAGTTACAATAAGCAAACCATTTACCCACACTGGAGTAGATTACGCAGGCCTAATATCACTAAAGCTTGCGAAGGGACGAGGCTCAAAGAGCTACAAGGGTAACATTGCCGTGTTCATCTGTCTAGCTACAAAGGCAATACATCTGGAAGTGGTCAGCGAATTAACAGCAAAGGGATTCTTGGCAGCGCTTTCAAGGTTATGCGGTCGACGAGGAAGAATTTCACATTTATATAGTGATAATGGTACGAACTTTGTATCAGCAAATAAAATACTAGATTCATTCTCCAAGAAGGAAGGCTCGGCTTACAACAATGATATTCAGAGAGAATTAACAAATTTATCCATTGACTGGCATTTCATACCGCCGGCGTCTCCCCACTTCGGGGGGCTATGGGAAGCTGGAGTGAAATCTGTAAAAACCCATCTCAAACGCATTCTGGGAAATGCCCTACTATCATACGAAGAGCTTTCAACATTACTGATAAAAATCGAAGCATGTCTCAACTCCCAACCACTGTGTCCAATAGACGACGATCCTAGCATTTTAGAGGTCCTAACTCCGGGCCACTTCCTCACAGGAGGAGCAATCACAGCACTACCAGAGGAAAACATTAATGACGACAAGCTGGATCTACTGAACAGATGGCAGCTCCTTTCAAAACTACATCAAACTCTCTGGAAACGTTGGAGCAATGAATATCTGACACGGTTGCAGCAGCGCCCGAAATGGATGATCACAAGGCCCAACATAAGACCAGGAAGCGTCGTCCTGATTAAAAATTAACAATTGCCTTCCACTCAGTGGGCATTGGGTCGAGTTCTACGCGTCCACTTAGGGGATGACGGTTGCGCTCTAGTTGTCAACTTAAAAATAGGACAAAAGGAAATACAGAGGCCTGTAGCAAAAATCTGTCCTCTACCAATAAGTGACAATGAACTACCAATCACCACAAGGAAAGCAGCGGTAGAAACACATAAACCTTCCGCCACAAGGGAAAAGGTGAAAGAAACACCTCCAATTGAGAAAACTTGCGCAAACGCCTGTGTTTATGTGGTCTCCAGGCCAGCACTTCCTAATGTGCCCAGGGCATCGACTTCAAGGCAGGGCAAGCGTAAAATTCGTCCAATTGGTCCAACCTGGTTTAACACCGAAAGGCCCACGACGCTACCCAAGGCACAACGATGCAAACTTGGCCAATTACTACTAAGCTCACTACTCGTAATGTCTTTCGTCAGCACTGGCCACTGCGGTTACGAAATAAAGCAATTTAACTCTACATCGAGGAAATAAAGCAATTTAACTCTACATCGAGGAAATGGGAATAGCACACGTAAAACGAGGAGTTTTTAAAACGCAGATCAGCCTAACCTTAGATCAAATAAATACAGACAAATCATCAGCAATTAACGCGACTCAACAAGCGAAGAATTTTGTGAAACAGGTGTTAAGTTGCATCCAACTACTCACTGCAAGGTTCTCATTCAGCATCTACAAGAAAGAAAAAATCATCTGGTGGCAGAACTTGATGGGTTGATCAGCAGAATCCACACAAGATCAAAGAGAGGACTTTTGGGGACAGTTCTACAATCTGTTTTCGGCGTAAACGATGACGTATACAGAGAATTGGACGGCCTGCGTGAAAATATACAAAGGCTAATTCAGTCCTCCAAACACCAAACGTCATTCCTCAGCGCTACAGAATCAAAAATTCAGTCACAGATTGCTGGGCTTAAACCAAAATTTGATAAGGGAATGGAGGACATCGGACTTATGAAGAAATCATTTAGGGCCTTGGACAAAAATACCAACTTCTAATTGCATATCTAGCGGTTGAAAACTTGTTGGGGGATTACATTAAAAAATATGATAATATTAATAGGGTCGCCTTCAAGAGAGGAGATCTCAGAGAATTGTTATCTACCACTCAATTGAATGATATCATCAGCAACGCCAACCAAAAAATGCCCACTCACCTATTTGTCAGCAGAACTTCAAGCTACCCCCCCGAAGGAATATGGGATTCAAACCTACTAATCATCCGGAGTTATTTCGACATACTGGGGTCAGAAAGATATGAACTTGTCAAGGTTACATCCGTGCCCAATCGGGTACGCAGCAACACCTACGAGGTCATGGAGATTCCAAACAACATATTAGCTGTCGACTACACTAGACAGCTATATTTTGAATTAGCCGAAAAGGAATTAAACTCGTGCAGTCACACTAAAAACTCAACAACGTGGGTTTGCATACCCTCAACACTCAGAAGAATCACTGACGACTCCAGTTGCATAATAAACAAGCTATTTCAAAGGTACAACAAAACGTGGTGCCCTACTAGAAATATTAAGATAACGAGTCTACTATGGACGCAGCTTTTCATGAGAAATTCTTGGATGTTTATCGCTCCTATGCCGACTGAAGTCGCCGCATATTGCGAGGGAGTCCGCAGAGAGATAACTCTCAACGAAACTGGAATAATAAAATTCACCGAAGACTGTCACATCGAGACATCACAAAATATAATCAAGCCCGAAGTGTTTCACGTTGTTCAATCACACTTTCATAACGTAAACATGTCATTGCTTTATCCCACCCTGAAGGACTCCACTAATGAAGGCCCTGAGCTTCCAGGAATCGTTGGAGAAACCATCATAAAACAGTCCGACGACATACTCAGTAAGGCAATCGGTAATCTAAGGGACGAACAGGAAATCACGGTATGGAAGTCATTCAAGGGATATCCGGTTACACATGTCAGCACAGCTCTAGTTATACTCATCATTGCAGCCTTGACATTTAAGGTCACGTCTGCTTGGAAATGCCGAAAACCCAAAACTACTTCACCGTCGAACATCGAACTCCAACCAGTGCCGCCACCAAAACGGAAGCAATGTCAGGAATCAGATTTCAACACATTCGAAATCGGGAGGGAAAATGTGCAGTCCGCACATACCTAAAATACGTATCACGTACATCATCATTTCCCACGCGACGTTATCAGCACACAACGCTGCACATACTTAAGTTGCGTACACCAGCATTTCCCACGCGACGTTATCAGCCCACAACGCATTACACTGCATGAGAGTGTAATACGTTCGTTATCTGTCGGGTTCAGGATTTGCCTTGTGGAGTACAACACATCACAGCCTTATCTTCATCAACCTCCTAGGATGGAAGAAACACCAAACCAGATAAGTGATAAGCAAATACCATACATGACTTATGTTATGCGTATGGTCTTATCACCAAAATGTAAAATACAAAAACCATAGAGATAAGACGTGTGATATGTGCATCGTCTTATCACCAATGTAATATACAAGCGCTATATCCCACATGAAGATTATATGTATATTTAGTCTTAGATTCTTAGTATAAATAAGAGGAAATTAAATAAAATTGTACACACTTCAAAAAGGTCTTTCTTTGAATGAACTACTGATTCCCCCTACCCAAGGTAACAATTGCCTTCCACTCAGTGGGCATTGGGTCGAGTTCTACGCGTCCACTTAGGGGATGACGGTTGCGCTCTAGTTGTCAACTTAAAAATAGGACAAAAGGAAATACAGAGGCCTGTAGCAAAAATCTGTCCTCTACCAATAAGTGACAATGAACTACCAATCACCACAAGGAAAGCAGCGGTAGAAACACATAAACCTGCCGCCACAAGGGAAAAGGTGAAAGAAACACCTCCAATTGAGAAAACTTGCGCAAACGCCTGTGTTTATGTGGTCTCCAGGCCAGCACTTCCTAATGTGCCCAGGGCATCGACTTCAAGGCAGGGCAAGCGTAAAATTCGTCCAATTGGTCCAACCTGGTTTAACACCGAAAGGCCCACGACGCTACCCAAGGCACAACGATGCAAACTTGGCCAATTACTACTAAGCTCACTACTCGTAATGTCTTTCGTCAGCACTGGCCACTGTGGTTACGAAATAAAGCAATTTAACTCTACATCGAGGAAATAAAGCAATTTAACTCTACATCGAGGAAATGGGAATAGCACACGTAAAACGAGGAGTTTTTAAAACGCAGATCAGCCTAACCTTAGATCAAATAAATACAGACAAATCATCAGCAATTAACGCGACTCAACAAGCCGAAGAATTTTGTGAAACAGGTGTTAAGTTGCATCCAACTACTCACTGCAAGGTTCTCATTCAGCATCTACAAGAAAGAAAAAATCATCTGGTGGCAGAACTTGATGGGTTGATCAGCAGAATCCACACAAGATCAAAGAGAGGACTTTTGGGGACAGTTCTACAATCTGTTTTCGGCGTAAACGATGACGTATACAGAGAATTGGACGGCCTGCGTGAAAATATACAAAGGCTAATTCAGTCCTCCAAACACCAAACGTCATTCCTCAGCGCTACAGAATCAAAAATTCAGTCACAGATTGCTGGGCTTAAACCAAAATTTGATAAGGGAATGGAGGACATCGGATTTATGAAGAAATCATTTAGGGCCTTGGACAAAAATACCAAGTTCTAATTGCATATCTAGCGGTTGAAAACTTGTTGGGGGATTACATTAAAAAATATGATAATATTAATAGGGTCGCCTTCAAGAGAGGAGATCTCAGAGAATTGTTATCTACCACTCAATTGAATGATATCATCAGCAACGCCAACCAAAAAATGCCCACTCACCTATTTGTCAGCAGAACTTCAAGCTACCCCCCCGTAGGAATATGGGATTCAAACCTACTAATCATCCGGAGTTATTTCGCCATACTGGGGTCAGAAAGATATGAACTTGTCAAGGTTACATCCGTGCCCAATCGGGTACGCAGCAACACCTACGAGGTCATGGAGATTCCAAACAACATATTAGCTGTCGACTACACTAGACAGCTATATTTTGAATTAGCCGAAAAGGAATTAAACTCGTGCAGTCACACTAAAAACTCAACAACGTGGGTTTGCATACCCTCAACACTCAGAAGAATCACTGACGACTCCAGTTGCATAATAAACAAGCTATTTCAAAGGTACAACAAAACGCGGTGCCCTACTAGAAATATTAAGATAACGAGTCTACTATGGACGCAGCTTTTCATGAGAAATTCTTGGATGTTTATCGCTCCTATGCCGACTGAAGTCGCCGCATATTGCGAGGGAGTCCGCAGAGAGATAACTCTCAACGAAACTGGAATAATAAAATTCACCGAAGACTGTCACATCGAGACATCACAAAATATAATCAAGCCCGAAGTGTTTCACGTTGTTCAATCACACTTTCATAACGTAAACATGTCATTGCTTTATCCCACCCTGAAGGACTCCACTAATGAAGGCCCTGAGCTTCCAGGAATCGTTGGAGAAACCATCATAAAACAGTCCGACGACATACTCAGTAAGGCAATCGGTAATCTAAGGGACGAACAGGAAATCACGGTATGGAAGTCATTCAAGGGATATCCGGTTACACATGTCAGCACAGCTCTAGTTATACTCATCATTGCAGCCTTGACATTTAAGGTCACGTCTGCTTGGAAATGCCGAAAACCCAAAACTACTTCACCGTCGAACATCGAACTCCAACCAGTGCCGCCACCAAAACGGAAGCAATGGCAGGAATCAGATTTCAACACATTCGAAATCGGGAGGGAAAATGTGCAGTCCGCACATACCTAAAATACGTATCACGTACATCATCATTTCCCACACGACGTTATCAGCACACAACGCTGCACATACTTAAGTTGCGTACACCAGCATTTCCCACGCGACGTTATCAGCCCACAACGCATTACACTGCATGAGAGTGTAATACGTTCGTTATCTGTCGGGTTCAGGATTTGCCTTGTGGAGTACAACACATCACAGCCTTATCTTCATCAACCTCCTAGGATGGAAGAAACACCAAACCAGATAAGTGATAAGCAAATACCATACATGACTTATGTTATGCGTATGGTCTTATCACCAAAATGTAAAATACAAAAACCATAGAGATAAGACGTGTGATATGTGCATCGTCTTATCACCAATGTAATATACAAGCGCTATATCCCACATGAAGATTATATGTATATTTAGTCTTAGATTCTTAGTATAAATAAGAGGAAATTAAATAAAATTGTACACACTTCAAAAAGGTCTTTCTTTGAATGAACTACTGATTCCCCCTACCCAAGGTAAGGGTCATTAGTTTAAATCAAAAACACAAAGCTGCTTTGAATACCGATTCCCCCCACCAGTGGTAAGGGTCAGTATATCAAGAGAACTCCAACAATAACTATTTTTTGTTGAGAATTGTTATAGTTATATTATTATAACTATTATTATTATTTGATTGTTGATGTGTCCTTTTATCAACCGTATATAAGAAACATATACTCATATGCTAAGAGTACTGAAATGTATAGTTTAAACAAAGTACTGTATTAACGATGGATTTATGGCAGGGTCGCCATGGTATATACAATGTAATATATGTAATTATTTACTGAGTATTACTGTTTTAATATGTGTTGGACAACTAGCATAATGCTCTTAGTCTTCACACTTTGGACTTAGTCCATGCAAAGTGATGTAAATGAGAGAAAAATGAGAAGACGTGTGTCTTTTTAGTTTCAAATTAACTCTGATTTTATTTAACAAAATCTTCTCCTTTTATACTATTTCTTACAAACTAAATATAATATAAATATATACATGAAGGTTGCATCGGCATCGATGCACATGAAATATCTTACATTATGTGTTCTTGGAATTCATTAGAATAGGGCACAATGCAAATGCCCTACTTCTCCTGTATGAATTACGTTGTCGCCTATGAACTGTCTGTGTCGTTATTTACCGATCACTTGCAGTTTGTTTTCTTAGGCGACTTGTGTAATTTATTTTGGTGATCTTTGTTTCGGTATTGTTGTGTTGTAATATTTCGTTCTAATTATAGATGCATGGAAATGCATCTTTATTGGGTGGCTATACACTTGTGTGTATGCCTCGGTATATTGTATACGGGAAGGTTTCTATGTAAGAATTCCTTCCTTCTTTAGATAAGAATATTATATGTACTTATGTGTGTTCTAAAAATAAATGTATGTGACTGAATTGGTAAACTTCATTATTTGTTTGTGTGTTTGATAATTTAGGGAGATTTTTATGTAACAATTCCTCCCTTTTTTTGATAAGAGGATTATTCTTGGAAGAGGAATAATTCTCAAGGTTTTGGATTATTATTATTTTTTTTTTAAAGCAAATAAGTTATTGTTTTTTTTTTTAATGCTTAGGTATAATAATGATACTAATGATACACATATAAAAGATATATGTATGTATGTATTCTTATTTTTATTATTTATTTTAAATTCATACAATATATATATATTTTTTTTTAAATATATTTTTTTTGTTCTTGTGTAGCTTATTTTAACGATATATGCTAGATATATGTCTTCTGTCTTTGTTTTATCTATTTTAATTAATGTAGGCGGTATTGGTGTCCTCCTAAGGTACCTCTATATCTATAATTTTTTTTTTTATTTTTTTTTTATTGAGACAGGTATTTAAATTTAATTCAGTTTTGTTTACTGACTTTTTTGTTAATTAAAATGCATTTAATAATGCTTATAATTTTTGTTTTTGTTTGTTTTTACGATATATGTTAAATATATGTCTTCTGTCTTTGTTGTTTTAATTTTATTACAGGCGATATTGTTATCCTCTTTGGGTACCGCTTTTTTCTGTATTTGTTCATTTGAAATTTTATTTATTTATATTTTTTTTTTGAGACAGGTAATTTTGATTTAATTCAGTTTTGTTTATAAAATCTAGTAATTTTGTAATTTTTATTTTTTTTTTAAAACTTAAATAGTAACGATATATGTAATATGTAAATTATTTTTTATTTTTTGGTTTTGTTTATAAGAATATTTAATAATATGTATTTATTAACATTTATTTTTAATATTAGGAAAATTGTTGTTGTTTTTACTTGAGATTATTTTTTACTAAACAACATTTTGACATATCTTGCTATATTAAAACTTACATTATTTTATAATGTTTACTCTACTAAACGTATTGAGGCAGTTTTTGACAGTGTCGGTGATTGAGTTAGTTGGCTTTTAGGTTTGCTATCCAAATGACCAAGACGTGAAGGTGAGATTTCACGAAGTTCCGAAATGTTGGGAGACGAAAATAAAAGTAGTAACCTAAGTTAAATGTTACGTATATTGTAGTAGGGTTATGTTATTCATAGTAAGGCCTTAAACGGTTGTTATGTACTACTATTTGTTTTCTTCCTAAATTGATAGTTGTGTTAACGGGTCCTTTAACTGCCGTAACAGAATAAGGTCCCCTCCAAATAGGTGCTAGTTTGCCCTTACGATTTTCGCTTTTAATGAGCACCTTATCTCCTACATGAAAAGTATGTGGTCTTACCATTTTATCATAATAACCTTTTGACCTATGTTTGCTGGCTAGTAAATTACGTTTCGCTATTGAATATGTTTTTTGAAGTTTATATCTCAACATGTGGTAATAACTCTCGTGGTTATAAAGAGGTTCAGGTTCTCGGTTTAAGTTAGATGGTATCTCAGGTGAGGAACCATAAAGGCAATCCATTGGGGTTAATTTGGTGCTGTCATGAACACTATTATTGTATACAAATGCGGCCGTTCTTAGATATTGGTCCCAGGATTTAGGATTTTCGTCGACTATAGTACGTATGTATTCTACCAGTGGCCGATGGGCTCGTTCCAAAGCTCCATTTGACTGTGGGTGGTACGCTGATGTTTGCAATTTCTTTATTTTTAACAACTTACACAGCCCTTTAAAAATGTCACTAAGGAAATTTGTCCACTGGTCTGTTACTATCTTCTCGGGAATACCGTACCGTGTAATTATTTGGTCGAAGACTACTTGAGCTACTGTTTGAGCCTCTGCATTTGGTATGGCATAGCAATCAAAGAATTTTGTTAGACTATCCTGGAACGTTAATATGTACAGGTTTTCGGAAAAAGATTGCTCCAAAGGTCTTACGATATCTAGATACACTTTATCAAAAGGTTTTTCGGCGATATCGGTGATGACCATTGGCATTCGGAAAGAAGGTGTCGCCTTCAAGGTTTGGCATTTTTACACCGTTTAATTTATTTCTTAATATCTTTGAGCATGTGTCGCCACCAATACTTTTTACGAATTCTTTTGTATGTTTTTATCACTCCCTGATGACCACCGAAAGGAGAGTCATGATAATCTTTTAATATTGTTTTAATTTCCTCGGGTTTAGTGATTTCCTCTATATTGGTTTTACTATTTATCTGTATTTCAGTTTGTGATTGATTTTCTAAACTGTCTGAGAGTTCGTTTATTATTTCTTCATCGTATCCTTTTCCTGATAGTCTTTTCTCACTTGCTGATTTCAGATTCTGTGCTTGTAATCTTGTAACTGCATTACATTGAAAAGCGTCTTTAGACTCATTCTCGAATTGTTTGTTTTCGAGTGTCTTGATTGTGGGTGTTGCCGTTGGTGTGTCCTTTTGTAAACTCTCCTGTGGAATTCGACTAAGAGCGTCGGCATTGGTATTGAATTTGTCTGGCTTGTACTCAATTCTATAATCAAATTCAGACAACTTGTGTTGGAAACGTACGAGTCGAGTTGTAGGGTCTTTGACATTAAAAATTCCTTTTAACGGCTTGTGATCAGTGTAGACCGTAAATTGTCGCCCTTGGAGGTAACATCGAAAATTTTTGGTAGCCCAAACAATGGCTAACAACTCTTTTTCTATTGTTGAGTAATTGCGTTCGGCCTTATTCAGAGTACGACTAGCGTAAGCAATGGGTTGGTCTTTACCAACGTCTCCTTGCGAAAGTACAGCTCCGATTGCTTCGCCGCTTGCGTCAGTGGTGAGGTTAAAAGGTTGGGTAAAATCGGGATAAATCAGAAGAGGAGGTGAGACTAAACGTTGTTTGATTTGATGGAATGCGTTTTGACATTTTTCTGTCCATGTAAACTTTACGTCTTTGCGGAGGAGATTGGTTAGTGGTCGCACTATTTTAAAAAACTGTGGGATAAACTTACGATAGTAATTAGCAAGCCCCAAAAAAGACTGTACTAGTCTTATTGTTCGTGGAACGGGAAAGTTTTGAACGCAGGCTGTCTTGTTGGGGTCTGGAAGTGCTCCTTTTTCTGTGCATATATGTCCCAAATAAACGACTTCCTTTTGCAAAAACTTGCACTTTTCCGGCTGCAATTTGAAATTATGTTCTCTTAGTCTGTCGAAAACCTTTTTTAGTTTGGCATTGTGATCGTTAAGATTTTTGCCGTAGATGACTATATCATCCAGATATACTAAACATTCAAGTCCTTGTAGACCAGTAAGGACATAGTTCATCAGCCTTTGAAAAGTAGCTGGAGCTCCTTTTAGTCAAAACGGCATACGTGTGAACTCATAATGTCCGTAATTAGTGCTAAAAGCTGTTCTGGCCCGATCTTCAACATCCATTAAAACTTGGTGATAGCCGCTGGCAAGATCGAGCGTAGAAAAGTAACGGGAATGACCGAGCTGGTCTAGAATATCCTCTATTCGAGGTAGGGGATAAGCATCGCCGATTGTTTTTTCGTTGAGCTTACGAAAATCGACCACCACTCTCCACCTTCTTTCACCATCTGGGCCCGCCTTTTTGGGAACTACGAGAAGGGGTGAGTTCCACGGGCTTTTACTGGGTTTGACTATGTAATTTTCAAGCATTTTCCTTAGTTGACCATTGATAACTTGTTTATGTATCTCGGGAAGTCTATACATTTTTTGATTTATAGGCGGTTGATCTATCACCAGCGGTATTTCATGCGTTATGGCCGTGGTGTATGTTAGCTCATCACCGCTTAAGTGGAATATATCACTATACTTATTGCAAAGATCTACTATTGCCTCTTTTTCCTCAGGGTTTAGATTGTTGTTTCAATTCTTGTTCGAACTGTTTAGAGCGCGATATTTTAAGTGGATCGTCCAGAGGATCTAACTCTGGGAACATATATCTGATGTGTTGAATTGAGGCAATTTGAGTTTTGCTCTCTCTTTTATCAGTATCGTCATGAGAATTTTTTTCCTCGCTTGTTTTACTTTGCTCGTCCTCGGTTTTCATGGGTACTAGTATGTAGTATTTTACCGGGATCAGTTGTAAAGTTAAATTAGTGACTTTTACAGGCTTTGTGGTCACATTTATTGCACCAATTAAAACGCTTTGGCCTGGTGGCAATATGCTATTAGACAGGAAGACTCCATTGCCAATTTCCTGTGATAAGCAGAGCATTTCTTCCTCTAAATCTATTGGAACGGCGATGACCGTTTGTGATCGTGCAGGTGTGCTGATGTGTTGATTTAGCACTATTTCCACTGACCTAAATTGATCATGGGTGCTATTAGATGCAGTCTTTGGAGCTTTGTTATCTATACGCATCGTTGAGGTTATGCAGCCAGCTTCTTGTATAGAAAAAGCCTTGGAGATGCTACAAGCGGTTTTTGTAACCTATTCGGGTCTCGCTTTATATGTAGTTGGTCTCACTTCGACTGCCCTTTTACGACACGGATTTCTGTCATTGTAATTCAGAGGGACGCTGAACTCTTCAGAGTTAGTTTCCGTGGAGGAAACTTTAGTAGTTGCTCAGGTCCCTTTACGTCACAATTTTGTGACAGGAAATCATTTAATCATTCTTGAAAATTGCAGGGTATTTGAGTTTTCAAATTTAACTTACCCTGGCAACTCCCTAAAGTATTTCCAGTTCCGAAAGGTGTTTGTATTGTACACGCATTTTTTCTATTTATTTGTGTTTCTGGTGATATCACTTTTTCGGTGATAATGCTTACCTCAGCACCGCTGTCCACTACTAGTTTTACATTGCCGTTTAGGCCTATATCTAATGGAAGCTTAACTGTAGAGACTTTAGGTTGTGGTTGCTGAGAATTCCCTAAATTTAGATTCTTATTTAATGTTGTCGAGTCGGGGAACTTCAGCTCGAACGCGAATCGTTTCCCTGATTTTTCTGTTCCCACCGGGTCTTTAACTGACATTCCGAATGTGTATGACCACGGCGATCACAAAAATCACATTTTCTGCTCATATTAAAAACCCGCGGTGTACCAGAATTGGGTCTGTTCTGATTTGCTTTATTTGTGTGGTTTCCGCTGCCTGTATCTGAATCATTAATGTGTTGTTTTAAACGGCGACAATCACGAATATCATGATTGTTCATTTTGCTATTATTACAGAAAGGAGTATTTTTTCTTGTGAAACAAGCGCTATAGGTATGCCCTTTTTTATGACAAAAACTACAAATTATGCTGGCAGTAATTGGTTGAGAAACTTTGGCGTTGCTAAAACGAACCTTTTGACTTTGCGACTGTGGGACCTTGGTGTTTTGTATACTAGAATTCGGGCTAAATGGAACTGCATGTGGGTTCATGTGATGATGTGATTGTGCAAAACTGTTGTTTTCAAACATGGGTCCGGGAATCAGAAAACTATTAGTATCTGAACAATTTCTAGGAAGCTGAAATAAAGGTAAATTGGGGTTTTGTTGTGTGTGAATAACTGATTGTTGAAGTCTTTCCATGTCTAACGTCTTTTGTATTAATGTGTCTAACGTCTCGTCCCTTAAGGTTAGTAAATATTGACAAAGATAAGGGTTTGTGACACCGCTTTTAAGTGCATTCTTGGCAAAATCCTCAAGCTGTGATTTCACAGCTGGAGCTGCCGCACTACCATACTTTTGGTCTGCCGCTTCCTTGCAAAGCATCAGCATCTGCTTTATCCTTGCGGTAAAAGCGATGAGAGTTTCAAAAGGGTGTTGTCTAATGGTTATTAGTTTATTTACCAATTCTCGATAAGTTTCCCTTGGTAAATAATTCCGATTGAGAAGTTTTTCGGCTTCCTCGAAACAGGTTATTGGGTTTGATATTTAATAATTTAAATATTTATAATATTATATTTGAAACGCTTGGTGTTCTTCTTCTGGTAAACATTATAATACTTTCTTACAGCACCCTAAAAAGGTCTGTATTTCAATACTTACTAGAGGACTTTGTCCGCCCGAGAATATGGGGACTAACTGAGCCGTAAGTTTGGCAATTTTACAATAATCGATGGACATTTTAAAAATTGCTTTATTTTTTTCGTTGTTTGAAAATTTAATTAATAATTCCTGTTCAGATTCAGGAATTGAACTATCTAGCCAATTAAGAAATTCCCTACTTTTGTCTAAATCGCTTACACTGTCTGAAACTTCACAGATATCTCCCTGACTACTTTATATGTTTTCTAAATGGAGAGAGTGCGAGAAATTTTGAAAATTTTTTAATTCTCTTTTGAAATCTTCAGTGCTTTTTTTAAATTTCTCTATGACACTTAGTCTTTGTTTTCGTGTCTTATTTAGTTCTAAGTTTAACGAGTCACACTGGAGAATTTGTAAATTTTTGTTTTCTCGCACTTCCTCGTATAAATTATTTAAATATGTGTTGAGACTAACTCTTCTTGGACTTTCCAGAATTGTTCCGCTTCGTAGTCGCCTTGGTGATGGGTGTTGGTTGGTATTTTCTATTCGTGTATTCGCTGCTAGCGTTGATTTTTCTTCACTCTGCGTGGGTTGATATTCTTCGGACAACATCAAACCTAAACCAGACGTAGTCTAGGGTTTAAAGTACAAGTTTGTTTTCTTTCTTATTTTATTCTTTAAGGATCAAGGATTTTCAAGCGCTTAGTTTTACTGTGGCTTCCCTGATCCTACCGGCTGCGCCAAATTGTTAATAATATTATATTTTTTGTTATTTTGTTATAATTGTTTTTGTATAATAATAATATTATACTACTATTATTGGTTGGTAATTGTATAAAATTGCTATAAAGTTATTATTGTAATAATAACTATTTTTTGCTGAGAATTGTTATAGTTATATTATTATAACTATTATTATTATTTGATTGTTGATGTGTCCTTTTATCAACCGTATATAAGAAACATATACTCATATACTAAGAGTACTGAAATGTATAGTTTAAACAAAGTACTGTATTAACGATGGCAGGGTCGCCATGTAATATACGATGTAATATATGTAATTGTTTACTGAGTATTACTGTTTTAATATATGTTGGACAACTAGCATAATGCGAAGTGATGTAAATGAGAGAAAAATGAGAAGACGTGTGTCTTTTTAGTTTCAAATTAACTCTGATTTTATTTAACAAAATCTTCTCCTTTTATACTATTTCTTACAAACTAAACATATAGGAATATAAATATATACATAAAGGTTGCATCGACATCGATGCACATGAAATATCTTACATTATGTGTTCTTGGAATTCATTAGAATAGGGCACAATGCAAATGCCCTACTTCTCCTATATGAATTACGTTGTCGCCTATGAACTGTCTGTGTCGTTATCTACCGATCACTTGCAGCTTGTTTAGGCGACTTGTGTAATTTATTTTGGTGATCTTTGTTTCGGTATTGTTGTGTTGTAATATTTCGTTCTAATTATAGATGCATGGAAATGCATCTGCTGCTTTGCGCTGAAGTATCGCATTTTTGCTTCTTGCTTCTGTTTATTATATTTTGCGTATAGCTTTCCACTAGGATTTGATTTCCCTTTTCTTGGATTTTTAGATTAAGATATTTTATTTAACATTTAAGAAATATACAATTTTGACTTAAAACTAAACTTATAACTATTATTAATAAGTGTCGGCTCAACAATATTCGTATTGCTTATAATTAAACAATATTTTTGACTACTTAATTTGCTACATGTTATATCTAAAGCAATTTAATTTTAAACAATAAATTCTAAAATAAAATAAAAATGAAAAAAAATATTAGAGGGGGTATAAAGAGGGCGATCTTCAGCCTCTGTAATGTTGATTGATGGCCTTCTCGTAGAAGGAGACGTCTTGATTATTAAGGATGTCGTCGAATCTAGCATCTGTGAATCCTCTGTTGTGTATGTACCGGTGACTTGGCTCGATTTCTTCGCTTCTCAGTCCTTGCACCTCAGGACGTGGATGAGTTTCCAATCCGTCGACGAATTTCCTCGCCATTTGAAACAAGTGATCTGTTATTGGCAGCAGACCTCCTGCTTCGTAAAGTCTTGCAGTCGACACAAACTTATAGCTGTTTGGCACCCTCGAGAGTCCTGTTCAGATCCTAAGTACCTTCCTTTCAAATAGGGAGATCTTCTTCATCGTTGTTGGTGATTCGGTGAACCATATGGGATAGCCATAGGATATCACTGGCCTGATGAGCTGCTTGTAGATGAGCAGCCTGGTGTTGTTGGACAGTCCGATTCGTCTTCTTAGAAGCGGGTGCACCAAATGAAGAGCGTAGTTCGTTGGTAGTACTCCCAAAGGTTTCGGAGGTGTTCCTCTACTCTTCGGGCAGCTATCTCAGGAGAGCGGGAAACGGCATATGTTATGGAGTCATCCGCGAAAAGCATGGTCCTTGTTCCGGCTGCATTGGTGGGTTGATCCGCCGTGAAGATGCTAAATAGGACTGGTCCAAGTCTGCAGCTTTGGGGAACTCCGGCTTTAATCCTTTTCCTTGTCGATGGGCTGCCATACACCTGTACAAAAAAGACCCTGTTAAAAAGAAAATTTTTAATTATTTTCACAATATAATTGGAGAAACCAAATCTAATAAGTTTGTACAGTAGCCCGTTGATCCAGAAACTATCGAAAGCTTTTTCGATGTCTAGTAAACAGGCTACAGTACTGCTTTTGACGTTTGGTCCTTTAGTGACGCCACTATGAAGCTTCATCAGAGGGTGCAGCGTAGAGTGCTTTTCTCGAAAGCCTAACTGGAAGGCAGGAATTAGATTTCTTTACGAACAATACTCATTGATCTTTTTACGGATCAAGGATTCCAATATTTTACTGGTACAACACAGTAAAGCTATGGGGCGGTAACCAGTTACGTTAGAACGGTTAGTTTTCTTGGGAACTGGTACTACTTTGGCCACTTTCCAGATGTCTGGAAAGTAACCATTGTTTAGGCAATTGTTGAATATTATAGTTAACATCAAAATCGCCATATTCGGCAGCTTTTTAAGTAAAAAATTGGAAATTCCGTCAGTGCCTGATGATTTTTTAGAGTTTCCACTCCTAATTAAATCACTAACAACTGCTGTCCCTGTAAACATATCCACGTCAACGAGTGCGCTAGCGGGATTGTCTTCACTGAACTGCACTTCAAAATGTCTTGGGGAAGTTGTTTCTTCCACAAGACTTTCAACCTGCTCTACAAAATCTGGAAGATGAGTTGGTGATTGGTCCGTAAAGCTCCTTTCGAAATGACAGGCAAAGGCTTCGGCTTTTTTAACAGAACTTTCAGCTACTTGCTCTCCAAACGTGATATTTTCTGGAATAGAAATACGTTTTCCGATCACAGAATTTAGCTTTTTAAAAGCATCTGGGCCTGGTTTGATGTTCTGAAGTCGTTTGGTCAGTTCATCTTCCTGGTTACTTCGCACAGCTTGACGTAGCATGATTACTGTACAACGCAGTTGCGAAAATACAGACTGATATTCGTCATTAACAGTGTTGAGAGTCCTGTTGAAGATCCTCTTAAGGCGTTTCCTTAGCCTTTGCTTGTGAGCATATATTGGCTGAATATTCTCAGGTAGATGTTGAAACCGATCCCTGCTAGAACGAACAGTTTTCTGCCGATCTATGGCTGTGTTCACTGAAGTCTCGAAATTTCTGATAGCATCATCAATTTCATTATTCTCCAGATTTCTACATGCCGCTGGAATTTGTAGTCCAGCTTCGACTTCTGATCTAAACCGGTTCCAGTTTATTTTCGTAAAGTTGATGTGTAGTTCAGGTGTTGGGGTAACTTGCACAATTCGCTGATTCAACCTCACTCGAAGCTCAATGGCCAAATGATTCGAATCACTATCATGTGCAAAACAGGAATAATTCCTTAATTCCGGCAGAATGTTGACGAAATTTGTCGTTGCCAAGAAGAAATCCAGCATTGAAGGTGTCCGAGGATATGTCTTCCTAGCGTTAAAATCCCCTCCAACCACACAGTATGTGTGCCCAGAGGAGATGCCGCAGACAGTTTGCAGATCCCGTTGAATGTTTTCCCTCGTTGCATTGCAGTGATTGTACACTGATATTACCAACAAGGTCTCAACCTCGTTGACTTTGATGCTGACAGCTGTTGCTTCCATGCTACGCAAACCACTGATTTGCACCTTTTCGCCTGCCATAGTGTCCCTGACAAGGACGGACGTCCCAGAGCAATCACTGCTTTTGTCGACCCTGTGAATGTTGTATCCGTCTGGACTGAATGGGTTTCTCCCTGTAAGATTTGATTCCTGTAAAAGAAGAATGTCAGGTTTATTCGTTTTAATAAATAATTTTAGTGTTATACGCCTAGCTAACGAATAAATAGAGTTCACGTTATATGAGAATATACTTATCTTGCTTATTGTGAACATAATTCACAAATAAGTCGACCCAAAACGGTTGTTTTGGACCTGTCATCAAGACTGCTATAATTAGCAGGCACGATTTCTCTTGCTTTCTGCAGAATTGTGAAAAGGTCTGCTCCAAATAGCCTTTCCGTATCGTCGAAGATGTTAGATTTTCCAGTAGATGGTGCCGGTTTTGGGGCTTGCTTACTTACTGGTTTTTTGCTTGCTTGGATGGTTGTGGTGGTTTGTTTATTGTTGCTGGCTTGCTAGGAGTCCACATAGCAGCTATACTAGCAAAGCTAACTCCTTTCACTATTGCTTTTGCAGCAGATTTCTGGGCAAACTTATGCTGCTCCATCTTCTTTTGGGCGGTTTTTACTTTTTCCGCCATTTTTTCTTTATATGTACTTAGGACATCCTCGATAGTTTGCAGGATGTCTAGATTTTTGGCAATTTGTGCAGAAGACGTTGTCGTCTTTCTTGTTGTCTACATTTCTCGGACATTGGCCAGGTAAGTGTTCGTCCTTGCACTTAACGCATCTGTATTTCATGCCGCAATTACTTGCGACATGTCCAAACTTTTGGCAATTTTTGCATTGGGTAATGCCGGCTGGTTTTAGCTTTTCCCAATGCACAAAATTTCCTGTCGTTCCTCTGCGATTTGAAGGGTTTGACCTCCACTACAGGGCCACCCTCTGCTGTCAACGCTTCCTTGACATCCTCAGTGTCAAAGGAGTGGTGAATACCTTTAAGGACCAACAATTATTTCCTGTCCTCCTTAGCGGTATAGGGTTGAATTCAGTCTTTCCTGACTGTAGGAAAGACCGAATTCGCTAGTGGCCGTCTTTGTTTATGGCCGTAACGACCGATTTGCTGCTATTGATGTTGCGAATTCTGCAACATATATTGGCACTCCTCGTGAACTTTGAGAGTTTAGCGACGTTTAGTCTATAGCAGACTATTGGCGGCATGGCAAAAGTTTTTGTTGTTGGTCCCGTAGACTGGGGTTTTTTGGTTGCTGGAACGACAGGTGGTGGTGTCTTTTTAGTGACATTTTGTGCAACCTTTTGCCTTGTCTGTTTTCTCTACAGCAGTGAAATTCGGCGGATTGCTTCCTTCAACAGTAACTACTGCAGGAGAAGATGATGTTGGTGGTGATGATGGTATGGATTCAGACAATCTCCTCCTTTTTGCCTTTACTGGCATGGTTACAGGAGAAGACCGCTCTTTGCGATTGTCTTCTTCTGCATTTTCCTCTTCGCTGGTAATGGAATCGGACGCTTCAGTATCCGATTCCTCGCTTAGGCTCATATTTTCCCCATATTTTCTGAAATTAAATAACTATTAATTATAAATATGTGTCTGAAATGAAAAAAAGTAATTAGTGAATTTAAATATCTTAAAAAAGTCGCAGGTAGCGAAATGCTCGCTTTTTGGTATGACGGGTTTTTTCCGTAGCCGGTAGCAGGTAGATGAGCGATCTGGTGCGGGATCTTTATGAGATGTGCTCGTGTTGAGCGCTCGATGCTGACTGATGACCCTTTTCTTGGAATAAAATAATAATCCTATAATTTGTAAAGTTATAAATTTAATAACGTTTACAGAAAATTTATTTTGGATAAATTACCTGCATATCATTTTCATTTGGAAATACTGACGAGATTTCATGTACCAAGAGCAGAAAATCTTGTATCTTGAGCACAATATTATTGCTCATTACTTCTTCTACAATAATGCTTATTATGACATCTCTATGATTGCTTGTAAGCATTTGATTTTCTTTTGCATATTTAAGTACGCCCTTCCCTCTTGATGTTTCACTTAATAGTGTAGTTAAGTCCTTTTAAAAAAATGTATAAATGTAGTATTTTTTTATTTATAGACACAAAATGTCGAAACACAGAACACCGTAACACAAAAAATCGACTCATTCGAAATTTTGTATTCTCGGATTCTGTGCTTCGGGATTTTGTGTTTCGGGATTCTTTGTTTTAAGAATTTGTGCCCAACCCGCTGTAACATTCAAATATACCTTAAAAAGGACTTTTCCACCACTTAAACATGTTGTTGAGCTGCTTGAGGCGATTTCGATTTTTTTCTGAGTGTATGATATGACCTAATGCCGTTATATGGAAAATAAATTTGTATGGGAGCCCCCCAATCCCGCAGCCCGGTCACTCTCAAATTTTAATAGAAAGTATTGTCATGGGAAATACATGGAAATACAAATGTGTGCAAAGTTTGAATAAAATCGGACTTTAGAAAGTGTGTTAAAAATTTATCACAAGATTCTGCCCACCAGCTAACCAGCCAGCTAGCCACGGGCACGCGAAGTTAATATAGAGAATTTAAAAGTTTCCATAGGCTGCAGCACGTAGTTAAATTGTTTGAGGCAGAAGAAAATTATTATGGTGTCTTCGCTATTTCATCGTAAGCATCATCCCTATTTACATATATGCAAGAGCGCAAGGAAGTGAAGTGATTTTTTCGAAAGTTCGTGCAGTTTCAAAGTCACCAACTACCATCTTTACTTGGTTATTGTGCAGAGAGTGGCGACGAGCAAAAATAAATTTATACCAATAAACCGCACGAAGTAAATTTCGGTCATTGAAATACACAGAGTCGCCATAAAATCTTATAAATAAAATAAAAATATCAAAGTTTTTTTTAAACTATACTTTGTAGCAGAAGTTTGAATTACATAAAAAAGAAAATAAAGAAAAGAAAGATTAAATATTTAAATTTATTTTTTTGCGTTTGCAAGTTTGCATTTAATTTGCAATTAAAATTAATTATATTTAACTATTTATTAAAATTCATTTTTAATTTTTTTTGAATTCTCTATATTAACTTCGCTGCCCATGGCTGGCGGACTGGCTGGCTGGCTGGTCAGATCTTGTGATCAATTTTCAACCCACTTCCCAAAGCCCGATTTTATTGAAATTTTGCACACATGTATATTTCTGGTGACAATACTTTCCATTAAAAGATAGGCTTAATGGTGGACCCGTGAGCTCGAGTTGAGGCACGGGTATTACGGATGGGTTGGAGAATAGGCGGGATGTATCTGTATATTTCTTTTGAACACCGCTTGTGGAAAAAGCGATAAAATAGTGACAGGCAGGAAACATTCCTACGATGTTCAAGCGATTCGATTGTTTTCGCGATATGAACGTCACCAATAAGCTTTAACGTGCGGTTCTGAACTCTGTCTAGTAGATGCAATGTGATCTTGGGGGCACCTGCCCAAGACAATACAGTTGTCAGTTGTATTCAAGTTTAGGGTGAATATACGCCTTGTAAATAGTAGCCAGATCTGAAGGAGTGAAGTACATCTTGCACCGTTTTAGGAAACCTAAACATCTCGCAGCATTTTTGACGATGGCAAATATGTGGTCATTCCAACGAAGCTTGTTGTTGATTTGATGCAAGATCCATTCATGGATAAAGGTTGGGGGTTTAAATTACGCTTAGACGACAGAAGACAGCATTAGGTTTTAGAAGCGTTAAATTCAACTCTATTATGTAGTCCCCACCTTATTATGTTGTCAAGGTCAGAATTTAACGTGCGTAACATATGTTGTTGTTCAAATTCCACTTGTAACGAAGAGGGGCGTGCAGAAAGCGTGAAGTCATATGAAAAGCTAAGAGTGCTGTCATCAGCGAAAGAATGGATTGGATTAGAGGTGGTGGATAGGAGATCATTAATGAAAATCAGAAAGATTGTCGGAGATAAAATAGGACCTTGAGGAACACCGGCGTTTATGCGGTGAACATTGGATTTGGAATCCGTGCAAAACGACCTGGATTGAACGGTGAGAAAGGTAGTTACTAGTCCAATTCAGCAGGGTGTTATTTATTCCATAAGCATTAATTTTCGACAAAAGATCTTGATGCCAGACTCTGTCAAATGCCTTGGAAATATCGAGTGCAATAACTTTACTTTCACCAAATGTGTGAATAGACTGGTTCAACTTTTCAGTGAGATAAGCCATTAGGTCATCTGTAGAACGTTGCCTACAAAAACCATACTGCTGTTCACTAAGGATTTCACGTGATTCAAGGTATTACATAAGCTTACGATTGATCAGGGTTTCCATGACCTTGGAGAGTATAGATGTTAGTGCAATGAAAATTGAGCAGGGTGTTATTTATTCCATAAGCATTAATTTTCGACAAAAGAGCTTGATGCCAGACTCTGTCCAATGCCTTGGAAATATCGAGTGCAATAACTTTACTTTCACCAAATTTGTGAATAGACTGGTTCAACTTTTCAATGAGATAAGCCATTAGGTCATCTGTAGAACGTTGCCTACAAAAACCATACTGTTGGTCACTAAGGATTTCACGTGATTCAAGGTATTACATAAGCTTACGATTGATCAGGGTTTCCATGACCTTGGAGAGTATAGATGTTAGTGCAATGGGTCGATACGAGGAAAGAGTTGACGTTTCGCCTTTTTTAGGAACAGGCTGGATAAAGGCTGTTTTCCAATTCATTCTCAATTCAAACTCATCCAATGGGATGAGTCCAGAAGAATAAGAGAAATGGAAAAGTCTGCGCAGTGGTAATGCCAACGTTGAAGAACACCTCTTTAAAACTATAGCGAGAATGCCGTCAGGCCCAGCAGATTTATGAATGTTGAGATCATTTAATACTCTAGCCACTTGATGAGTACGGAAGTAAATCTGTCCCATAGAGGATTCAACTCTTGCAAGTACAGGCGGCGACAACGCGCTATCTGGCAGCGTAGTGTACCTGCGAAATGTGAAGCAAGCAGATTGGCCTTGTCTTAAGAGCTGACAGTTGGAATGTCATTGTGAATGAGCGTTGGAATTGAAGACGAGGCAGTATTTTGAAATCGTTTCACGAATTACTAAAAAAAAAATTGAAGTGAAGGGGCTCTTATATTAATTTTTTCCAAATTAACCCGGTTCAAATTTTGCACACATATGTATCTCCTATTAGAGAATTTTTTTGAATTTACAAGTCAAATAAATATTTATGTGCGTAAAATTTGAATTAGAAATGGACTGACTTCTCATTGCAGTTGCCCAAAGGGTGGGAGGCATATTTCTTTTTGTTGAGTCTACCATATGGTAATAACCATGAGTGAGTAGATTTCTGGCTGAGAGTGTGGGGTTGAGATTGATGATCCCGCGGTGGTTTTTCTTAGCGCTTTTCAGATCATGACCTTACGGATTGTGTACCGACGGACTGAAAAAGTCTCTCTCCTTTATCCAGCCTTTTTATACTCTAATTTTCTCCTTTTTGCATTTTTTTCTAAAAAGTAAGTCTACACGACAAATTTTTTTTTTGTTAAGAAGGAGGTGTCATTGGTAAGTGTCAAGGACCGCCCGTCCGACGAGCTAAGCCGAGCAACCGCAAGCATGTCACGAAGTCCCAGGGCCAGGGGCAGAACCCCTAGTGGGACCTCGCTCCATAACACACTGACCTCCCGCCCTATGACTTCTTGCCAACTGACCAACCCACCAACTGACCACCTCACCAACACAGAAAACTATATAATCGATACTTATATCGGAAAAAAAAATATATACGTGATCGAATATTCCTTATACGAAAATCATATACATAGAAAACTACATTTCCCACCAACAGCCACGGGCACACGAAGTTAATATAAAGAATTTAGGCTGCAGCATGTAGTTAAATTGTTTGAGGCAGAAGAAAATTATTGTGATCTGTGTCTTCGCTATTTCATCGTAAGCATCATCCCTATTTACACATATTCAAGAGCGCAAGGAAGTGAAGTGATTTTTTCGAAAGTTCGTGCAGTTTCAAAGTCACCAACTACCATCTTTACTTGGTTATTGTGCAGAGAGTGGCGACTAGCAAAAATAAATTTATACCAATAAACTGCACGAACTAAATTTCGGTCATTGAAATACGCAGGGTCGCCATAAAATCTTACAAATAAAATAAAAATATCAAGGTTTTTTTTTTAAACTAAACTTTGTAGCAGAAGTTTAAATTACATAAAAAAAAGAAAATAAAGAAAAGAAAAATTAAATATTTAAATTTTTTTTTTTTTTTGCGTTTGCGTTTAAGTTGCAATTAAAATTATTCTCAATATTAACTTTGCGTGCCCATGGCTGGCGGACTGGCTGGCTGGCTGGTCAGATCTTGTGATCAATTTTCAATCCACTTCCCAAAGGCCGATTTTATTGAAATTTTGCACATGTACATTTCCGGTGACAATAGTTTCTATTATTTGAGAGTGATCGGGCCGCGGGGTCGGGGGTTCCCATACAATTTTTTTTCCCAACATCAGATCATTTCATATTATATAATGACTGTGTTCTGTGTGCGTTGTGCGCTGTTGGCAGCGCTACTTGCTTTACGATTGGGGTTGTTTTTAAAAAAAATTAATTTTTATGGGATGTTTTTTTTAACTGTTAATGGAAGAATTTTTCGTTATTTCTTCTCTGATCTTGCAGCACTTCAACGACTTCTGCCGGCAGGGATCCTTGAATGAGCACATCAAGTAAGTCATTTTTATTCACCTCAATTTAATTGTCTAAACTAGTAAAGTCTAAAATAATAAAATAAATAGTAATAAATCAGAAGAATACTAAAGTCTAAAAGAATAAATAATAATAAATAAGAAGAAAAGAAAATATAGTAACTATAATATTTATTATTCCACTATAATAGGTTTTTCATTAAACATAATTTTTTTTATATATACATATCTTTTGCTCAATTCCTTTTTAAATTCTCTATATTAAATTCACTTGCCCATGGCACGGATGTCGGTCATCGGCCGTCTGTCGTGGAATCTTTCGATCAATTTTTAACCCACTTCACAAAGCCCGATTTTATTGAAATTTTGCACACATGACAACACTTTCTATTAAAATTTGAGGCCCCTCGGGCTACGGGGTCGGGGGGCTCCCATACAAATATTTTACAAAATTTACTCGATCTTCTTCAAATTTTATACGCATGTGTACCTCCGATGGACAACATTTTTTTTTTAAATTTGGACACCCCGGGCCACCGATTTTCTCATGCAAATTTAAAATAGAAATTAAACCGATTTTCTTAAAATTTTATACACATGTGTATCTCCGATGGACAAAACTTTTTGGACATTTTTTGAGCGAATGGTCCCTGAGGCCCGAGGGGTGCCCGTAAAGTTTTATAAAAATTATCCCGATTTTCTTCAAATTTTAAACATATGTTTATCTCCGATGGACAAAACTTTTTGTAAATTTTTGGAGTGAATGGGCGCTGTGGCCCCGGGGCCGGGGCCATATAATTGTTATTAAAAATTAGCCCGATTTGCTTTAAATTTTAAACATATACGTTTTTTTGATAGACCAAACTTTTTGGGGTGCCCATATATTTTTTTTAAAAATTAGCCCGATTTACTTTTAATTTAAGTGTGTGTTTTTCTCCGATGGACAAAACTTTTTGAACATTTTTTTTAACGAATAGGCCCTGAGTCCCGAGGGGTGCCAATATAAATTTTTTAAAAATTAGGCCGATTTTCTTCAAATTTTTAACATATGTGTATCTACGCTGGACAACACTTTTTGTGAAATTTTTGGAGTGATAGGGCCGAGGCTCAAGAGAGCCCATTTAATTTTTTTAAAATTAGTCCGATTTTCTTCAAATTTTAAACACATGTATTTAGGAATTCGGTGTGAAATAAAACTTTATTAAAAATGATTGGGTGATGATGCACCTTAGAACTTATAACTACGATGTGTCGTTGTTGAGCGAGATTATATTCGAGAAGAAGCATGCAGTGGAAAATAAAACAAAAAATAAAACGAATTGAAACGGAAAAAACAGTTATTAATAAAGGAGTAAAGTGTTCCAGTGCGTAGAGAGTTTTTTGTTTTTGTTTGTTCTCTGCATACGCAACCACTAAGCTCGCTGCAAAAAACACACAAAAAAAACAGCAGAAGTGTCTGATGAAAAGTCGCGCCGTATTTGTGTGTCCCAACGACAAGGAGAAAAAAAGACGAGAGAAACGTCGAAAAGGTAGCTGTAAAGGCAAAACGAAGCCAAAGCAGATCATCGAAACAACAACAAAAGCAGCGGTGTATCGGAACAACAGTAGCAGTATATCGGAGCAGTACATTTTATTAGGGTATAAAACAACCCATAAAAATTAAAATGTTTCATCTAAATTCTCTAATCGCAGAAATTGATCCTGGGTCATTTTTTATTTTTTTTATATTTTTATTGTAGGAGAAAATCATCAAAAGAGACATTTGACATCAGATGTCAAATTTGAAAATGATCTGATCATTTTATTCTGAGCACTTAGAGCACGCTCATACTCTGAGCAAATAAGAAACACGAGCATTTTTCTTGAGAACTCTTTGACTGCTCTTAACTAATTTATGAAAACGCCAAATGACAGAATATTGTGAAAACTTGTTGTTCTATCTGGAAGTTGATATCGACAACAAAAAAAACAACCCATAAAAATTAAAATTTTTCTTGTAAATTCTCTAATCGGCGATACATATACACACACACACACACACACACTGCGTGCTCGTTTTTGGCAAAATCATCCAAAAATTATGCAGCAGTAAGTAAGTTGAATTAATCATAAAACATTTATGTCTCGTTTCATTTGCTGGGCTCATTTGTGCGTGAGCTAAGATTTCTCTCTCTCTCTCCACCACCAAGCAGCGCAGCCGACTGCGCAGCAAACACTACACACAGTCATTAAAGAACGACAGTAGCTGATGCCACTATAAGAAATTAAAAAACTTTATAAGGGCCTTGCGGCCGAACCCAGGGCCCGATCACTACCAAATTTTAGAAAAAGAATTGTTTATTGGGTATATAACTACATATGTGTAAAATTTGAAAAAAAATCGGGTAATTTTTATTTTAAATTTGTATGGGAGCCCCACGAACCTGGGGCCCAATCACTTCTAAATTTTAAACGAAAGTATTGTCACCGGAAATACACATGTGTACAAAATTTCAGGAAAATCGAGCTTTAGGAAGTGCGTTAAAAATTGATAATTAAAAAAAAAAATTTGTATGGGAGCCCCCCGACCACGCGGCCCGAGGGGCCTTAAATTTTAACAGAAAGTGTTCTCATGGGAGATATACATGTGTGCAAAATTTCAATAAAAGTGGGTTAAAAATTGATCACAAAAATTGGTGTGCCAGCCAGCCAGCCATCCACGGGCAAGTGAAGTTAATATAGAGAATTTAAAAACGACATCAATAAAAATACAATTCAGTATATAAGTAAGTAAGTTGAATTAAACATAAAACATTTATGTCTCGTTTCATTTGCTGGGTTCATTTGTGGGTGAGCTAAGATTTCTCTCTCGTGGTTTCAGTTTAACGTTGCATTTGCGAACTGTGCCCGGAGTACGGTTTGATTTTATGTACCTTTGTTTTGTAACCGATAATGTTTCTTTGCTACCCGTCGGCAATCGGGTATATCGGGCACTAACCTCGTTCACCTCGAAAACTCTGTCACTTTGAAAGCTAACCTTTGGGTATGGTTTCGGATATGGTTTGTGCAATTGGAAAGAGACATTAGTAAACAAGATACATACATATTACTTAAAGATGAAATGGAATGTTCATAATCGGTTCGACTTTTATACTCGCACATTCATGGTAACTTTGTGAAATGGCATTAACAATGATTGTGTAAGTCGGAGTAATGTATATTGATGACAACGCGCTATCTTGCAGCGTAGAGCTACTTCCGAAATGTGAAGCAAGCAGATTGGCCTTGTCTTTAGAGCTGACAGTTGGAATGTCATTGTGAATGAGCGTTGGAATTGAAGACGAGACAGTATTTTTAATTCGTTTCACGAATGACCAAGAGTGAAGGGGCTCTTATATTAGTTTTTTCCAAATTAACCCGGTTAAAATTTTGCACACATATGTATCTCCTATTAGAGAATTACATTTTTTTAATTTACAAGTAATATAAATATTTATGTGCGTAAAAAGTAAAGGAATGAGCTGACTGCATCTGGACTGAGGGAAGTTTTCTTTTTTCCTCTCCTTTATCCAGCCTTATTATACTCCAATTTTCTTCTTTTTGCCTTTTTTTCTAAAAAGTAAGTCGACACGACAAAATTTGTTGTGATCTGTGTCTTCGCTATTTCATCGTAAGCATCATCCCTATTTACACATATGCAAGAGCGCAAGGAAGTGAGGTGATTTTTTCGAAAGTTCGTGCAGTTTCAAAGTCACCAACCACCATCTTTACTTGGTTATTGTGCAGAGAGTGGCGATTGAAAAATAAATGTATACCAACTGTACGAAGTAAATTACGGGCATTGAAATACACAGGGTCGCCATAAAATCTTACATATAAAATAAAAATATCAAGGTTTTTTTGTAAACTAAACTTTGTAGCATAAGTTTGAATTACATAAAAAAGAAAATAAAGAAAAGAAAGAATATTTAAATTTATTTTTTTGCGTTTGCAAGTTTGCATTTAATTTGCAATTAAAATTAATTACATTTAACAATTTTTTAAAATTCATTTTTAATTTTAATTTTTTTGAATTCTCTATATTAACTTCGCTGCCCATGGCTGGCGGACTGGCTGGCTGGCTGGTCAGAACTTGTGATCAATTTTCAACCCACTTCCCAAAGCCCGATTTTATTGGACTTTTGCACACATGTATATTTCCGGTCACAATAGTTTCTATTAATTTGAGAGTGATCGGGCCGCGAGGTCGGGGGGCTCCCATACAATTTTTTTCCCAACATCAGATCATTATATAATGACTGTGTTCTGTATGCGTTGTGCGCTGTTGGCAGCGCTACTTGCTTTACGATTGGGGTTGTTTTTAAAAAAATTTAATTTTTATGGGATGTTTTTTTAACTGTGAATGGAAGAATTTTTCGTTATTTCTTCTCTGATCTTGCAGTACTTCAACGACTTCTGCCGGCAGGGATCATTGAATGAGCACATCAAGTAAGTCATTTTTATTCACCTCAAATTAATTGTCTACACTAGTAAAGTCTAAAAGAATAAATAGTAATAAATAAGAAGAAAAGAAAATATAGTAACTATAATATTTATTATTCCACTATAATAGGTTTTTCATTAAACATAATTTTTTTTATATATACATATCTTTTGCTCAATTCCTTTTTAAATTCTCTATATTAACTTCACTTGCCCATGGCACGGATGTCGGTCATCGGCCGTCTGTCGTGGAATCTTGCGATCAATTTTTAACCCACTTCCCAAAGCCCGATTTTATTGAAATTTTGCACACATGACAACACTTTCTATTAAAATTTGAGGCCCCTCGGGCGACTAGGTCGGGGGGCTCCCATACAAATATTTTACAAAATTTACTCGATCTTCTTCAAATTTTATACGCATGTGTATCTCCTATTAGAGAATTTTTTTGAATTTACAAGTCAAATAAATATTTATGTGCGTAAAATTTGAATTAGAAATGGACTGACTTCTCATTGCAGTTGCCAAAAGGGTGGGAGGCATATTTCTTTTTTGAGTCTACCATATGGTAATAACCATGAGTGAGTAGATTTCTGGCTGAGGGTGTGTGGTTGAGATTGATGATCCCGCGGTGGTTTTGCTTAGCGCTTTTCAGATCATGACCTGACGGATTGTGTACCGATGGACTGAAAAAGTCGACCACTTCCTCCATGGTTTCGTGAGGCTTCGGTACAAGCACCAAGTCATCTTTTAGAGTTAATTAGCTAATAAGTGAAAAATTTCCTGAAAAAATAAAACTTTCTTTTATGAAAAGAGACCTTTTTTTAGTTATAGTATAGCCTAGTGCTGGGATAAAAAGTAAAGGAATGAGCTGACTGCATATGGACTGAGGGAAGTTATCCTTTTTCCTCTCCTTTATCCAGCCTTTTTATACTCCAATTTTCTCCTTTTTGCATTTTTTTCTAAAAAGTAAGTCTACACGACAAATTTTTTTTTTTGTTAAGAAGGAGGTGTCATTGGTAAGTGACAAGGACCGCCCGTCCGACGAGCTAAGCCGAGCAACCGCGAGCGTGTCACGAAGTCCCTCCCAGGGGCAGAACCCCTAGTGGGACCTTGCTCCATAACACACTGACCTCCCGCCCTATGACCTCTTGCCAACTGACAAACCCACCAACTGACCACTTCACCAACACAGAAAACTAAATAATCGACACTTGGATCGGCAAAAAATGTATACGTGTTCGAATATTCCTTATATGAAAATCATATACATAGAAAATTACATTTCCCACCCCAGCGCCACCTATCGGGTCCAATTGCCAACAACTTTCTTTTAAATTCAAGAATATATGATGTGAATTTAAGCCAAATCGTTCCATAAATAAAAATGTTCGTAAAAAAGCGACCCCAGCGCCCTTAGGGTCTAACACAAACAATAACTAGAGTGGCTTAGTTGGCAAAAGCGCCCGAACGGCATGCAAACGACATAGGTTCGAATCCAACTGCGGTCAATAAAGAGGAAACCTGAAAACTCTACCTTCTTTTATTCGCTTAAATTTAAGCACACCTAGGGTTATCACAAGGCTTGACACCGAAACAGTGGATGGGGACGAACAAGCCTAAATAGGCCTAAATTACAACAACAACAAGAAAATAGAAAAAGACCCTCAACACACCCTCAAAAGAACATCAAAAGACCCTAAAATATCCCTCAAAAGACCCCCAAAAGATCCCCCAAAAGACCTCAAAAAGACCCTCAAAACAACCCCCAAAAGAACCCCAAAAAGACATTCAAAAGGCTCCAAATGTATTCCCCAAAAGTCCTCCAACAGACCACCATAAGACGAAGCTGTTAAAATATATATTTTCCTGGCAAATGTGAATGTGCGTGCACTGAACTATCGTAATTCAAAAGAGAATTCTAGCTCATACACAATGAAGCAACAAATATAAATTTGAAAATACGTACAAATTACAAACTATTGTGTGAATGTGTAAATAAACAAGGTATGCTCTATAGATTTGTTTTCTCTTGTTTGGCTTGCTCTGCGCATGACATCATTCGGTTCTGTAAATGCGAGTTAATTTGTATGGCATTCGCAATAAGGCAAAAACCGTAATAGGGGACTAAATAAATAAAGAAATATATATATAATATATAAACCACTCTATTAGCCCTTAATTCACAAAATATAAATCACTTTATTATCACTTTTAATTCATAAATCACCGCGCTTGGTTAATCCATATGAAATAACCATCAACAAAAATAATATGAACCGGATGACCAGTAAAAGAGATAGTTATATATTTGTCGAGCATACCTTGTTTTTTTTGTCTATCATGATAACGCAGCCTTGAAATTTTACTCCCATCGCACGTAAAGAAGTTTTACTTCAAAAATCTATATATATAAAATAGAGAATTTATTTGTATATTTGTGCCTAACTAGCTCTGGAATGCCTTGACCAATTCCAACCAAACTTGGTATACATATTATTTACTAAGGGGAATCAAACATAGTGGTTGGGGGTAGTAGGTTTTTTGGCTGGGGGAGGCGTGGCAGGCGATTTTATGGTCGGACCTACCGTTTTCGGTATCGCCGAGACGAATAGTGCTGGAAGTACACTCCTATGGGTGAGTTATGTTCCCGCAGGGCGGTCGCTATTCGATATTAGAGTTGATTCTATGGTTTTCGGGGTCGCTGAGTTGAATGGTGATGGTAAGACAGCTCTAGGGGGATGGCGTCGATAAGGGAGGGGTGACCGATATCAGTGTCGATTCTATGGTTTTCGGGGTCGCTGAGTTGAATGGTGATGGTAAGACAGTTGAGGGGGATGGGGTCAATAACGGAGGGGAGCGTGACCGATATTAGCTTCGATTCAATGGTTTTCGGGGTCGCTGAATTGAATGGTGATGGTAAGACAGCTCTTGGTGGATGGGTTCAATAAGGGGGGGGGGGTGACCGATATTAGTGTCGATTCAATGGTTTTCGGGGTCGCTGAGTTGAATGGTGATGGTAAGACAGCTCTTGGGGATTGGTTCGATAACGGAGGGTGGGGTGGGGTGACCGATATTAGTGTCGATTCAATGGTTTTCGGGGTCGCTGAGTTGAATGGTGATGGTAAGACAGCTCCTGGGGAATGGGTTCGATAACGGAGTGAGTGGTGGGGGGGGGGGGTGACCGATATTAGTGTCGTTGCAATGGTTTTAAGGGTTTCTGAGTTGAATTGTGATGGAAAAACAGCTCTTGGCGGATGGGTTCAATAAGTGAGGGGGGGGGGGACCGATATTAGTGTCGATTCCATGGTTTTCGGGGCCGCTGAGTTGAATGGTGATGGTAAGACAGCTCTAGGGGGATGGGGTTGATGGTCGCCCCTACTTCAAATTGGAAAAAAGTAGATTAGTAGCCGTGTTAAAATTAAAATTTTTCATGTAAATTCTCCAATAACCAAAAGTGTACTGAATTCCAGTATAAATGCTGAAAATCAAAAACAAATGCAAAGCACTGCAACCCAACAACAAAACAACCACAATCGCAAAGCAAGCAGCTCATCAGCGCACACAGAACACAGTCATTATAATATAATATGATCTGATGACGCTATATATTCCGTCGGACTGTTGATATAACGGTGTAGTCCTCATTTTCTTGATGTTGAGTACTTGGCACAGCTCTTGAAAGACTAGAGATTCAAAATTCCGCCCTTGATCCAGTGGTACTCCATAGCTGCAGATCCAATTGTCCACGAATGCCCTAGCTACCGTGCTAGCTTTCTAGTTTGCGATGGGATACGCTTCTGCTCATTTACTGAAGTAATCAATGCACACGAGTATATAGCGATATCCATCTCTTGTTTCTAGGAATTGACCAGCTATGTCCATTGCCACCCGCTCAAATGGTGCTCCAACATTGTACTGTTGCATTTTTCCTCTAGTTTTTGGTTGCGGTCCTTTGCTTGCTGCGCACATGTCACACGTTCGACACCAGTCTTCCACATCTCTACGGCAATTGACCTAATAGAAGCGATTCCTTACTTTATCTAGCGTCTTATTAACGCCAAAATGTGCTCCTGATGTCTCACTATGTAATTCTTGCAGAACTTCTTTGACCCGATTCATTGGTAGAAAAATCTGTGATTTTGTGCTTTGACTATCAGCCGATTCCCATTACCTTACTAGTAGTCCATCTTCTAATCTCAATGAGTGCCATTGAGCCCAGTAACTTCTTACTGTAGGACTTGCTGTTGCAATCTCGTGCCACTCCGGTCTTTTACCTTGTTCCATCCTTTGAAGTATTAGAGCAATCGAATCATCGCGCACTTGTTCCTTACTTATCTGCTCTTTTGTCCAGCGATCTTCGACTTGTAGTCTTATTTGTGCGACTACTTCAGAGCAGAGAGTTTTCTTGTCCTGTATAGTGTTTGCATTGGGGTGCACAAGGTCTTCTGGATAACCCGCCGACATTATTGTGCAGCATTCCTTTTCGATGCTCTGTTCTGAATGAATATGCGTGGAGTCGTTAGATCCATCTGGCCACTTGACCTTCAGGTTCAGGAACTGCATTAACCACTTGAGTGCTGCATGGTCAGTTCGAAGAAGAAATTCTTGACCATATAGGTATTTGTGGAAGTGTTTGACGCTATCAACAACAGCTAGCAATTCCCTTTGCGTCACGAAGTACTTCTTCTCAGGCTTAGAAAGAGAACGGCTGTAGTACGCTATAACACGCTTCTTTCCTTCTTGATTCTGCAATAGAACCGCTCCTATTCCCGCATGTATGTATGTCCTGCCTGTGGATATGCCAGAATTGGAGCACTCCTCAGCTTTCCCTTTAGCAATTCGAATGATTTTTGGTGCTCGCTTGACCATTGGAACTATTGGTTCTTCTCAGTAAGGCGATGAAGGTTTCGTGCAACATCTGCGCGAAGTTAGGCACAAACCGTCGATAGTAGGAGCAGGAGCAAGATTATTCACGTGCTCATTAAATGTACGACCAAAAACAATGATGTCAACCAAGTAGACTAGACATGTCTTCCAGCTAAGGTCTCGCAAAACATGTTCTATCAACCACTCGAACGTAGCAGGAGCATTGCATATACCAAACGGCATTACAGAAAATTGATACAAGCCGTTTCCCGCAGTAAATGCTGTCTTCTCCTTGTCATTGTCACAATTCACTAGACTAGAAATTCATTAGAGTTCATCCGCATAATAGTCCGTTCTTGTTGAAATTGGTTGGCTCTACTTTTTCTACTCTACTGTCCCCAAGATCACCGTTCACCTTGTCATAGATGATTTTCTCGCACATCAAAGGTAAACGTACATGATTTTCCTTCTAACACACCACTAACAACCAAGCTGTTGCTGTCCTTTCCAAGTTTGGCAATGTTCACCAGCACCCGTAAAGCTGCTGTAACTTAGTTTTCCTGATCTGCAGCTACGAGGTTAGCTGACTTCTGCACCTCATTCATCTGTGCTGCTCCTATCTGCCGTAGATTTTCAGGCCTCTTAACACGATTCACAGGCTGTACTGTAGTTTGTACCGGTCGTGGCGCCTTGCAGTCGCACATGAAATGTCCAGGTTTCTGGCATCTAAAACATTTTGGATGGGAATTATATGTGGAATTCATGGTGTTCTGGAAGCGTCCAGTCTTTGATTTTTTTATCTTGTCATCAATGAGGGCTTCTATTTGTGTGATGTACTCAGTTTCCAACTTGCGCAATCTTACTAAATCAGTGCACAAACTGGCTCTAGCTGCTTCGTATTCCAAAGCCGATGCCAACTCTTCATTCATCGACTTTCCTCTGGCTGTAGTCCTTAAATTCAACTGTTCATCTCGAATAGTATTGATAAACGCGTCAACTGTCAATCCGTCCAAGATAACAGCCGGCACCCCACAATAGGCTTGTCGTGCTAACTTGGTTATTTCCCGTTCTAGTTCTTGAAGTCATTCTCCTCGTTGCTGTTTCTTCATCTGGAGCTGTATTTTGCTTATCTCCTGTGTGTGAGACTGTCCATAACGCAAATCTAACTCTTCAAGATTCTTCCGGAACTCATCTCGGCATTTGGAATCATTTGTAATACGTCAGCCGCCTTGCCCCTCAACGCCAGGATTAGAGATTTTAGTTGTTCTTCAGCACCCCATCCATTGTGTTGTACAGCAGCTGCAAACTGGACTTTGAAATTTTCGAATGCTGTCTCGCCATCGAACGCAGGTGGCTTCAAAATTCCTTTTTGGTTAGTAGAAAATTCGGGAATGTCTGTGGGAGTACTTTGTTGAGTGTTCTCTCTGACAAACTGGGTACGATTGTCCAACCGGGTCTCAAGTTCTTTAATTTTTCCTTCCAGGCCACTCACTTTTCCAGTAATTTTTGTCTCGAGAGTTTTCACTTCTTATTGAAATGTTGCTTGAACTTCATTTATTTCGAATTCAAATTTGGAGTTCAGTTCTTGGGTTTGCCGAGTAAATTCCTGCTTTTGTTGATCAAATTTAGAATTTAATTCCTGCTTCAGTTCTTGGCTCTGCTGTTGATTTTGTCGATTCAGCTTTTGGCTTTGCTATTCCAACTTGTCACTAATTTGAAAATTCAAATCTTTCTTCAGACCTTAACTTTGCTGTTCCAACTTCTCGTTTAATATGGAACTCAATTCTAGATTCATCTGTTTATTCTCCTGACTCTGTTGATGGATTGTTCACTTTGCCGGTCAAGCTTTCTGTGCGTTTGTTCACTTTGCTGCTTCATTTCTTCTCTTTGCTGGTCAAACTTGCTATTCATTTGTTGCATTAGAACTTGCAACATCGCTTCCATGCTTGACACACCACCTTTTCTTCCAAAGTAGCCGTTTTTCGCTCCACTTTTGAAAACACTTCTCCGGCTTGCTCCTTTTACCCTTGAACGACTTTTTGCAATCGGAGAAACAACTCTTGCTTATTTCCAGCGGTGCTAAGACCTCGCCTTCCAAGCTGTTCTTTAAGCTCCTGGGAGCTATTGGATTTGATGTTAACTGCACTTTCCATTTTATTATTTACTGATTATCGGGTTGTAAAATTTCACTTATTTTTTTTTATTGTCTCAAGGTTTGAAAAATCACCAATAATTTACAATTTACACGTTTTCCTAAATCTACTGTCTCACAATTTGCAAAATTTACTGTCTTACAATTTACACGATTTGCAAAATTTTAATGTCTCGCGATTTGCAAAATCCCACTTCTGACACCAATTGTTACGAAATTCAAGCTTTTGAGTTCGTAAAGGATTTTGCAAATAAAACACAACACAATTAATTTACAAATAACAACTTTAATTCACAAACAGTAATAATTAACACAAGTTCACAATTTATATTGGTGATTACTTTTAGATGCATACAAAAACACTTATAATACTTGTACTTTACAATAAGAGCGAGGAAAGTGGAGTTTAACGAGCACGATACGCACTTTCTACGAGTAATGTACGCTAGTCACAAGACCAAACCAGTTTTTCTGGTAAACCGGTTAAGCGCAATGCAAAATTACTCTGGGAATGTGTTCGCTGTGATTGTTAGATCTTAAAAGTTTTAAAAAAGACCAACAGTAAGCTTGTAGGTGGAAGCGTTCAAGAGTTATATGGTGCGATGTCATGTACGACCAAAAGTACGTTTTTGTTCATTTTACAAACTTTCATTTTTAACCTTGCTACTGTTCACGGAATGCATAAATATTGTGAGATAGATTTGTAGAAAATTAAATAGACTTTAATATCTTTAATATTGCATTTGTTAAAGAAAAATTATCCGAGAACAATTTTCGATTCTAGGCCAATTCCACTAGCACAATTCTACTAGACACAATTACACTGGACACAATTCCACTGGCACAATTCCACTTGCCACAATTCAACTTTCACAATTTAACCTTTTGGTAATCAAACGTGGTAATTCGCGCGAGTTTTGTATATGTTGTAAAAAGATAAGAAAAATAAGAAAAAGTAATTTTTCGTACGGAAAACTATGTCTTTAATTTTTAAAGCTTAAAATTGAACTGAATTATTTTTGTGGAACAGATTACAAATCAACTCTGCTCCACAATATATTTCTTATGTACTTAAATATACAAATATACATATGGTGAATTTACTCCTACTTACATAGTCTTAGTTAAGTTGCTCAAAGATCATGAAGATCTTTGAACGTGACATTTTGAGATTGTACACTTCTTGATTTAATTGCTCAAAGATCATAAAGTTCTTTGAACATGACTTTTGGAGATTGAACATAATGTTCTGATCGTTATTTGTTTGTTTATTTATTGGATCGAGAATCGATAAGTAACATATTGAAATTACGATCGGATCGTAAAAGATTTTGTTGGTACTGTCGGATCGATAGTATTTATGACCGCTTTGAAGCAAGCAATTTTATTGCTCCCTCCAATTTATTAATAATGGTTTAGGGGTTGATATCGCCTCGACCGACGGCTGTGTCGTTGGTCGATAAAACTTCCCCCCTCCTTGTTTTAATTTTCTCCTGAAATTTGTGCTGTATTTTAATTGTTATTTCTTTTTGTTTTTTTTGAAATGTATACTAATCTTAAGAGTAGGAATATAACTACAATGATTATGGTTATTGATATTCCATTTGATAATTTTCTATGATACTTTAGTTCATTAATATCTTTCAAGTTTTCAAAATTGTTGATTAGATTTATTTCATTAAATGTTAATTTTTTTGTAAAATTTCTTGTAATTGAATTTGGATAGTAAAAACGTTTTTGAAATATTTGTTTTTTATTTGAAAAGTTATGGTTTAATATCTTTTATTTACAATCAGTATGCCATGTTTGACAGTAATATTTGCGTTTTTCAATACAATAATTTCGTCATCTATTTCTATAACCTCAGTTGTATTATTTTTTATCAACTTACAGTTGTTTTCTAAACTGTAGTGTTTTGAAATTTTTACCTCATTAAGGGTTTTACTAGTTTCATAAGTGTATGTTGTATTTTTATAACTAAAAACAATTTCAATATTTGAGTCAATTTCGTAAAATTCTTTATTTGGAATAGGCAATATAAATTTTGGATTTATTACAATAAATGTTTTCGGTACTTTAATAATAAACACTAGTAGATTATTTTTAAATTCTATAGCACAAGTTTTAAGATATTGTAATTTTCCTAAACTGATGTCATAGTTCTATATTTCTTCGTTAGTTAAAATGTTTGGGTGTATAATACCGTGTTTAGCTAAGACGATATTGTCTTGTAAATGTGAAATTCTTTCTTTAAGTATGTTCATTTTAAATAATTGATCGTTAAACAAATTATGAATCGAAGTCGAAGTGTTCTGTCTACTACATTTGTTCTGTCTTGAATTGTGTATCTGTCCTGTTGTATAATGTCTTTCAGTTTATTAAATGTTTTGTTAAAGTAGTCATCTATTTTTATTTGTTGATTCATATTGGTTACAGTGTTATGAAGATTTATGTCTGTGGTCATAAAATGTTGTTCTATGTCTTTTCTGTCCTCTTCGTTCATTGTACCGAATAAATACTTAAAAGCTGATCCCACCACATTAACTAGTCCTCGTTTTGGTCTATGTTTGTTATCTACTTTGGGCAGAATTGTGTATACCTTGCTTTTTAACTCGATTGATAATATTTTCTTATAATTATAGTCTAAAAGTGCAATGTTGACATATTATTTATAATATATATAATTTCCTTGGGATCAATTAAGTGTACAATAAGTTCGGTTTCGGTTATCTCTTTTGTTTTTGGGTATTAAATTCAGCATATCCGCTGTCCTTTCTGATTGTCTGCACTTCTTATCGTCCCGTTACCAGACATACTTATGCCATTATGATTATAAATCTAAGAATCTGCAATTTATTTTATGTATTACTTTATTATTAAAAGAAGGAAGAAAAATTTTGGTTTATTTATCGTCAATATCTATGTTAACAATGTTTAATTGGTCTCTGAATTTATTTGGTCCTTTTATGTTTACTGGATGAATATTTTCTAAATTGAGTTTCCTATACCTGGGTTTATTTTTATTTTTAAATTCTCTATATTAACTTCACTTGCCCGTGGGTCGTCGGTCGGTCGTCGGTCGGTTGTCGGTCGGTTGTCGGTCGGTCGTCGGTCGGTCGTCGGTCGGTCGTCGGTCGGTCGTCGGTCGGTCGTCTGTCGTGGATTCTTGCGATCAATTTTTAACCCACTTCCCATGGCCCGATTTTATTGAAATTTTGCACACATGCGTATTTCCGGAGACAACACTTTCTATTAAATTTTGAGGCCCCTCGGGCTGCGGGGTCGGGGGGCTCCCAAACAAAAACTTTAAAAAATTTACCCGATTTTCTTCAAATTTTACACACATGTGTATACCCAATAAACAATACTTTTTCGAAAATTTGGTAGTGATCGGGTCCCGGGTTCGGCCGCAAGGCCCTTATACATTTTTTAAATATCTGTACTGGCATCAGATATTCGTCGCCCTTTATGGACTTTGTGCGGTGTGTGCTGCGCAGTCGGCTGCGCTGCATGGTTTTGTTGGTGGTGGAGAGAGAGAGAGAAATCTTAGCGCACGCACAAATGAACCCAGCAAATGAAACGAGACATAAATGTTTTATGCTTACTTCAACTTACATTTTTATTATATACTGAATTGTATTTTTATTGATGTCGTTTTTTTTGTTGTCGATATCAACATACAGATAGAACAACAAGTTTTCACAATATTCTGTCATTTGGCGTTTTCATAAATTAGTTCAGAGCAGTCAAAGAGTTCTCAAGATAAATGTTCGTGTTTCTTATTTGCTCAGAGTATGAGCGTGCTCTAAGTGCTCAGAATAAAATGATCTGAGCTTTTTCAATTTTAACATCTGATGTCAAATGTTTGTTTCGATGATTTTCTTCTACAATAAAAAAAAATGGCCCAGGATCGAGGGGCTCCCATATCAATTTCTGCGATTAGAGAATTTAGATGAAAAATTTTAATTTTTATGGGTTGTTTTTTATTTAGTGCTCTGTAGTTCTTAACATAACCTTCTTTGTCTGGTTTATTGAATTCTTCCCTGTTTCTATTTGCTTTGTCAATTGTTTCATTTTTATATTCTATTAATATGTCAGTTAGTTTCTGTAAGTCAACCTTTCCGTCTACAACGTCTATTGGCCTATGTTTAATAACCGAATGTATAGATTTGTTGTATTTATAATTCTATAGATTTATATAGCTTTTCCTGTGCTGTCAGTTGTGATTTCTCTGCTTCTAATACACTTAGTTTTTCACTAATAGTGCTATGAAATCTTTCTATATCTGCGTTCCCTGTATTCTCTTGCTTCGTGTCTGAAAAAGTCTTTTATATTAATTGTATTGAATTCATTATCCGTAATACATTTCTGGGGTTTGCCTTTTAAAGAGATATATAATCTAATTTTTCAATGAGTGTCAAACTATTTTTGTTTTCCAAATAAAATGCTACTGCATGTTTTGAAAGTTTGTCTATGAATGTAATATAATTATGTTTCGAATTAGTATACGTATCTATGTGTATTATTTGATTCAAACACTTTGGTGCTTTTGATATATTATTGTAGGTTTTAAAGGTTTTCTGTCATATTTAGCTCGATTACAAGTGTCACAATTATTAATGTATTTTTGTATTAATTTCTTTAAATTTTCCCTGTAAATAATTTTCTTTAAACCTTCATAGTTTTCACTTATTCCATTATGTCCAGTTTCATATTTATGATATTTTGCAATTTGTTTAAATGTTTCTTCGTCAGTTTTCATGTCTTTTGCGTGATGTGTACATTTATAAAATACTAGACTTCCTTCGAATAATTGGATTAGCTTTTGCTGAACCATACTATATTCGTGTTCCGATAGTTCAGAATAAATTCCTTCTTTACCTTTTTTTAGGAATCTACAAAAAATGTCCGTCATAAAATTATTTCTAATATCCTGGTGAGTTTAAATATATTTTGCGTTTACCCATTATAACTTCGATTTCTTTAAGCTTTTCATTAGTTAATATTATTTGTTTATTAAATCTATTGACGACAGTGTCTAATATTTGAAAATGGACATTTAGTTCTTCCTCTTTGTGAATGTATGCTACTTAAAAAGCCCGCAGCGTTATTCTCTTAACCTTTTACGTAACTAATTTCAAAGTCATATTCTCCTAGCTTTAGAAGCCAACGCTGAAGTCTTGGATTTATATCCTTACCTTTGCTTTTAGTTTTCAACCAGACTAGTGGTTGCTGATCTGTTAAAAGATCGAATTGTCTGCCATAAACATAGGGTCTAAAATAATTTACTGTGCAAACAATCGCCAATAACTCTTTTTTTGTTGTTGAATATTTCCTCTCGTGTTAATGTCCTCTACATAGGTGTAGAAAATGCTGTTTTTGGTCTATCTACCCGTTTGATGACTACTTGATGGAATCCCTTTGCAAGATCCAAGGTAGTGAAGTATTGAGCTCTTCCTAGTTTTTCAAGGATAGTTTCTATATTTGGGATGGGAAATTTGTCACTTTCTGTTACTTCATGCAGTTTACGGTAGTCAATTACTATACGCCATTTCTTTTTTCTTGAATTATCCGCTTTTTTGGTACTATCCAAAGTGGTGAGTTATAAGGAGAGTAACTTTCCTTTATTATTCCCTGCTTTATAACATATCTCCAATCTGTTGGTTTATTTCCTCTTTATGAATTTGAGGATATCTATAGATTTTAGAGTATATTGGTTTACTCATTGTGGTCACTATTTCGTGTTGTATCTCATGAGTATGGGTAAGGTTTTGACCTTCTTGAAAAAATAAATCTCTATTTTTAAATTCTCTATATTAACTTCGCGTGCCCGTGGCTGGCTGGCTGGTGAGATTTTCTGATCAATTTTTAACCCACTTCCCAAATCCCAATTTTATTGAAATTTTGCACACATATATATTTCCGGTGACAATACTTTCTTTTTTGATTTTGATAATTTGAGGCCCCTCGGACCACGGGGTCGGGGGGCTCCGATACAAAATTTACCCGATTTTCTTCAAATTTTATACACATGTGTATCTCAGATGGACAACACTTTTTGTAAACATTTTGGAGGCCCCGGGGTCGGTGGGCCCCATAAAATTTTTTTGCTTTAGCGATTTTACTAAATTCGACTCGACACGACTTTCTTTTTCAATTTTTAGAGGTTCTTCTAGTTTTAACTCTTTAGAGTTAAACTCCACAACTGCGCAAGTTTTGTATATGTAGTAAAAAGATAAGAAAAATAAGAAAATAAGATTTTCTGATCAATTTTTAACACATGTATATTTCCGTTGGCAATACTTTCTATTAAAATTTCAGAGAGATCGGGCTGCGGGATCGGGGGGCTCCCATACAAATTGCGGCATCAAAAAATCATATCATACTATAATGGCAGTGTTCTGTGCGCGCTGATGAGCGCAAGCAGCGCTGCTTATTAAATTCTTATTCTTTACGATTGGGGTTGTTTTGTTGTTGTGAAGCAGCAGAGAGTATAGAGATATCAAGAGGAAGTAGAACAAATATTTTTATACAAAACTAAATGGTTCCGCATTTGAAATGTGTTGTACACTCAGTTGTGTGAGTGCATTCTAAATTTGTGTTTTGTACAATATTACGAGTATATGAAGAACTGGTTATGCACTCACACTGCTTTAGAGCGTAACTCCACTCAAAATAAATAATTTTAGTGATCTTCGTACGTCGTTGTGTGTACGTCGTATTAACCGTGCGCTGTGGCTGCTATGTTTTTGCGATCAATTTTAAACCCACTTTCCAAAGCCCGATTTTATTGAAATTTTGCACACATGCGTATTTCCAAAGACAAAACTTTCTATTAAAATTAAGGGCCTGAGGCCCGAGGGGTGCCCATATAAAATTTTTAAAAAATAACCCGATTTTCTTTAAATTTTATACACATATGTATCTCTGATGGACAAAACTTTTTGGACATTTTTTGAGCAAAAAATCCTGAGGCCCGAGGGGTGGATTAAACATATGTGTATCACAATGGATAAAAGTTTTTGTAAAAATTTTGGAGCGAATGGGCCCTACGGCCTGTGGGCGTGGTCATACAATTTTTTTTAAAAATTATCCCGATTAACTTTAAATTTTAAGCATATGTGTATCTCCGATAGCCCGAACGTTTTGTAAACATTTTTTTGAGTTTTTGATTTGAATTTTTTCCCATACAAATTGTTTTACACAAGTGTATCTCCGGTGAGAACAGTTTTCGAAAAAATTTTAAGTGAAGGGGGCTCTAATATTAATTTTTTTCAAATTAACCCGGTTCAAACTTTGCACATATATGTTTCTTCTATTAGAGAATTTACATGAAAAATCAACTCTGATCCACAATATGTTACTTATGTACTTAAATGTACAAATATACATATGGTGAATTTACTCCTACTTACATAGTCTTAGTTTAGTTGCTCAAAGATCATGAAGATCTTTGAACGTGACATTTTGAGATTTTACATTTCTTGATTTAATTGCTCAAAGATCATAAAGATCTTTGAACGTGACTTTTGGAGATTGAACATAATGTTCTGATCGTTAATTGTTTGTTTATTTATTGGATCGAGAATCGGTAAGTAACATATTGAAATTACGATCGGATCGTAAAAGATCTTGTTGGTACTATCGGATCAATATTATTTATGACCGCTTTGAAGCAAGCAATTTTATTGCTACCTCCAATTTATTAATAATGGTTTAGGGTTGATATCGCCTCGATTTGATTATAAAAAAGTTAAATTGTGTAAGTTGAATTCGTTTAATTATAAAAATAGTTAAACTTAAAAAGTTAAAGAATACGAATGTTATATAAAAATTGCAAAATATTTGAAAAAAAAAACCATAAACAACGAAAAACGAACGATACACTGTACAATTAAAACTACGCCTACGCAAATAAAATATTAAACGCATTTAGGGTAACAAATCGCGAGCGCGATTGTTTTTTTCTACAATTAAAACCATGTATTTCTGTATTTGCGTTTCCGTGTAACTATACAAGGTTAATTGTGCAAGTTCAATTGTTCCCCAGTGGAATTGTGCCAAGTGGAATTGTGACAGGGAATTGTGTCTTGTGGAATTGTGCTAGTGAAATCGGCCGGTTACAGAAATACTGGTTACGCACTTACCCTGCTTTACAGCTTAACTCAACTCAAAAGAAAGAATTTTAGTAGCTCTTCGTACGTCGCTCCAGACATGCGCTGTGGCTGCTATGTTTTCACCACCAAATGGGGGATTTCACCACAAAATCGAATCTCCGATCAGAGAATTTACAAGAAAAATTTCACTTTTTAAATTCGCATGCCCGTGGCACGTCTGTCCGTCGGTCGGTCGGTCTGTTTGTCGTGGAATCTTGCAATCAATTTTAACCCCCTTTCCAAAGCCCGATTTTATTGAAATTTTGCATACCTGTGTATTTCCGAAGACAAAACTTTCTATTAAAATTTTTAAAAATTAACCCAAGTTTCTGTAAATTTTATACACATATGTATCTCCGATGGACAACCCTTTTTGTAAAAATTTTAAGGAAAATTTATTTTACAAAAATTAACCCGATTTTCTTCAAATTTTATTTGCATGTGTATCTCCATGAACAACACTTATTGTAAATATTTTGGAGACCCCGCGCACCGGGGTCGTGTGACACCATACAAATTTGTAAAAAAAATTAACCCAACTTTCTTCAAATTTTATACACGTGTGTATCTCCGATGGACAACAGTTATTGTAAACATTTTACAGACGCCAGGATGGATCAGACGTCAATGGATGGAATGGATGGACGATTTTGGTAAACTTTTATACACATGTGTATCTCCGATGGACAAAACTTTTTGGATATTTTTTTGAGCGAATGTGCCCTGAGGCCATATTTTTTTTTTAAATTAGCCCGATTTACTTTAAATTTTAAACCTATGTGTATCTCCGATAGACCAAACTTTTTGTAAACATTTTTGAGTTTTTGATTTGAATTTTTTTCCCATACAAATTTTTTGACACATGTGTATCTTCGGTGAGAACGGCCTGTGCGTGGCGTTTAGCATGCATGTGAAATATATTATTTTTACGTGTAAATAACCTGGAGAAATTATGGGTGCATAACTGTCACTATTCATATCAGCGATCCCAAAAACTATGGGATCTATGTTAACATCAGTTGTTTTAGATTATTTTTGCGTATATTCCCTTCCCTACCAGCACTAATAGAGATGATAGTGGTGTATTTTAAGTAATATGTGTACCAACTAACAAGTTTAGTTAAAATTGAGCAAAGCGTAAATAGCAATAAGAGCTGCAATGAGCTAATGATGGGGGTGGAACACAATGATGACTTACTTAAACAAATAAAAAATATCAATAAATATAACTAAATATATTTAACTACTCATAATGAAACATTTTTTAAAGAAACAATGAATGTTCCTATTTTTATGTTTATATAATTTATTTATCTGAAATTTTATAAATTGCTTCAATTATTTTATGTTATTTATAATTTTGTTGTATAATAAATGAAATTAAAAAATACTGAAAAGTACTGTTTTTTGTTATTATGTATCGCAAAACACAATTTAAATTATGTCCCTCCCTGTTCCTCCTAGATATCAGAAATCCATAAAATGTCATGCCTTGTCTATTTTAATCTGCCAGCCTTAACTTAATATAAGTACAAAGTATTTAGTACTCTTTGTTCCTAGAATGAAAAAACGCGCCACATGCGACACGCGTCAAAAGCGGGATCTCCAAATGGGCCCCTGACGTTGAGCTGTTCACAAAATTTCAGGTCATGCAAAATGTGGTTAAAAAAGACCTTTAAAAACGTGCCACGCGTCGTGGAATATAAAAAATGCTATTTTGGGCTTAGATGCTCACAAAATTTTAACTTTTTACGTCGTGTGGAAGGTGGTTAAAAAGGACCTCAAGTAAGTAAAAAAAAACAACATTTCAACCCATCACACGCGCCACACGCAACCCACGTTATACTCGGAATATAACAAATGCTAAAAGTCGGAAAAAAATTCAACCCATCACACGCGGCACATGCGACACGCGTCATACTCGGAATATAAATAAGGCAATTTGGGACTTAGACACTTACAAAATTTCAGCTCTATAGGTCGTGTGGAAGGGGGTTAAAAAGGAAGTGGTCGAAAATACAGACAAAAAGGGGTCAAGACAAGTTAAATAAAAGTTTTTAATTAAGATTTATTCATTAGAGTCAAATATATTACCAAATTGTGAGGAACAAAATTCTTGGGGCCGAATTTGTTCAATAAAACAAGCAACATACTTTTTCCATAAATCCTGTACCAACACAGTGCGGCTAACAAATAGGTACAAACATCAAAGATAGCCAAAATAATATCACGTGCGATATGATGGCGGGAAAGATCCGATTTCCTTCGTTGAGAGCTTGGAGGAATTGGCCGACGCCTATTTCTTATACAAGGATCTCTTAGCCAGGACAATGCCAAAACTGCTGCGTGAATGAGCCCTTATTTGGTTTCGAATGGCATGCATTCAAGGATGACTTCCTGCACTTCTTCCTCTTGGCAAGGTACTAAGAGCAACTAGATACGAAATCCGTCGACGACGACAAAAGCCAGGAGAAAACTTCAAGGATTTCGTCATCTCCATGCAAAACCTCACGCGGTATGCCGGCTAATCAAGGGCACAACAGTTGGAGCGGATATTCCAAAACTGTCGTCAGGAATACCAACTGTACATCCGGAGGAGGGACTTCCAAGACTTGCAGGATCTAATCGAATTGGCCGAAGACTTGGAACACATTTCGGTCACTTCAGAACCGCTCAGTCCAATCCCCGGACATCGGCAGACACAGATGAGCTTCATGGTCACGGAGAATATAGAGGACCGCATCGACGTCAGGATGGAATGCCGAGGCCAGGACGGACACACCTTGCGAAATTGCCGAAGAAAACAATTGATGTTCTTCTGGGATTGCGGCCAACGTAGAACCAGAACAATTAACTGCTGCCGTCAACTTACCTTACACGTTGAGCAGCGTCATTCGCTCCAGTTCCACAAGAAGACAGCTTTGATGCAAGACCGACAACGATTTCTTGCCCGCATCAAGATCGACAGCGAACCCGTCCAAGCCACCATTGATACCGGCGCATCTCGCAATTTCGTGAGTGAACGCTTGGCTTCGAAATTAAGGCAACCCCATTCCCGCGAACATCCCAATTCAAATGGCCATCGGAAGTCAGACAACAGTCCACGAAGTGTTGGACGTCAACGTTCGTTTTGGGGAGGCATCGTTTTCACTGCACCTGCTGGTGCTATCGACCACTGTTGATGACCTCACACTGGGGATGGACTTCCTTGCAAGGTCTAGAGCCACTTTAAGCTTCGGAGGTGAGTTCATAACACTCCAAACTGGGCCAGCACGGACTGTTAAACGTCCGAATTACCTAAAACTCCGAGAACCAATGCAGCCACAACTTCCAAACACGCAGCAGCCGCTGCGGTCGCTCTATAAATATATCACGAGCACAAGAGTTAACGAAAATTACCTCTTTTCAAAACAGCCCGGTACTAAGATTGCCGTGTTTTGAGATGGACATCCACGCATTAATCAGAAATCAACAAACACCACGCAATGGCTGATGATGTCGATGACCAGAGCACCGCTAATAGATCAGAAACCGGTTTTCAAAACGAGAGATAATTTTGTATACTAGGCAACTAGGCACTAGATGACATGAATATTGAAATTGAAAACATACATTTTGTAATCGGAGGAAACATGAATATTGCAATTGAAAACATGCATATTCCAAGCATTCATACCACGAACATATTGCAATATGCGTCAGGATGTATGTGAAAATCTCCGAAACAACAACCAAATCTGAGGGAAACAAGAACAAACACAGTGAAAAACGACAAACTAACGGAAAACCACGCCGCATAGCTACAACGATTTCCCAGTTTTGTAGCAACGGACAGGGTATAAAACGAGCACACAGCTCAACAAAAGTTATATTCTTCCCGAGTTCCTTCCTGAGTTCATAACTAATAGTTCAGGAATACCTACCTAACTATTACTACCAAGCTAAACGCTGTAATAGTTTCCACATTCCTGAATTAATAGCTCAAGAGTACCCTACTGTTACTTCCAAGATAAACGCTGCAAGATCCAAGTCCGAAATTAATAGTTCAAGAGTACCTACCTTACTATTACTTCCAGGCTAAACGCTGCAAGAGTTTCCAAAGTCCTGAATTAATAGTTCAAGAGCACCTACCTTGCTATTACTTCCGAGCTAAGCGCCGCAAGATCCAAGTCATAAGCTATTACTTCCGAGCTAAACCCTGCAAGATCCAAGTCCCAAACTAATAGTTTAAGAGTACCTACCTTGCTATTACTTCCAAGCTAAACACTTCAAGAGTTTCCAGAATCCTCAATTAATAGTTCAAGAGAACATACCTTACTATTTCCTCCAAGCTAAGCGCTGCAAGAATTTCCAGAATCTTCCATTAATAGTTCAAGAGTACCTAAATTACTCTTACCTCCAAGCTAAACGTTGCAAGAGATTTCCAAAATCCTCATCTAATAGTTCAAAGGTACTAAGTACTTTGTATTTTCTAACGGAGTTTTCCCAGCCGGGGTAAACTCAGGGTGACCAGCGTTCAAATAAAATATGTTCGTTACAATAAATTTTATACTTGTGGGACTTTCAATTAAATTTAGTCTTTATTTCTCTACGTAATTTGTATAGGTGTTTACAATTCAGATTATATGCCAGATGTGTAGATAATGCGGTGTATAATTCTGTATGAGCCTTTTTGTTGTGTGCCTGAGTGCGTCTGAGACAAGCGTTAATCTTAAGCGATGCGTAAGCATGAGTCCGAGTCTAGCGTGAATCTTGTCCGACATGAGCCATGACATCGTCAGTCCCGAGCGACGCGAGCCTTGAGCGACACCTTGACGTGAGCGTTGAGAGCCTAACGTGAGCTATGATCGACGTGGACCTTAAACCAACGTGAGCGTAGCGACCGTTAGACGAACCATACGATCAACGATTAAAGCGAGGACAGCGAAAGAAGTCGACAGCGACAAACTGAGATGTACCAGCGTAACAACCCGTGTGGCAATCGTACAGCGAAGTTACGATGTACGACGGGGAGGATAATAACAACTGCAGCGAAAGACGTTGACAGCGACAAGCTGAGATGTTCCAGCGTAATAACCCGTGGGGCAATCGCACAGCGAAGTTACGTCGTACGACGGTGAATGCAACGACGTCGGCAGAGAAAAGTAGAGAAAAAAGTTAGCAGCGGTAAGCTGAGATATACCAGCGTAACAACCCGTGGGGCAATCGCACAGGTAATCTATGAAGTACAACGATGAATGCAGCGACGACGGCAGAAAAAAGCAGGGAAAAAACGTTGGCAGCGGTCAGTTGAAAAGCGTCGACAGCGATGAGCAGAGTGGCGTCAATAGAGAATGCCCAGAGATAACGACAATATCACTTACCAAGGCGTGATCCTGTCAGAAGACTAGAAGAAACTAAGAGAGCGACTGCCTGCGTGCTCGCGCTTTTATACTATTTTGCGTGACAACATTTCTGAGTGACGTGTTGTGGGGGATTGGCCAGTCCGGTGGCGTGATGTTATTTTGGCTTTCTTTGATTTTTGTACCTATTTGTTGGCTGCACTGCGTTAGTACAAGGTGCACCCGAATTTAGGGAAAAAGTATGTTGCTTGTTTTGTGTGAAGAAAATTTGCCCACAAGAATTTTGTTCCTCACACTCCCCCGTTACTTTGGCGGAAAAAAAACGTGTGCTTCACTAATATTCGTAGTCCCCGTTTACTTTGTTGCGTTTGATGCTGGCACTTTCTTTGTTGTTACTGTTAGTGTCGACTTTGCTGATGCGGCCGTTGTTGTTGATATTCCGTAGATGCTGTGAGTTCTGTTGCTGTGCGCTGTTGTTATTGCTGCGCTCGTTATTGTATAGTTTTTGTTGCACTCTGTTGTTTTCCTGATTATTGGGCATTGCCGTTGCTGTGCCTGTGGTTGTTTTTGAAAAATTCTTACTGCTGCGTCGTCGTTGCTGTGACTGTTCCTTCTTCGTTTTTGCGTTTTCGGTGGTTGGGCCTATAGTTGCTGTTGTCGAACTCGTTAAATGTCGATTTTTGTTACTAGGCTAATTTTTATTGTTTTGATGATGCTACGTCGTCGTCGCTGCGCGAGTACTGCGACGAGTACTGCGACCTTTGCTGCTTAGCTCGCTGTTGTTGCACCTTGTGTATGGTGGCTTTTGTTGCTGTGCTCATTGCTGTTGTTTTTCTGCTGCCGTTATTGGTTTTGTTGTTGTGCTGCTGTTGTCGACTTTTGAAATGCTGACTCTTGGAGTCAAACTAAACTATTAGTTTGGGACTTGGATCTTGCAGCGTTTAGCTCGGAAGTAATAGCTTAGGACTTGGATCTTGCAGCGTTTAGCTCGGAAGTAATAGCAAGGTAGGTGCTCTTTAACTATTAATTCAGGACTTTGGAAACTTTTGCAGCGTTTAGCCTGGAAGTAATAGTAAGGTAGGTACTCTTGAACTATTAATTTAGGACTTGGATCTTGCAGCGTTTATCTTGGAAGTAACAGTAGGGTACTCTTGAGCTATTAATTCAAGAATATGGAAACTATTACAGCGTTTAGCTTGGTAGTAATAGTTAGGTAGGTATTCCTGAACTATTAGTTTTGAACTCAGGAAGGAACTCGGGAAGAATAGAACTTTTGTTGAGCTGTGTGCTCGTTTTATACCCTGTCCGTTGCTACAAAAAATATGCATGTTTTCAATTGCAATATTCATGTTTCCTCCGATTACAAAATGTATGTTTTCAATTTCAATATTCATGTTTTTGTCTAGTGCCTAGTTGCCTAGTATAAAAAATTATCTCTCGTTTTGAAAACCGGTTTCTGATCTATTAGCGGTGCTCTGGTCATCGACATCATCAGCCGTTGCGTGGTGTTTGTTGATTTCTGATTAATGCGTGGATGTCCATCACAAAACCTTCTCTATAGAAAGCCCAACTGTTCCGATCATACACAGATACGTGCTTAGAATTATCCCAAACGTATTTGTATTAGTAATCAACTAAAGAGCAAAATCCATATAAAATTTTTCCGTTTCCCACTACCACATCTTACGTTTCTCGCTCTTTGCGACTGCTTATTTATTGTACACTGTATTCACATCCCACAAACACAGACGCGTTTGGGATTGGTTTACAGAATTAGTATGCGTACAGTTGGGCTTTCTATAGAGAAGGTTTTGGTCCATCTGCACCTAATGCCCGAGTGTGAGTAGGACAGCCGTACTCTCGGGCGAATTCGATATTGCGTGCTTTGGTGATCATGTGCCTATATTTCCTGGTCGCCCACAAATCATACGAGATCAGTTGTGTTAGATTTGTTCTTGTGTAGTTTCCTCTTCTTGTTTTGCGTTTGCATGGTGGTGGTTCTATCCAACGCAATATGTTTAATGGAATGTACAACACCGCCCATCAGTCGCAAGAAAATGAGAAAAGGGGAAAAAAGAAAAACATAGCCATTACGCTGTCAATTGGGTGACTTTTGAGTCACTTGACAATTGTTAAATGCCGTCGGTACATATGAGTGAATTAACTTACATTGAAAACTACATTTTGAGTTTTCTTTTATATCTACTTATTCATTTCAGTTTATGTATGTAGCAAAGAAAAGAAATTAAAAATTTCCAGACATTTTGTTTGGTGAGAATTTGTTCAATGCCGAATTTGCACTTCACAACGGTAAGTGCATCAAAATAGACTTGAAACTCTAAGGCTTATACAGCACAAGTCCATAATCGGAACAGCTCATTTGCACCAGAACATTGCATTGTCACCGGGATTACATGTTTATGCAAGATTCAACTCAATTGGACAATGAGAAGTTGCTGAAAATTGAGTTGCAAGATTTGCAGCGAAGAAACAGGTGAATTCAAACAACTGCTTGTTTCGTTTCAGACCAGCTCAATGGAATCAAAGTACTATAATGTAATTAATGCTGCACACGTGTGCAAAATTTTAATTCGATTGGATAATGACAATTATGTCAAAATAGGCTTGGAATATTTTAGATAGCAACATTTGTAAATCTCCTATATTCCAAGTTCACCATCAGAAAATTTTATTGGTACCATAACATTGCATTGTCACCAAGAATACATGTTTGTTTACAATTTTACGAGTAACTTAATTGGACAATGGGAAGTTGATCAAAATCGAGTTGCAAGATTTGCAGCTAACAAACAAACACAAATAAATGTTTGTAACGTCCGAACTCATCATTGGACCACCTCAGTGGAATAATAGCATTGTATTGTCGTCAGGACTGTAACGTCTGTGCGAAATTTCAATTCAATTGAATGACGGTAAGTGCATCAAAATAGGCTTGCAAATTTTAGACCGCAAAATTTGAAAGCTTCTACGTTTTAAGTTCAAGGTTGCAACAGTTTACTTGTACAACAACATTGCATTGTCAGCGAGACTACATGTTTGTGAAAAATTTCAACTCAATTGGACAATGAAATATTGATAAAAATCGAGTTGCAAAATTTGCAGCTAAGAAACAGGTAAACCCAAATAACTGCGCGTATCTTCAGCGTCCATAACCAGACCAGTTTAATGGAACCAAAGTATTGTAACTAAATTAGCTTTGCACATGTTAGCGAAACTTCAATTCGATTGGATAACGAGAAGTATTTGTGGTAAACGGACAAATCAAGTTAAATAAAAGTTTTTAAAAAGATGAAATAATTTTTTTTGAAAACAATGTACATAATAATAATAATATAACAAGGAATTTTTAAAGTGACAACGTCTCACTACAAGGTTTAAGTGGATACATGTTCAAAAAGTAAAATGTTAAGTGAGACACTGTTAAATGTCCCACTGTTGGGATCACTGTTAAATGTCACACTTTTAAGTAAGCTACTGTTAAATATCAGTATTTTGGGAACTAAGTCATTTCCAAAGGATGAAATTCGGAATATAGGACTAAGATGCGACTATAAGATTTCTTCCTATGGAAATTCTGGAGACTGATCATTATGGTCTGGAATTTCAGGAACAAAGCAATTTATCAAGTGATTCGTATTAAATTCGGTATGCAAGAGTAAGATGCGACTATAACCTTTGTTCCTATGGAAATTCTGGGATCTGGCCAATAGGCTCTGGAATTTTGTGGACCAAGCCATTTCTCAAGCGATTCGTATGAAATTCGGTATGCAGGACTAAGATACGACTACAACCCTTGTTCCTAAGGAAATTCTGGAATCGTTTGCCTGTAGCGCGACGAAACAAAAGTAGTTGAAAAGTTCGAATTCAAAGCGGTCCAGGAGAAAAAGCAAGCACCGTCTGGCAGAATTGTCTTTACAAGGCGAAGGCTTGCGAAAAATGTAAAATGTAAATATTTTATAAAGCTACAGGTCGAGAGAGCCAACAAAAATGCTCAAGAGTAGGCCTTCAAGTCAGCGAAGTCAACAATGCCGCGTAACGAAAGTTTGTTGAACCAAAGATCAACGGCGCGAACGTTAAGCTACAACTCGAAACAGCTTCAGCCATAACGATCATCTCGAAAAGAAACTGGAGCCGCTTTGGAAAACCAACCCCCCAGATTATCTCAAAACCAGCAGGCATCGCATCCGGAGATGTAGTTCCGCTGCTTGGAAGTTTTCCATGTGTCATCAAGTTGAATGGGGTTGAAGAGTATGCTAATCGAGAAATTAACCTATTCGGAATTTCTTGGTTACGTCTCCGTTAACAGCATCAATGAATTTCAGGACCTTAGCAATTTCTCAAGTGATTCGCATGAAATTCGGTATGCTGGACTAAGACTCTAAAACTTGTTCCCATGGAAATTCTGGGATATGGTTATTAGGAACTGGAATTTCTGGAACTTATCAATTTTTCAAGCGACTTGTGCCTTTTAATTTAATCAATATTGATTATTATTAATTTTTAGGTCCTTTAATACATTTTTTAATTTAATCGTATTGCTTAATTATAGACTTAATTTAATCGTATTTAAATATATTTTTTTTTAACTGCATTTGGCTTTATTCTTGAATCTTTCCTATCTTGGGAAGCTCACAATTTGTTTTCAAATCTTACAAGCTAGATAAATTTTAAGTTTAACCTATGTTAATTCTTAATATTAATATGCACTATTTGGTTTGTTGTTCATATGGATTGGTTAGCTAGATCTAAGGGATTTTTTCTTTAAGGCGCCGATATCTAGGCGTCCATAATATTTCCCGAGCTAATGTGTTGGGATGTTGTTCTAACTTAGTTTGGTATTTTCTGCTGAACTGCTGTATTGTATTTGCCACTGTTTCGATGTTGAGTTCGCGGTGAATGTTTGTGTTACGTATGTACCAAGGTGCGTTTACCATCCTTCGTAGTATTTTTGATTGCACACGTTGCAATTTTATTATATTTGAGGCACAGGCTGAGCCCTACAATTGTATTCCGTAAGTCCAGATTGGTTTTAGTACCATTTTATACAACAAGACTTTACAGTCTAGAGTTAATTTAGAATGTTTTCCGATTAGCCAATTTATTTTATCACTCTTGATGTTGATTTGCTGTCGTTTTGTTTCGATATGCTTCTTCCATGACAGTTTTCTGTCTAGATGTAGACCTAGGTATTTAATGGATTCGCATTGGGGTAAATTGATGTTATTTAACTTCACTGGAGGGCAGGTTTGTTTACGGAGAGTGAATGTAATGTGTGCTGATTTCTGCTCGTTTGCTTTTATTCTCCATTTTGAAAGCCACTTAGCTAATTCTTCTAAGTGTTCTTGCAGGACTCTTGATGCTATTTGGGGGTTTTCATGTGTCGCTAATAATGCTGTATCATCTGCAAATGTTGAAACTATTACATAATTTGAAGTAGGAAGGTCCGCTGTGTAAATTAGATATAACACTGGACCCCTGCGTGTATTTCATTTAAATTAGAAGATGCACTATTATATTTCACCAAGAATTTCCGGTTTAACAGGTAATTTTTAATGATCGCATGATAGTTTAATGGCAGCTGAGCCTTAATTTTATGTATAAGGCCTTCGTGCCATACTTTATCGAAAGCTTGGGCAATGTCTAAAAATGCTGCGGAGCAGTACTTTTTTTGTTCAAATGAGTTTCTTATTTCTACTACGATCCTATGCACTTTTTCTATGGTTCCATAATCTTCTCTAAATCCAAACTGGTGATCCGGTATAATACTTTGCTCTTGCAGAAATGGTTTGAGCTTTTTAAGAAGCATTTCTTCAAAGAGTTTTTACAGAGTTGGCAGTAAACTGATTGAACGATACGAGTCTACTTTTGTTTCATCTTTACCTGGTTTATGGATCATTATGATCTGTGAAATTTTCCAAGTTTCAGGAAAATACCCAGTTTTCATTACAGCATTGAAAATGTGTGTTATTAATTTTGATACATATATCTGGAAGTTCTATAAGCATTTTACCACTAATAAAATCATGACCAGGTGACTTTTTGGGGTTTATATGTTCGCTGATCATTATTTTTACTTCACGCCATTTATATTTAATAGGTTGAAATTCTGAAGCTTCAGCTTCTTCAGGCAGCAATTCCGAGTGTCCATTGTTTTCGTTCGGAGTAAATACTTTAACTAAATGTTGGGCGAATGCGTTTGTTTTTTCTGAATCGCTTCTTGCCCAGGTTCCATCGGGAAGGCGAATCGGAGGACATGATTGCGTAGGCCGTTTCATGTTTTTTGTGGCTTTCCACAGTGAGTAATCTGTTGCTTCTGATGCTGTAAGTTTGCTTAGATAATATTGAATCCCCTCATCATGTTCCTTTGTTAGTGCTGCTTTCAGGTTTTTGATAGCTTTATTTAATTTTGATTTAAGTCCAGGTGATCTATGTAACTGCCATTGCCTGCGCAATATGCGTTTGGTCTTTAAGAGCTGTTGAATATTCTGTGACGCTTGGTGCATTTTCACTTTAGTAGAGCTGTTGCATGTAGCATCCTTTGCTGCTTGCTCTAATGTCTTCGTTAGGTGTTGTACTGCTTCATCAATCTCAGATTTCGATTTAAGTGGGATACTTAATGAGCACTCTCTTGTCACTGCAGATTTGAATTGTGACCAATTAGTGTGTCGGTTCGTTAAAAAAATATTTTATTCTGAATTTAAGACTTGTGTGCTTAATATTATTAAGACCGGGAAGTGGTCAGATGATAGTTCGTAGCATGTGTCGGCCGTAACATAAGTTCTAGCAATGCTCTTCGTTACACAGAAGTCGATTAAATCGGGAATTTTTCGTCTATCGGTTGGCCAATATGTTGGTCTGCCTCCAGAAACGTGATCTAGTTTTCCTTCCTGCATACATTCCCACAGCTGCTTGCCTTTTGGTGATGTTAATCGGGAACCCCATTGGATGTGTTTGGAGTTGAAATCTCCTCCTGCAAGGAATTTATTTCCGAAGGTTTTAAAATAATTTGCAAATTGTTGCTTTTTAATTGAATGTTTCGGTGGACAGTAAGCTGCGGATATGGTACATGTACCGTCCCATTCTTCTAAGCAGATGCTAGTTGCCTGTATATGTTCCTCGCGATATTTGTTCAATTCATGGTGTCTTATTCTATATATAATAATTGCTGATCCCCCACGAGGTTTCCCGTTAGGATGCTGGGTATCGTAAATTTTATAACCATTAAATTTTACAGAGCTCATTTGTGTAAAATGTGTCTCAGAGACCATCATGATGTCAATGTTGTGTTCATTGAGAAAATTCTGTACTTCTAATTTATGTTGCGCTAGCCCATTGGCATTCCATAAGGCTAATTTAAGTTCAATCATCTTATATTTTGATTGTTCGTTAACAGTTGCATCAGGGTAGTCATATTTTGCAGCATGAGTCCCATATTTGTTTCCATGATTTGCATAAATCTATTCATTGTTTCGTTGATGGTATTTATCATTTTGTAGATTCCCTGATCATCACTCTGAGGCTTATTTGCTTTATTTCGCACGTTACCCGCGACCACCTCTGAGTATAATGTTTCTGTGTTAATGGTTGCAGAAACTTTCTCATTGTTTGAGCGTTTATGTATTTGATTGATAGCTCGTTGCTCAATTCGTTACCTTGGGGTCATTTTTTTCCTTAATTCCTTATACACTATGCATCCTCTGTAATTTGCGGTATGGTTTTCCCCACAATTACTGCATTTCTTTACTTCTGGTTTGGTTTTGTCCAAATCACACTCGCTAGTTTTGTGCATGTTGCCGCATATCACGCAAACAGCGGGCAGTTTGCAATAGTTTCGAGAATGTCCAAATTCTTGACAATTGGTGCATTGTAAGACTGACTTACGTTTGTGTGGCTCTTCCACTACCACCCTTCTATACATCAGATACCTCATGTTATAGATTTCGTGTGTCCCTTTGGTTTTTTTTGCTTCAGGTTCCAGCTCAACTTTGAACATTGGTTGAGGGATTTTCTCAGGATTAATAATGTTGATAACGCTTCTTATATTGAAACCCTTGGCAGTGAGTTCCTCACTTATCTCTTGTGGCGATGACTCGATTCCTTTTATTACTACTGATAGTCCTCTCGAACTTTTCAATCTGTAGGTGTAAAAGTATTTATTAGCTGCTTCTAAGATGGCAACAATTTTGCGATATGCCTCAATGCTCAAAGCTTGAATTTTGGTTTCACGGATACTGCCTTGTTTAATCGGGGCAATAAAAAACTCTCCACCTGTTTCTTTTTTAAAATCGGCTACCAATTGATGAAACGGCGCTTCTCGAAGGTATATTGATGGTTGTCGCTCTTTTGGTGCTCTCGCCTCTTCTCGAGTTTCCGCTTCGTTGTTACTGTTATTTCCACACAGTGGTTGGAAACGGTTACCAGTTGGTATTCCAGCTCCTAGTTTTATAGTTTTTGAATTTGTCGCAAATTGCACTGGAGACTTGGGATTGCGTTTTCGTTTGGATGTTACGGTTATGTAACGTTACATACCTGTTTGAATTAATGAATGCAAAACAGTTTCCGTTTCATTGACATCGCGTTTGTCCATTATAGCGATGTCGCTTAGCACAATATCGTTACCTACCGCAATATTTGATGTTGTACCACTTTTTAAAGTTTGGAAAGAACCGCTTACACTTTTTTGCATTTGCATTACATTTTTATTTATACCAGAGGTCGATGGCACTAGAGAATTTTTCTTTTCTAATATCAGAAATTTCTGATCTGTTGCGTTTGGGTTGGTTTTAGATTTGGTACTTCTTCCTCCTCCTGGCGGAGGTGTTCTATCCATTCCCATTTTATATTAAATTTATTTTATATTATTTTTATTTTTTATTATTTATTTATTTAGATTTTATTATTTTAGTTGGCAATGCTGGTGAGAGCTTTTAAGACATTGGAGGAAAAGCTTTTGATCGACATAAAAGCTTAGCGGTCTAGGTTCCACAATTTAGGTTCCACAGTCGAAAGCTGAATAATAGCGCCAATTTCGCTGTCAGCTGGTACCATACAAGGCCAAAAAATTGCCAAAGAAATATAAATTTTTATATTTTACCTTTTATTTCACTTTAACAATATTATCGTGAGAATTTAATAATAATATAATAACATTAATATTTGCCAATAGAATATAATGAAGCAAACATGTGCAGTAGTAGTGATAGTATATTCTCTGTTCGTGGTGTTCTATCGGTGCTCTGCTCGGTTTGTCAAATTAACATTGCATAAAATGATACAGAGCTTTGTGATAGAGAAAACAAATACAAATGTTACAAAAAAGAGGCAAGGCCATTTACAGGCTTGTCTCTTGTTTTATCACTCCAACATTACTAAGAGTTAATAACTCTTTCATCAAATTAAATTTTTCTTGTAAATTCTCTAATCGGCGATACACACACACACTGCGTGCTCGTTTTGTGGCAAAATCATCCAAAAATTACGCAGCAGTAAGTAAGTTGAATTAATCATAAAACATTTATGTCTCGTTTCATTTGCTGGGCTCATTTGTGCGTGAGCTAAGATTTCTCTCTCTCTCCACCACCAAGCAGCGCAGCCGACTGCGCAGCAAACACTACACACAGTCATTAAAGAACGACAGTATCTGATGCCCCTATAAGAAATTAAAAAAATGTATAAGGGCCTTGCGGCCGAACCCGGGGCCCGATCACTACCAAATTTTAGAAAAAGTATTGTTTATTGGGTATATACATGTGTGTAAAATTTGAAAAAAATCGGGTAATTTTTATTTTAAATTTGTATGGGAGCCCCACGAACCCGGGGCCCGATCACTTCCAAATTTTAAACGAAAGTATTGTCACCGGAAATACACATGTGTACAAAATTTCAGGAAAATCGGTCTTTAGGAAGTGCGTTAAAAATTGAAAATTAAAAAAAAAATTGTATGGGAGCCCCCCGAGTCCGCGGCCCGAGGGGCCTCAAATTTTAATAAAAAGTGTTGTCATGGGAGATATACATGTGTGCAAAATTTCAATAAAATCGGGCTGTAGGAAGTGGGTTAAAAATTGATCACAAGATTTGGCCAGCCAGCCAGCCAGCAACGGGCAAGTGAAGTTAATATAGAGAATTTAAAAAGAGAACCAGATAAAACGAAATTAATGGCGAATATTGCGTCTGCGCGATTCAAAGCGAAAAACATTTTGATTCATACTTCTATTTCCATACCATACCAATTCCCCAACAACTTAATCACTCTTGCAACCATGTGTAAACAACCAAAAAACTCTCTCTTAAGCAAATATGTGTAGTACTAGTAATTGTATTGAAACTCGAAAGTCCCCTTCGGTGCTCTGCTTTCTCGTTAACCTTACAGTTGCAACTTCCAACCCATGTGGTTGCACGAAAAATGGTTCTTTGTTGGTTTATATATTATACTAGCTGATTACCCGGCGTTGCCCAGGTATTTATTCATCCCAATCTTCTATAAGGCAGGGGTAGAAAAAAGAATGATATCTAACTATAAGGTAAAATTGCAGTTTTTATTAACAAAATTAATTTTAAAAAATATATTATAAATTATAGCTATGGTATTCAAATTATAAAATAAAATTAAATAAACATACATAAAATTAATTCAAAACAAAACTTGGTTGTATACGATGTTGTTAGTTTCACCTTCAAGAGCAAGAATAAATAAATTCTTAGTTCAACCCAACCCAGAGCAAGCAAAATAAAGTTATCCGTGGGAAAAACATGGCGATCTCAAATCTATACTCCGCAGTACTTATTAAACTGTCCGACTTATTGATCGTCATCGAAAACGCAAGTTTTACTGGAAATTGCAATCTCTTAATCACACTGTCCCTTTTCTGTCAAGATAGTCGCTTCAATTATATTGCCCCGCATCTCTTTTACGCACAGTCTTGTGCCGTTGCAAAGTTTTGTCGAGTCGAGAATCCGTAGTAAAATAATTGGAGATCAAACTGTAAGACAATGTGGTGGCAATCTAGACGAATTAAGTGAGTTTAGGAACTCAGTTAGATATTTTATTCCTCATCAGTATCTACAACGGTATCGATACACTTATATTCAGTGACTACGCCTATTTATTTCGTGGGTGTCTCCATTTTTGTAACAAGAATAGCCCCTTCTCGCAACCGGTTCAAAAGGTAATAGTTTTGAGAAACAGCCGGATAAATAGAATTTATTATTTCAAAAATCGATGTCAATTTAATATAACCATAAAACACGGCTACTTATCTACCTTTTCCAATTTGAAGTAGGGTCGACAATGTCCTCACCCCCAAATTCGTCGTAAAATGGTCGCCGAGTACCATTCTAAACACCACTATTCATCTCAGCGACCCCGAAAACCATAGAATCGACACTAATATAGCTGACCCCCCCTCCCAATCAACAACCACCCCCTTGTCATGCCATCACCATTCAACTCAGCGACACCGAAAACCATAAAATCGACACCCCCCGGTCCCCCCCCCCCCCCCGGAGTTATAACCCAATACCCCTAGAGCTGTCTTTCCATCACCATTCAACTCAGCGACCACGAAAACCATAGAATCGACATTAATATCGGTCATCTCGCTCAGTTATCTACTCCACCCCTCTAGGGCTATCTTAGCATCACCATTCCACTCAGCGACCCCGAAAACTATAGAATCAACACTAATATCGGTCACCCCCCACCACTCAGCTTTCGACCCCATCCCCTTAGGGCTGTATAACCATCACCATTCAACTCAGCGACCCCGAAAACCATAGAATGAACAGTAACATCGGTCACCTCCTCCCCTCAGTTATCGACCCCATCCCCCTAGAGCTGTCTTACCATCACCATTCAACTCAGCGACCACGAAAACCATAGAATCGACATTAATATCGGTCACCCCCCACTCAGTTATCGACCCCATCCCCCTAGAGCTGTCTTACCAGACGAATTAAGTGAGTTTAGGGACACAGTTAGATAATTAACTACCTCATCAGTATCTACAAAGGTATCGATACTCTTTGCCTATTAACATGGCAAGTATTTGATTGCTTATTTCGTGGTTGTCTACATTTTTAGTAGCAAGAATAGCCCCTTCTTGCAACTGGTTCAAAAGGTTATAGTTTTGAGAAACAGCTGGATAAATAGAATTTAATCAATTTAATATAACGATATCATCATTCAATTCAGCGACCTCGAAAACCATAGAATCAACACTAATATCGGTCACCCCCCTGCCCTCAGTTATCACCAATCCCCCACCACTACTCCTCTACGGCTGTCTTAGCATCACCATTCCACTCAGCGACCCCGAAAACTATAGAATCAACACTAATATCGGTCACCCCCACCCCTGAGTTTTCGACCCCATCCCCCTAGAGCTGTCTTACCATCACCACTCAACTCAACGACCACGAAAACCATAGAATCGACATTAATATCGGTCACCCCCCACTCAGTTATCGACCCCATTCCCCTAGAGCTGTCTTACCAGACGAATTAAGTGAGTTTAGGAACACAGTTAGATAATTAACTTCCTCATCAGTACCTACAAAGGTATCGATACTCTTTGCCTATTAACATGGCAAGTATTTGATTGCTTATTTCGTGGCTGTCTACATTTTTAGTAGCAAGAATAGCCCCTTCTCGCAACCGGTTCAAAAGGTTATAGTTTTGAGAAACAGCTGCATAAATAGAATTTAATCAATTTAATATAACGATATCATCATTCAATTCAGCGACCTCGAAAACCATAGAATCAACACTAATATCGGTCACCCCCCCACCCCTCAGTTATCACCAATCCCCCTAGAGCTGTCTTACCATCACCATTCAACTCAGCGACCACGAAAACCATAGAATCGACATTAATATCGGTCATCCCGCTCAGCTATCTACTCCACCCCTCTAGGGCTGCCTTAGCATCACCTTTCCACTCAGCGACTCCGAAAACTATAGAATCAACGCTAATATCGGCCACCCCACACCCCTCAGTTATCGACCCCATCCCCTCAGGGCTGTATTACCATCACCATTCAACTCAGCGACCCCGAAAACCATATAATGGACAGTACCATCGGTCACCTCCCCCCCTCAGTTATCGACCCCATCCCCCTAGAGCTGTCTTACCATCACCATTCAACTCAGCGACCACGAAAACCATAGAATCGACATTAATATCGGTCACCCCCCCTCAGTTATCGACCCCATCCCCCTAGAGCTGTCTTACCATCATCATTCAATTCAGCGACCTCGAAAACCATAGAATCAACACTAATATCGGTCACCCACCTCCCCTCAGTTATCACCAATCCCCCTAGAGCTGTCTTACCATCAGCATTCAACTCGGCGACCACGAATCGACATAAATATCGGTCACCCCCCCCCCCCTATAGTTATCACCCGAACCCAATAGAGCTGTCTTACCATCACCATTTAAATCAGCGACCCCGAAAACCATAGAATCGACACTTATTTAGGTTACCCCCCCCCCTCCAAATCAACAACCACCCCCTAGAGGTGTCTCCCCATTACCATTCAATTCAGCGACACCGAAAAGCATAAAATTGACACCCAATGGTCGCCCCCCCCCCCCCTTCGATTATCGACCCCATCATCATCGACCACGAAAACCATAGAATCAACACTAAAATCGGTCACCCCCCCCCCCCACACCTCAGATATCACCCCATCCCCCTAGAGCTGTCTTACCATCACCATTCAACTCAGCGACCCCGAAAACCATAGAATCAATACTAATATCGGTCACCCACCACTCCCCGCAGTTATCACCCCATCCCCCTAGAACTGTCTTACCATCACCCTTCAACTCAGCGACCCCGAAAACCATAGATTCAACACTAATATCGATTCCCCTCACCCAAAGGAGTGTACTAAAAGCACTATTCGTCTCGGCATTACTGAAAACGGTGGGTCCGTCACTAAAATCACCTGCCACGCCTCCCCCAGCCAAAAAACGTGCTACCCCCCACCACCTATATTTGATTCCACATAGTAGCTAAGATGTATACCAAGTTTGGTAGAAATTGGTCAAGGCGTTCCAGAGCTAGTTAGGCACAAATATACAAATATACACACAAATAAATTCTCTATTTTATATATATAGACTAGCTGATTACCCGGCGTTGCCCAGGTATTTATTCCTTCCAATCTTCTATTAGGCAGGGGTAGAAAAAAGAATGATATCTATCTATAAGGTTAAATTGCAGTTTTTATTAACAAAATTTATTTTAAAAAATATATTTTGAATTATAGCTATTCAAATTATAACATAAAATTAAATAAACTTACATAAAATTAATTAAAAAAAAAAAAACTTGGTTGTATACAATGTTTTTAGTTTCATCGTCATCAAAAACTCAAGTTTTACTTGAAATTGCAATCTCTTTAATTTAAAAGGAAGATCCGTCGAAATGAGTGAGATAAAAACTGTTTCACACTGTCCCTTTTCTGTGAAGATAGTCGCTTTAATTATATTTCCCGGCATCTCTTTTACGCACAGTCTTGTGCCGTTGCAAAGTTTTGGCGAGTCGAGAATCCGTAGTAAAATAATTGGAGATCAAACTGTAAGACGATGCGGTGGCAATCCAGACCAATTAAGTGAGTTTAGGAACACAGTTAGATAATTAACTTCCTCATCAGTATCTACAAAGGCATCGTTACTCTTTGCCTATTAACATGGCAAGTATTTGATTGCTTATTTCGTGGTTGTCTCCATTTTTAGTAGCAAGAATAGCCCCTTATCGCAACCGGTTCAAAAGGTTATAGTTTTGAGAAACAGCTGGATAAATAGAATTTAATCAATTTAATATAACGATAAGACACGGATACTAATCTACCTTTTCCAATTTGAAGTAGGGGCGACAATGTCCTCACCCCCAAATTCTTCACCAAATGGTCACCGAGTACCATTCTAAACACCAGTATTCATCTCAGCGACACCGAAAACTATGGGATCGACACAAATATCGGTCACCCTCCGGGGAGACAACTCACCCATAGGAGTGTCCTACCAACACTATTCATCTAAGTGACCCCGAGAACTATAGAATGGACACTAATATCGGTCATCCCCCTGACGTATCGACTCCATCCCCCTTGAGCTGTCGTACCATCACAATTTAACTCAACGACCCCGAAAAATATAAAATCGACACTAATAATGGTAACCCCCTCCTCCGTTATAGACCCAATCTCCCTAGAGGTGTCTTACCATCACCATTCTATACAGCGACCCCGAAAACCATAAAATCGAAGCTAATATCGGTTACCCTCCCCCCCCTTCAGATATCGACCCCCCCCCCCACCACCCCTAGAGCTGTCTTACCATCACCATTCTACTCAGCGACCCTGAACACCATAGAATCGATACCAATATCGCCCCCCCCCTCAGTTGTAGAGCTGCCTTACCATCACCATTCAATTCAGCGACCACGAAAACCATAAAATCAACACTAACATCGGTCACCCCCCCTCAGTTATCGACCCCATCCCCCTAGAGCTGTCTTACCATTACCATTAAACTCAGCGACCCCGAAAACCATAGAATCGACACCAATATCGGTCACCCCCCCCCTCCGTTATCGACCCCATCCCCTATAGAGCTGCCTTACCATCACCATTCAACTCAGCGACCACGAAAACTATAATATTTTTTATGTTTAATAATACTATCGAAAACAGCTTTAGACATATCTTCGGACGTACCGATCAATTCAAACATTCCTTCTGTTGGTTCTGTGTTGCTTCTCTGCTTGCTCTCTTTCTGCTTTTTTTTAACACTCTGTTTGTCTTATATCGGTTTTCTGCTCTGTTCGTTCTATTAACATTGCATAAATTGATACAAAAAATTGGTGATCTGCCTTGCTCGCTTTCTTAATAACGTTGCATAAAATTATACAGTGAGTGCTGTTGTGATAAAGACAAAAACACAATTTTAGAATATTAATTTTAACCGTAAATCTTTTTTTATTTATATAACAGATGGTTCGCCATTCACTTCTTACTTAATTAACTATGCTTATCAATGCACTGACTGTATAATAATACAAAACCAAACATCGATGATGATGATCGACACTTTAGTATTTTTTTGTCCCAACATTGCTCTTCAAAATACCCCAAACCGGGAAATCTAGCGGATTTGCATCCGGTGAATTTGGTGGCCATTGGGCAGATTAGGAAAGAACCGCGGAACGTTGTTTCTCAGCCAATCTTGATTGAAGCGCGCTTTATGACGCGGCGCCGATTCCTGTTGAAATGTCCAGGCTCTGCGGCCGAAATGTTTTTGTGCCCAAGGCTTAAACGATCCCTCCAACACATGATCCCGGTAAATTTGAGGATTTATCTTGATGCCACGGTCCAAAAAAACGAGCGATGAACGGCTTTCGGTCGTTACGGCGGCCCAAACCATCACCATCGGCGGCGCTTGGTTTCGAGTGGCAACCCGTTGGTCCAAATTATCAGTAAAATGGCCGAAGAAGTAAATCCGGTCGTTTTTCTTGTTCACATATTGCTCAATAACGAACGGTGACTCATCGGAGAAAACCAAATTCGGCAAATCGCCACTTTCGTGCAAGCGTAACAACTCCTTTGCTCTTTCCACTCTAACTTTTTTTGAACATCGGTGAGACCATGCGTTTTTTGTAATTTCAAGGCCTTTAGTCCAAGATGATCTTTCAATATGTACTGCATCCGTTCGAGCAGATGTTTTAACTGGTTTACAATCTGCGGCTGTGGTTTTTCAGCCAAAAATAGAGCAATCACACTATTACGCTTGAATTCTATGGCGGATAACTTTTTTCTGAATATTTGAATATTCCCAACTAAAATGCTTTGGTACGCTTGTAAACAATGGAATGAACTGTCATTAGTGTTAATTCTAGCGCTCTGTCATCACTGGTTTGACAGCAATGACAGTCTGAAGTTGGTAACATTTCGTGTCAGTCACCCGGTAATTAGAATTTTACCCCAAAATAAAGCTGCACCCTCTGAAATATACTCGTATGCCGTCTAAACGTTACTATAGACCATGTGAGCCCGTAAACCAAAACCCTCTCTAGAGAAGTAGTAGTTAGTATAGTCTCTGTTGGTTGGTTCTCTGCTCAACTCACATTACATTACTTATTGAATTGAATTAAAAGGTTTAAAATCGGAAATTATTTTATAACAACATAAACTGGAAAACTAGATATACAAAGTTAAATGAACATACATAAAAATTAAATAAAATTAAATAAAAAAAATAAAAAATAAACAGTGCATTGTCAGTAAACGTTTGTAATCGTTGTTACGCTCAAAGTCGTGAAGACGACACAGCCTACTCTGCTCTTTTTTGTATATATAATAAAATTGATTTTTTTTTTTTTTTTTTTTTTGGTCTCTGAAAAGGGCCTGCGTACTTCGCCTGAAAAGGTCGAAGCAATTTTAGTTATGAGCAACCGAAAACTCTTCGGTCATTGCGATCTTTCTTGGGTCTGTCTGGTTACTACCGAAGGTTCATTAAGGACTATGCACTTATCACCAAACCTTTAACTAAATATTTGTGGGGCGAAAACGAAAATGTCGGCGCCAAACGGTCAAAAAGTATAGAAATCGAATTCGATGCTGAGGCGGAAGCAGCTTTTAGAAAGTTAAAAGCCGTCATGGCATCGGAAGATGTACTTTTGCTTCAACCAGATTTCAATGAGCCATTTGAGCTTACAACGGACGCATCGTCTACGTCTGTTGGAGCAGTCTTATCTCAGGGCGGAAGGCCCGTCACATTCATATCTCGAACATTGTCGAGAACTGAGGAGAACTATGCCACTATGCTAGCTGAGATACAGGGCTGGATAAAGGAACATTTCTGCAACACTAAAATTGTACACACTAAAAATTTAGTAATAGATAAAACCAATGCTGATGATCAATTGGAGATAATTGCTAAGGAGCACAATCGAGCACATAGATCCTATAGCGAAGTAGTTAAACAAATTCTGGAGAACTATTACTTTCCCAGAATGAGCAAGCAGGAAAGGGCTTTTATAGCAAACTGCGATATTTGCCTTCAGTCCAAGTATCACAGAAGGCCGGTAGAAGAGCCTATCCAAGTGACTCCTATACCAACTCAGATAGGTGAGATATTACACATAGATATTTTTTCAACGTCGCGGAAACTATTTTTGACGTGTATCGATAAACTCTCAAAATTCGCAGTCATAGAACCTATTTTATCCCACTCAATAGTCGACATTAAGCCAGCCAGCCAGGAAATTATTTTATAACAACATAAACTGGAAAACTAGATATACAAAGTTAAATGAACATACATAAAAATTAAATAAAATTAAATAAAAAAAATAAAAAATAAACAGTGCATTGTCAGTAAACGTTTGTAATCGTTGTTACGCTCAAAGTCGTGAAGACGACACAGCCTACTCTGCTCTTTTTTGTATATATAATAAAATTGATTTTTTTTTTTTTTTTTTTTTGGTAACATAATTTTTTGTAAGATACCAGCACCACGAAAAAAGGGTTGACCATTGCGACCGAGCTTCAAACTATTATTTAAGTAAAATTTCAACAAATATTTAACAAATTATTTTACGTTAATTTTTTTGAAGCTTTTAGAAACCATGTAAATATAAGTTATACCAGAAACAGTTATTCCAGATATAGAAATTGTCATTATTACACTTTTCTTTTCACCCCGAAGTAAGAGCGGAATGTAACGAAGTTGATTAAAACTCGAATGTATAAATCAATTTCATTACAAACCGTATGTATAGAATAGCCTACTCCCATAGAATAAGAATACACGCACACCATAGTATAAAATATCCTACTCTCCTTAAAGTATACTAAAAACAAAAATAAAATATAAGTTAACATTTGTCTTATGGTGGTAACGCGATACCTTCTCTCGGCAGCACAGTATGCCTGGCCACTGAAGTCAGATGCACTACGCGTCTTTGTGTCGGGGCTTCATAAGCCTGTTGGAGATATCCTGTTTTCAAGTAGGCCAAGTGACTTACCAACAGCTCTGGCATTGGTGCAGGAACTCGAGATGAATCAGCGACGGTTCAACTTTGCCAGTGCATTCGCTAACCATAGCGAACGTCTCAATAGACCACAAGCTTATAATTTCCCACAGTTTAGGAGAATCCCTTTTCGAAATCAAGAGGAGCAAAGGGGAATCCCTATGGAGGTCGATCCCTCCACGGGACGCTTTCATATGAATCATCAGAGACATCGTCAAAATACAGGGAATAACTTTCATTCTAATAAAGTAGGGCAGTATAGAACCCAAAATAATGATCAATCAAATAGACAGAAACAGGAACCTATCCAAGGTGCCATTAAGAGGAATCGGGAATCCGGTCAAACTAGGTCTGGCGCACAATGGAAGTTTCAGAAAGTAAACAACATTGAGGTGAAATCGAACGACGGCGATTCTTGTGTCGATGCGGACTTTGATCAAAAAAATGAACATCAAGATTATATGAGTGAGGTAGAGTATGTGGACGACGTCAATTTTTTAGGATGAAGTCGCTTCTTCCATACATTGAGAAGAAGCTTAATCATCACACCAGGATTAAGATTCTCATTGACACGGGGTCTGCGAAGAATTAAAAACGGGAACACCCTGATTTAAAGAAAATCCACAAAATCAACCATCCCTTTACAGTAAGAACAGTGAGCGGATAGACAATCGTTACGAAAAAAATACAGAATCAGTCTATAAACCACTTATCATATTTTTTTATTTTACCGGGTCTTAAAACATTCGATGTTTGGATAGGATATGATTTTTTAAGAAAAATAAATGCGAAAATTTAAACCGGCAGAGGGGTGCTTCGCCATGAAAATGGTACCGAAATTTTCTTATATTTATATTGTAAAAGTGTGAATACTTTAGATATCGATTACTCCGCAACCCCGAAAATTGTATATAGACGTCTTGAATCAAATGTAGGAAGATTTATAGAGGTTTTCGCAAACCCAAATGAAGCGCTTCCGTTTAGTACCTACATTGTGGCCACTATACGAACCAAGACTACTGAACCAATATACTCCAAATCGTACCCGTATCCCGTTGGTGTTTCAGAATTCGTAAATAAAGAAATTTCCTCCCTACTAAAGGATGGAATCATAAGACCTTCAGGCTCACCATACAACAGCCCAGTCTGGGTTGTGGATAAGAAAGGGTTTGATGAGAATAGCCAGAGAAAACATCGTCTAGTAATAGATTTCAGGAAAATTAATGAGAATACAATAGCCGACCTTTATCCGATTCCAGACACTTTAGTTATATTATCTAACCTAGGTAAGACCAAATACTTCTCTACAATTGACTTGAAGTCAGGGTTTCATCAGATAATACTTAAGGAGCGAGATCGAGAAAAAACTTCGTTTTCCGTAAACAACGGAAATTATGAGTTCTGCAGATTACCGTTCGGCCTAAAGAACGCACCTCGCATATTTCAGCGTGCTATTGACGATGTCTTAAGAGAAGACATTGGCAAGCGATGCCATGTTTACATAGACGACGTTATCATCTTTTCGCAAGACGAAACCTAACATTGCAGAGATATTGAAATCATACTAAAAAAATTACTCAATGCAAACATGAGAGAAACACCCGATAAATCCAAATTCTTTAAGTCAGAAGTCAAATTTCTCGGCTTCGTCGTCTCTGAAAAGGGCCTGCGTACTTCGCCTGAAAAGGTCGAAGCAATTTTGAGTTATGAGCAACCGAAAACTCTTCGGTCATTGCGATCTTTCTTGGGTCTGTCTGGTTACTACCGAAGGTTCATTAAGGACTATGCACTTATCACCAAACCTTTAACTAAATATTTGTGGGGCGAAAACGAAAATGTCGGCGCCAAACGGTCAAAAAGTATAGAAATCGAATTCGATGCTGAGGCGGAAGCAGCTTTTAGAAAGTTAAAAGCCGTCATGGCATCGGAAGATGTACTTTTGCTTCAACCAGATTTCAATGAGCCATTTGAGCTTACAACGGACGCATCGTCTACGTCTGTTGGAGCAGTCTTATCTCAGGGCGGAAGGCCCGTCACATTCATATCTCGAACATTGTCGAGAACTGAGGAGAACTATGCCACTATGCTAGCTGAGATACAGGGCTGGATAAAGGAACATTTCTGCAACACTAAAATTGTACACACTAAAAATTTAGTAATAGATAAAACCAATGCTGATGATCAATTGGAGATAATTGCTAAGGAGCACAATCGAGCACATAGATCCTATAGCGAAGTAGTTAAACAAATTCTGGAGAACTATTACTTTCCCAGAATGAGCAAGCAGGAAAGGGCTTTTATAGCAAACTGCGATATTTGCCTTCAGTCCAAGTATCACAGAAGGCCGGTAGAAGAGCCTATCCAAGTGACTCCTATACCAACTCAGATAGGTGAGATATTACACATAGATATTTTTTCAACGTCGCGGAAACTATTTTTGACGTGTATCGATAAACTCTCAAAATTCGCAGTCATAGAACCTATTTTATCCCACTCAATAGTCGACATTAAGCCAGCCATCATAAAAATACTAAGTCTCTTTAATCGAACGCGTATAATTATCTCCGACAATGAGCGTGCCTTATGCTCGTTAAACATGAGATCACTCTGGCAAACTCACTTTAAAGCGAAACACTATGCTGTCCCACCGTTCCATAGTAACAGCAATGGACAAGTGGAGCGATTCCACTCTACCCTCGCGGAAGTAGCACGCTGTATTATCTTAGAATACAAAATTTCAGACGCGGTGGAAGCGGTACTTTTGGCATGCGATAAGTACAACAGATCGATTCACACCGTCACGGGGTATAAACCAATGGACCTAATGCACTGTGCATCGGAAAAGCTCTTGAGAGAAATTTCGAAACTTATTGAAAAAACCCAAGAAAAGACGTTAGAGTAACATAACCGTAATAAGATGCACCGCATTTACAAACCAGGGCAGGTCGTCTTTATTAAAATTACCCGACGAGTAGAAAAAAAACTTACAAGATTATACAGACCAGCAACTGTACAAGATGATTTAGGAACCACAGTTAGAGCAGACAATAAGATAGTTCACAAAAGCAACATTAAATAATACACATTTCTTTCTTTCTTTTTCACCTTTTCCATAATTCATCATCAACGTAGATTTTTAGTTGGCCTGGTCACAAGTCATTATAAAGTAATAGAGTAGAGCAGGTCAGTATATATTCCGGTACAGGATGGACAGGCAGCAATCCATGATGACTTAATATATCTGGACCATACAACAAACTTGAGCTTCTACCTCTCGATTGCGTACGAGAATTATGACCTTGCGGTTCAATTCAAGGACGAAGAAAGCGTCTCAAAAATGATGAAAAGTGACGCTGATGAAATACTTCGGCTACTAGACATACTGCGGACACCATACCAAAGTAGGGATAGACGGTCGCTAGATTTTTTGGGAAGTGCTCTGAAGTATATCGCGGGAGTGCCTGATCACGACGATTTCGAAGAAGTGCGATTGAAGGAGAATGCAGTGATCGATAATAACAATGAACAAATCAAAATAAATACGTATATTGAACAAAAAACAGATGGTCTCACAGCTAGGATTATTGAATTAATAAAAACTAACAATATACAGAACATAGAACGAAAATATGTAGTTGAGATAGTTTTAATGCGCAATAGAGCAGTTATCGATGCATTGGAAAACCTGGTATATTCGGTCACCCTAGCCCGATTAAATATTGCAAATCCTATCTTGTTGAGTGACCGGGAATTGGGAAAATTACTTCTTCTAGAGAAATCCACTATCAGCCTAGCAGAAATTTTAGCAGTTTCAAAAGTAAAAGTATACCTTAACGAAATAATTGTAAAGTATTTAATTGTTATTCCTAAAAAAATTTTTTTGTGTGATCACTTGCTTATAGTACCGGTCATTCATAATAACTGTTATATAGATATAGAAACCACTAATGTGGCAAAGTGTGAGCAGAGTCTCATTCCTTTGAGAAGCTGTGACAAGGCAAACCAGGTTAAGTTCTGTAAAAGATTGGCAGAGGCGTCATGCATAGACAACTTAATGAGCAACAGGACGGCGATGTGCAGAACCTTAGCGGCAGAGCATAAACCAGATTTAGAACAATTACAAGAAGGAGCAGTTATTGTAAATGACGTGGCTGTCGAAGTAAATTCACAAAATTATACAAGAAATCTTTCAAGAGGCACTTATTTAATAGTGTACTATATGCAGATTAAAATAAACTCCACCATTTTCGGCAAACCAAAAAAACAATTTCCTTCCCACCGTTGCCCTCCCAATATGCTTCGCTTAACGTTACGGGACAAACAAAAAAGTTAACCTTATCGTATTTAGAGAACTTGCATTTAAAGAATTTACAACGCATATCGGGTATAGCTAAGGATTTAGAGGGCCATAAGAGTTTATGGCTTATCCTTACGATTAGCTTGGCAGTGGTCAGTGACCTCAATGTCACTAATTGAACGAGGACGTTCAATATTCAAGAAGGGGAAGAGTTAACATTTGTCTTATCGTGGTAACGCGATACCTTCTCTCGGCAGCACAGTATGCCTGGCCACTGAATGCGGTGATTTAATCAGTTTTGCCTTCTTTGTTTGCCTTCTTTGTTTTGTCTCGCAAGGCTTAGCTAATCTAAAATAAATTTAACGCGATACCCTCGTCCGGTTCATTTTATTTCATCAGAACGACGAAATACATTTTTTGCAATGTTTGCAATGTTGCAAAAAAAAAATGTCCGTTGCAATAATGCGATACCTTCTCTCGGCAGCGCAGTATGCCTGACGTTTTTAATCTATTTTGCCTTCTTTGTTTGCCTCCTTTGTTTTGTCTCGCAAGGCACAGCTAATCTAAAATAAATTTAAATTTTTGTTCGGCAGTCTTCTGACGGACCAAGAAAGAGACAGTTCCTCATAAGAGGAACTACAAAAAAATATTTTTTTCTTTGAATTAAAGTTTTCCTAATAAAAGGAATCACAAAATTATTTTGTTTGAATCAAAGTTTTAAGAAATATTCAATGTATTAGAGTACTGTGTTGCAAAGAAGTTTATGAATACAATTATTAGAGTACTGTGTTGCAAAGAAGTTTATGAACAAAATTATTAGAGTACTGTGTTGCAAAGAAGTTTATGAATAAAATTATTAGAGTACACTGCAAAGAAGTTTATGAATAAAATTATTAGAGTACTGTGGTGTAAAGAAGTTTATGAACAAAATTATTAGAGTACTGTGTTGCAAAGAAGTTTATGAATAAAATTATTAGAGTACACTGCAAAGAAGTTTATGAATAAAATTATTAGAGTACTGTGTTGCAAAGAAGTTTATGAATAAAATTATTAGAGTACTGTGTTGCAAAGAAGTTTATGAATAAAATTATTAGAGTACTGTGTTGCAAAGAAGTTTATGAATACAATTATTAGAGTACTGTGTTGCAAAGAAGTTTATGAACAAAATTATTAGAGTACTGTGTTGCAAAGAAGTTTATGAATAAAATTATTAGAGTATTGTGTTGCAAAGAAGTTTATGAATAAAATTATTAGAGTACTGTGTTGCAAAGAAGTTTATGAATACAATTATTAGAGTACTGTGTTGCAAAGAAGTTTATGAATAAAATTATTAGAGTATTGTGTTGCAAAGAAGTTTATGAATAAAATTATTAGAGTACTGTGTTGCAAAGAAGTTTATGAACAAAATTATTAGAGTACTGTGTTGCAAAGAAGTATATGAATACAATTATTAGAGTACTGTGTTGCAAAGAAGTTTATGAACAAAATTATTAGAGTACTGTGTTGCAAAGAAGTTTATGAATAAAATTATTAGAGTACACTGCAAAGAAGTTTATGAATAAAATTATTAGAGTACTGTGGTGTAAAGAAGTTTATGAATAAAATTATTAGAGTACTGTGTTGCAAAGAAGTTTATGAATAAAATTATTAGAGTACACTGCAAAGAAGTTTATGAATAAAATTATTAGAGTACTGTGGTGTAAAGAAGTTTATGAATAAAATTATTAGAGTACTGTGTTGTAAAGAAGTTTAAGAAATAAAATTATTAGAGTACTGTGGTTGTAAAGAAGTTCGTGAATAAAATTATCAGAAATATTCAATAAATAAAAAACAAAAAAAAAAACCCATAAAAATTAAAATTTTTCTTATAAATTCTCTAATCGGGGATACACACCAAAACCTTCTCTATAGAAAGCCCAACTGTTCCGATCGTACACAGATACATGCTTAGATTGAGACCAAACGTATTTGTATTGGTAAGCAACTAAAGAGCAAAATCCATATAAAAATTTTCTGTTTCCCACTACCACATCTTGCGTTTCTCGCTCTTTGCGACTGCTTATTTTTTGTACACTGTATTCACATCCCACAAACACACATGCGTTTGGTCTTGGCTTACAGCATTAGTATGCGTAGAGTTGGGCTTTCTATAGAGAAGGTTTTGATACACACACACACACACACACACACACACACACACACACACACACACACACACACACACACACACACACACACACACACACACACACACACACACACACACACACACACACACACACACACACACACACACACACACACACACACACAGATATTGCGCAACGTGAAGGCTGATCCAAAACTAGAAACAATTGGAAAAGCAGTATCTAGGATCAGAAGGACACAAAAAGGTGACCTCTTAATTCAATTGAAGGAGACAAGTGACAAGACAGCGGAATTTAAAAGCGTCATAAGTGAGGCGTTAGGCGAACAAGCAAACGTAAGAACCCTCACCCAACGCACTAGCATCGAGCTGAAAGACATCGATGAGATCACCACAAAAGAAGACATTTGTGAATCAATCGAAGTCCAAGCCGGAGTCGAAGGCGTCACACCGTCAGACTTTATATCGCTGAGGAAAGCATATGGTGGAACCCAAACGGCGACTATCAGCCTTCCAAATGCAAAAGCAAAGAAGCTGCTGGAAGTACAGAAGATAAAAATCGGGTGGGTAGTGTGTCGCATCCGCGAACGGACACTCCTCAAAAAGTGCTTCAAATGCCTGGAATTTGGGCACATTGCCAAGCAGTGTAAAAACGGAGAAGATCGCTCCAAGTTGTGTAGAAGATGTGGGGATGAGGGCCACATAGCTAAGTCTTGCGCAAAGGAGCCTTCGTGCATGTTCTGTAGAAAGGAACACCCAGAAGATGCGAAGCATGTAGCGGGCAGCAGCAAATGCCCAGTCTTTAGGAGAGCTATCGCCAGCAGAAAAGTATGAAGGTTATCCAGATAAACCTAAATCACTGCGAGATAGCACAGGATATCCTGTCACAGACGGCTAAAGACGAGAGAGCGGACATAATTTTAATAAGCGAACCGTACAAATCTCGTGACATCAACGCTTGGGCATGTGACAAAACAGAAAAAGCTGCAATATGGATTTGCGGGAGACATGCCTTCCAAGATGTAGACGGGCAGGCGGAGGGCTTCGTACGGGCAAAAATAAATGGAATCAACTTTTATAGTTGTTACGCAAGACCCAGCTGGACGATGAGCGAATACTCAGCAATGATAGAAAATTTAACGGCCGATGCTCGAGGAAGAGCTCCAGTGGTTATAGGCGGAGACTTCAATGCCTGGGCAACAGACTGGGGCAGCAGATTTACTAATATCAGAGGACATTATCTGCTAGAATCTTTCGCCTCATTAAATATAGGCATAGCTAACACGGGACGAGCAAATACGTATCGCAAAGCAGGAAGGGGATCGATCATCGATATTACCTTCGCTAGCAGTTCCCTCCTGCGGATGATAAAATGGCGCGTCAGCGAAGACTATACGCACAGCGACCACCAGGCGATTGTAATGGAAATTAAAGAAAAAAAAGCCGTGCAACGCCCAAAATTAGGGGGACCTAAATGGAAAGACAAGTTCCTTGATAAAGAAATGTTTGAGGAAATCATAAACTCAAGCTTCCTAATCGAAAGCGGAACATCTGAGATCCTGTCGCAACAACTTACCAGTATAATCACTACAGCGTGCGACGCAGCTATGCCCAGGAGAAGACCTAGCAAGAGAGGTGAACACTGCTACTGGTGGAATGAGCAGATAAAAGCACTGAGAGCTGCCTGCTTACAAGCCAGACGTAGAGTGCAGCGATCAAGAAGGGGATCAGACATTCAAGAACGTCTTGATATGCTAAGATTAGCTAGACGAAATTTAAAAAATGCAATCAAAGAAAGCAAGTCGAAGTGCTTCAAACGACTATGTGACGAGGCGGACATCAATCCCTGGGGCACAGCATACAAAATAGTTATGGCAAAGCTAAAAGGCTGTAAGACCCCGCAAATATCATGCCCAACAAAGCTTAGGTCCATCGTAGAACACCTATTTCCGAAAGGACCATATACTATGTGCAACATAATAAGAGAAATTAGCACAGAAAGTATTCCAAGGCTAACAGTTGATGAACTCGTGAACGCAAGTAAAAGAATACGAGACAACAAAGCTCCTGGACCCGATGGCATTCCTAATAAAGCATTGAAAGCCGCCATCCGAAGTAGGCCGGACATGTTCATGACATGCATGCAACAGTGTCTAGATGAAGGAGTTTTCCCTGAACCTTGGAAACTGCAGCATTTAGTATTGCTTCCAAAGGGAAACAAACCACCGGGCGAACCATCATCGTACCGCCCAATATGTCTACTAGATACAATGGGAAAGATACTCGAGCGGATCATATATGACAGATTGCTTAATATAGCGGATAATAAAGGAGCACTGTCAGATCATCAGTTCGGGTTTCGAAAATCGCGCTCGACCGTCGACGCCATAAAGGCGGTGGTCAATATAGCAAAGAATGCGATTGAAGGAAAAAGATGGCGGTGGGGCACAAAGGAATATTGTGCAGTAGTGACACTGGACATAAAAAACGCCTTTAACTCTGCAAAATGGTCCTCAATAAGAAGATCACTCGCCAGAATGGATGCACCATACTATATAAGGAAGATAGTGTCAAGCTACTTAAGTTATAGAAGGTTGAGGTACGAAACCAATGAGGGTACAAAGTACTATAACGTCTCCGCAGGAGTCCCACAAGGATCGGTGCTGGGTCCCCTTCTATGGAATATAATGTACGATGGAGTTCTAAGACTAGCATTACCACCAGGCGTACAAATATTTGGATTCGCTGACGACATCGCCGTTGTCACAGTGTCAAAGACAATCAATGGAATAGAGTCAGCCACGAATGAAGCAGTTGGCCAAATCAAAAAATGGCTAGTATCCGTCGGTTTAGAATTAGCCGACCATAAAACGGAAGCAGTCCTGATTACCAGCCGGAAAAATATAGAATACATAAATATACGAGTTGGTAACCAGACTATTAGATCAAAGGATTTTGTCAAATACCTAGGAGTAATGCTTGACAATAGGCTCCGTTTTAAAATACACGTGGACTATTCTAGCAGAAAGGCGTCGCAGATGCAGGCAGCATTATCTCGGATACTGCCAAATGTCGGAGGACCAGGATATCCAAGGAGGGTCCTAATGTCCAGAGTAGTTAGCTCAGTCCTCCTGTACGCAGCCCCAGTTTGGGCGGAGGCACTGGTGACTAAAGAAATAAGAAGAAACCTCTCGTCTATATACAGACTCAGTGCACTAAGGACGATCAGCGGGTTCCGAACGATCTCCGATGATGCGGCCCTCGTTATAGCAGGAATGGTTCCAGTAGACATCCTCGCAGATGAAATGCTTAGGATCTACAATAGAAGAGCCTTATCACATCCGGACCAACGATCAATCAAAATGATCAAAGAAGAAGAAAAGGCCACCTCAATGGCTGTATGGCAAGCCAGGTGGGACATAAGTTTGAAAGGAAGATGGACCCACAAACTGATCCCGAATATAGAGAATTGGACAAACCGATCTCACGGTAACTGCAATTACCAATTTACGCAGTTTCTGTCAGGCCATGGCGGCTATCGAAGATATCTTTATAGATTTGGACACGATAGCTCACCTTTTTGCCCAGATTGTCCGGAACTGGAAGAAGATACGGAGCATGCGATTTTCCAATGCGGACGCTTCAGAGAATGGAGAAGCAGCCTGCCAAGTCCACAAGTCCTGTTAGAAGAAATGCTGAGATCTGAGGGTAAGTGGACAGAAGTGTGTGTATTCATAACGAATGTGCAAAACGAGCTGCGAAGAATCGAAAAGATAAGGCGATCAGCAGCAGCAGAAGATGCAGAAGGCATAGAGTAATCTGCTTACCAGCCCCGTGATGTAATACCTAACGGCAGTCCCGCGGGGAGAGTGGTTGAAGTGTGTAAGGAGGGTTTAGTACGTAGGCGTAATTCCTGGTACGAACATTCAGGTTTACGAATCGTGCATGCTAGTACCCCTGGAGGGCTCTACTGGTATCTTTTAGAAGATTCCCCACCTCTGGCACAGCCATAAAAAAAAAAAAAACACACACACACACACACACACACACACACACACACACACACACACACACACACACACACACACACACACACACACACACACACACACACACACACACACACACACACACACACACACACACACACACACACACACACACACACTACGTGCCAAGTCCCCAAGGGGCCGATCGCTCCAAATTTTTACAAAAAGTGTTTTCCATCGAAGACACACATGTGTACAAAATTTAAAGAAAATCGGGTAAATTTTTATAAAATATTTGTATGGGAGCCCCCCGACCCCGCGGCCCGAGGGGCCTCATGTATGTCTTGGGAGATATACATGTGTGCAAAATTTCAATAAAATCGGGCTGTAGGAAGTGGGTTAAAAATTGATCACAAGATTTGGCCAGCCAGCCAGTCAGCCAGCCAGTCAGCCAGCCAGCCAGCCAGCCAGCCACGGGCAAGTGAAGTTAATATAGAGAATTTAAAAAAGGAGGACTTTTAACTTATATGTAGCATAGGAAATATGAAATAAATTGGCATATTTTCATTTTTAATTGCGAGCGATTATATTCAGAGAACGTGTGTACATTTGCACGTTTGTTTGTCGGGTCGTATATCTCGGCTTCTACCAGTAAAAATTTGATGGGACTTGTTTTAGAAAAATTGGTTAGCGCTCGGCTTGCGATAGCGTAATGTTTCGTTCTTGGGGTAACTACCCCTGAGAAAATTGAAAAAAATACTCAATCTACCCATCGCTGTCGATTTTATAATGCCTGAACGTTTGCAAAGTAAAATCTGTTTTTTTCAGTCTACATTTGTCAGAAATTGCTCCTGAATGAAAGATCTACATTTTACGTTGCATACTATTAGGTTTCACTCGCGTAGCAGAATACATTGTCTATAGTTGTGGAAAGTTTTTGGTAGGAACTCGTATATCTATGCTTCTACCAGCCAGAATTTAATGGAACTAGTTTTAAAACAATTGTGGTGCGTGTGACGCGTTTTTTTTTATTGAAAAACATTTGGTAATGTTAGTAAAATATTACAATCTAGTCCCTAGACTAATAAGCAATTTTGTTTTGACTTAAATTAATAATAAAATACAAAATTAAAAGTTTAAAGCTTTGAAGCTAACTTATACTATACATGATTATATTATATATGCTGTACTAGTTCAAAAGGTTTGATTCTTTTTAGTCTCCTACTAGGTTTGTGTGGTCGAAGAGCGGGGTGGTCTCAGGGATCGTGTGGTGGTGAAGCCGGTCCTCATGCTTTTTAGCGAATCTATGTATGTATATGGGCGCCGTGGCTCAGTGGAAGTGATCATGGTCTACTAAGCAGTGGGTTCGTGGTTCCAATTCCAGTAACACCAAAAAGTTTTTTTCACGGTGTCCCACATCTCGCGAATCGCCGTTCGGATCCGGCCTTAAATTGTAGGTCCCTTCCATTTGTGTGCAAAAATATACATGGTCAACACGAATGGTTGCGAGAAGTTAGGCCTTGGACCGCAATGGTCTGTCGCGCCGAATATTATTATTATTATTATGTATGTATTTCATTCTGTACGCATTCCATGCCCAGGTCCCTGTGAAGGTCATCGTTCCGAATATAGAAAGGTTTATTTACAATGTTTCTTAGGACCTTGTTTTGAAATCGTTGGATTATTTGAATGTTGCTTTTTTTGGGGGTTGAATACCATAAGTGTTATGACTTGCTTAAAAAACAAAATTTTATTGAATGTTGATAGACAAGATTGTCGTCCTATCATCCAGTACATTTTTCTGTAGCGAATACCAATCTCCTCTCTTTTTTTCTTGAAATGGGCTTTCCATCGAAGTTTCGCATCCAAAGTCGTACTAAGATACTTTGCACAATTTGTGTATGGTATGGCTTGGTTGTTAATATACACTGGTATATGATCTATTTTTTATTTGTGAAATCAACATGTACTGATTTTGATTCGTGTAATCGTATTCGCCATTTTCTTGTCCAATTTTGAATATGCGTGTAGTTTACTAGTTGAGTCCACATTACTTTCCGCAACTGCCAATAAAGCCGTGTCATCAGCAAATGTAGCAATCTAATTGTATTCTAGTGTTGAAATATCGTGGGTTTCTCTGATTTGTCGTGGGGTGTGCATCTCTTAGAAAACATTAACTCTTTCAAAATGAATTGTTCTAAGTGTGGTCAAAAAATAGATCGCATTGTTTTTGTTACTGAAATATGGATTTATGAGTTTGAAATAAGTGATTACTCTTTGCCAGGTTTCAATTTTTTTGCTAAAACGATTGAAAATTACGCTGCAGGGGGCGTTGGTTGTTTTGTTAAAGAAGAATACAAGATTTTAGAAATAGTTTCTGTTGTTCTTTTTAGTGCTGATGTCTTAAAGGTTTCCATTGAAATTAACGATGAAGCGTATGTTTTTTTATGCGTTTACAGACTGCATTCGTTTAACGTTTCGACATACATAGAAGAGTTCTCAGGTTTTTTAATGAATGAAAAATCGAAGAATCTTATTATTGTTGGGGATTTTAATATCAACAATTTAGAAAATAGTGAAACTGTTTCCAATTATTTGGCTTTGCTAGCATCGAATGGCCTAGCATGCTTTATGAATGAGCCTACTAGGGTTGCATCTGGTAGATGTTTAGATCACATATATGGACGCTTTAAAAATGCTTCGTTCGATGGCTGTGAGAAGTTTGTTCTTGATCTAATGATCACTGATCACTGTATGACAGGGCTTTTAGTCCACATCAATAGCAAAGGTAGAAAAACTCCAAAATCGGATGACAGTGTGATCAAAATTAACTTCAGCAAACTTAAAAACAATCTTTTTTATGAGTTTTGGGAAGATGTTTACTCGTGTAGAGATGCTTCTAAGGCCTATTCTATATTTATTGTTAGCCTTAAGAAACACATTTTTAACTGTTCCTCAGTATTGCCTTCAAAAAATTTTGTAAAAATACTTAAACCTTGGATCTCTAGGTATCTGTTGAATAAAGTAAGAGGTAAATACAAACTCAGCATAAAGTGCAAAAAGTATCCTCAAAATCGGAGTTTAAAAAGAAAATATAAAAAATTGTGCGATGAGCTTAAAAAGGAGATTCCGATCTGTCGAGATAACTATTACCGTACTCAATTTAATTCTGCTAAGGGAAACATAAAAAATGAATGGCAATTAGTAAATAGATTACTTAACAATTCTTCCATTTCTCAGAAACCTGCTATTCTACGTCTTAATAACGTCGACGTTACAGACAAATCTGTCATGTCTGAGGCATTTAATTACTATTTCGCTAATATAGCCAGTAGCTTACAACCAGTCCCCGTCCTAACGCATTGTAACTCATGTTCAGGCTTTTGTAGCTCTGATGAACTGTTTCAAAGAAACAGTTTTGTTTATGAGCCCATTACATCGCTTGAAATATTAAAAGTTATTGGTACATTAAAAAATTCTAAATCGTGTGGTGTTGATGGTGTTTCGAACCTGCTTTTAAAAAAAGTTGCTTGCTTCGTAGTGGATGTCTTGTCAGATATTTTTAATCGTTGCGTATTTGCGGAAGTATTTCCAGAAGAACTGAAATGTGCAGACATTATACCATTGTTTAAGAAAGGTTCTACTATGGAAATGTGTAACTACAGGCCCATATCACTTCTTCCAGTTTTCAGTAAAATCTTCGAAAAACTTGTCAAAAATAGAATAGTGAGCTTTCCAATTAAAACCAAGTTTTTTAACCCAAATCAGTTTGGTTTTCAGAAAGGTAGATCGACGGAAGATGCAGTATTGCAGTTTTGTGCTCAAGTAATGTCAAACCTTGATGGGAAAAAGTGTCCGGCTGGATTATTTATTGATATCACCAAAGCTTTTGATATGGTCAATCACAATATTCTGCTGAGAAAATTAGAAAAAGCCGGTTTTCGTGGTTTCGTACTAGATTGGTTTAGATCTTATTTAAAAGATAGGTCGCAAAGAGTGAAATATGGTTTTGCGGATGATATAGGCTTTTCTTATGGTTCGAATAGTCCTTAGGATCTTGTTTCCGACATCAATTGGGATCTAAGTTTGTTGAGAAGCTGGTTTGCGGAGCACAAGTTGATTATAAGCTCTAAAACTAAAATACTATTTTTTGATTTGTCATCCCTCAAAAATTTGGAAGGTAATGTTTTTTATCATGCACCTGAGTGCCAAAACTACAAGTTGTTAAATTGCATGAGTACGACTTCTAACTCCTTTTGTGATAGTTCAAGTTGCAGTAACATGTGTTTTTTAATTGAGACAGTGAATGAATTTAAATACTTGGGGCTTTCAATCGATTCTAGAATGAGCTTCTCGTATCACGTAGAAACTTTGAGGAAATGTTTCCGTTGTACACTTAGACATTTTTTCTATTTGCGAAATATCTGCTCAACAAAGCTGTTAAAATCGATATATTACGGAATTTTCCATTCCAAACTGCAATATGCTATTGTTTGTTGGGGAGGTGTTTATTTAAATAAAATTAAACCTTTGTTAATACTGCAGAAATATATTTTAAGAATAATATGCCGTAAACCTAGAAGACATCCGTGTTTTCCATTGTTCTACGACCAACAAATTCTTCCAGTCCGGCATTTGTATTGCTTTAAAGTGTTGAAGACTTTCTTTATGAAGTCTGGAAATCGAAATTATCGTTTAATCTCTAGTTATAATTTACGTGGAAACTTTTTGAACATGGTATCTGTGCCAACCTTCCGAACGACTACTTTTCGTAATTTTTATTCAGTTTTATCATGTCGCTTAATCAATAATCTTCCTCAATCCATCAGAGCAACAGCAATGTCTGAAATGCGTTTAAAACTTGTAAAACACTGGCTATTGAATTTAGATTAAAATAGTTTAGAATCTATTCTTCATGATATTCTGGCTTAATTTAAGTTTAATCTTATTTTATTTTATCTTGAAGCAATTACATCTTATATAATTAAAAAATAAAGTTTTCTTTTGTAGCATTACTTAATTTATGCAGTCGAATTTGCTGTTCCTTTATTATTGTAAGCATATACCTATTTTGTATAGTAAAAATTGTTTTAATCCCACCCCACCCCACCCATAACTAATATTTAAATATATATAAGCCCTTTGAAGTGGCATTCAAAACTATTTTTTAATACTTAGTACATAAAAATACAGAATGTCATGAATATTTCTTTATTCTATACTATAAGTTATTGATATTTTAATATTGTGAATTTGAAGAAAAATGAAGAAATAATAAAGTATTCTATTCTATTCATTCTATTCTTTACAGGAGATACAATATTGGCCTAAGAACACTTCCTTGGGGTACACCCGCTTTGGTTTCTTTAAGCTGCGAATATGTGTCTTTCTCTTTTATGCGAAAGAATCTGCCAGAAATGTAGGATCTTATAATTTTGGCCTGTTCGTTGAGTAGTATCTTTTTTTTTAGTTTTAGCGGTTCCTTTTTCTGGGAGTTGCTTGAGAATTTCACCAGTTATCAATTCAAATCCTGGCGCTTTTTTCGCATTTAAAGTTTTTCTTTCTTTTCTTACTTCAAATGACCATGTGGTGCGTATTTTCTTTAGATAGTTCTAGCTAGGAAAATCGTCATGCTCTACTGGGTTTGGTTGAACAATTTCTTCCAGATAATCTGCAACTCAGCTTTTTGCTTGTTACTTTTTGCCCACTTTCCATCCAGTTGTTTGATTGGAGGAATGTGAATGATTGGTCTCTTTAACGCGTGTGAAGCGTGGCGTGTTTTTTTTAAAAAGAAAGTTTTTTTTTAAAAAAAAAGTTTTATTTTAAAAGTGTTTTTTTGAAAAAAAAAAAAAAAAAAAAAAAAAAAAAAAATTTCCCAAAAAAATTGTTACGAATTTTGTGATTGAAATGGTTACTTTTGGGCTTTTAAGATAATTCCGTGTTAAGACTGAATTATTACAACTATCCATATGACGAGCTTGCTTTACTATCTTATTTCATATTTTCACAGATATCACTAAACGAAACTACCGATATAACGTAAATTATATAATTAACGAATACCAGACAATATGCAATATTGGTACGATGTATTAATCTCCACTTAACAGCCGGAAGGTACTTGTTGCCTGGTGCCCAGTAAAGTATACACCGTGTACCTTTGAACAAAACTAGTTTTGTGGTATTTTGCTGTCACCTGAACTTTGACGTCTTGTGTCCAGTAAAGTACACACCGCAACACTTTCCTGCCGGACAAGCAGGCGTTGTGGTATTTACCACCACTTCTCGGAGCGAGGTGATCGTCTTCGATATCCGTCCGAATAAACACGTCCCCCCCCCCCCCAGTTGTTATTGTTACGTCTCATTTATATTAAGCTAAGTATATTAAGTTTATCACCGATTGTTAAGTATAATAAGTTTTTCACCAATTGTCACCAGAATTCAAAATAATTTGGAAAATTAAATGCATAATAAAAATATAAAAAAACAAACCATAAAAATTAAAATTTTTCATCTAAATTCTCTAATCGCAGAAATTGATATGGGAGCCCCTCGATCCTGGGCCATTTTTTTTTATTGTAGGAGAAAATCATAGAAACAGACATTTGACATCAGATGTTAAAATTGAAAATGCTCAGATCCTTTTATTTTGAGCACTTAGAGCACGCTCATACTCTGAGCAAATAAGAAACACGAACATTTATCTTGAGAACTCTTTGAATGCTCTGAACTAATTTATGAAAACGCGAAATGACAGAATATTGCGAAAACTTGTTGTTCTATCTGTAAGTTGATATCGACAACAAAAAACGACATCAATAAAAATAAAATTCAGTAAATAAAAATGTAAGTTGAATTAAGCATAAAACATGTATGTCTCGTTTCATTTGCTGGGTTCGTTTGTGCGTGAGCTAAGATTTCTCTCTCTCTCTCTACCACCAAAACCATGCAGCGCAGCCGACTGCGCAGCACACACCGCACACAGTCCATAAAGGGCGACGAATATCTGATGCCAGTATAGATATTTATAAAAATGTATAAGGGCCTTGCGGCCGAACCGGGGACCCGATCACTACCAATTCGAAAAAGTATTGTTTATTGGGTATACACATGTGTGTAAGAAGAAAGATTTCTTGAAGAAAATCGGGTAAATTTTTTAAATTTTTTGTATAGGAGCCCCCCGACCCCGCAGCCCGAGGGGCCTCAAAATTTAATAGAAAGTGTTGTCTCCGGAAATAAACATGTGTGCAAAATTTCAATAAAATCGGGTCATGGGAAGTGGGTTAAAAATTGATCGCAAGAATCCACGACAAACGACCGACGACCGACCCACGGGCAAGTGAAGTTAATATAGAGAATTTAAAAAAAGAAATTTAATTTGTAACAACGAAGAAAAGAAGAAACGAACCCTGGCTGACCGGCGAGCGTCACCCGAGCGTAGAAACTTTACAAATCCATTAAACTTCTTTAGGTGCGACTAGGGTGTAACTAAAATCATTTTGATGCGGATGTGAAATTTCTAATGTGTAACTGAAATCATTTCTGAGATCTGGCCAATAGGGTCTGGAATTTTGGGAGCAATTTCTCAAGCGATTCGTATGAAAATCGGTATGTAGGACTAAGATGCGACTATAAGACTTGTTACTTTGGAAATTCTGCAATCTGTCCAATAGACTCTGGAATTTTGGGAACTCAAGCGATTCGTATGAAACTCTGTATGTAGAACGAAGATGCGACTCTAGGAGTTGGTCTTATAGAAATTCTGGGATCTGGCCAATGGGGTCTGGAATTTTAGGAGCAATTTCTCAAGCGATTCGTATGAAAATCGGTATGTAGGACTAAAATTCGACTATGAGACTTATTCCTATGGAAATTCTGGGATCTGGCCATTAGGCTGGATTCGAAACGCTCCAAGTATTTGATATCTCTAAACAGATTGCATATTGGTGCCTAAATGAGTGTCATTACTGGGCACTGTCTCATAGGCAAGCATGCAGCAGGGCTTCGTATATTTTCAAATTACTTCTGCAGAACCACGTGGGCGTGGACGAGGAGGAAGAGACCATTCTTCACCTTCTCTACACATGCACAGCTCTTTCTCTAAAACGTAATTTCCATCTGGGAGTCGCCTTTAACAATAACCTAAGTTATTTGTCAAATACTGACATTAGAAGTATTCTACTTCATTCGAAGCTCCAACTGATTCAATGAGTAGGGCGGATCTTCTCGATCCATGTGGGCTCACAAGGGACCATCAGTGGTCTAAGTGGGTCGGTATTCTGCCGACATCCACTCCAACCTAATCTAACCTAACCTAATGCTGTATTCGAAGATCCGTCTACCTTCCATCTTGCTACCTTCCTATCATTCTATATTTCTAACCTTCTATCCTCCCATCCCTTTATCTTTTGTATTTCTAGCCTTCTATCTTTCTAACTATCTATCTATCTAACAATTCGTTACAATCGAAAAATAATCATATGATAACATTGATTATCCCCAAATTTTACGTGAGTACAACGCGCAGATGAGCGGTTTCGATCGGTGGGTCGCAATGGACTCCCAATTAAAACAAAGGATATGGCAAGCAGTTTTTTTGTCATTTTCTCGACATGGCTACAACAAATGCATTCGTTTTGTTTCTAACCTTCTATCCTCCCATCCCTTTATCTTTTGTATTTCTAGCCTTCTATCTTTCTAACTATCTATCTATCTAACAATTCGTTACAATCGAAAAATAATCATATGATAACATTGATTATCCCCAAATTTTACGTGAGTACAACGCGCAGATGGGCGGTTTCGATCGGTGGGTCGCAATGGACTCCCAATTAAAACAAAGGATATGGCAAGCAGTTTTTTTGTCATTTTCTCGACATGGCTACAACAAATGCATTCGTTTTGTTTCTAACCTTCTATCCTCCCATCCCTTTATCTTTTGTATTTCTAGTTTTCTATCTTTCTAACTATCTATCTATCTAACAGTTCGTTACAATCGAAAAATAATCATATGATAACATTGATTATCCCCAAATTTTACGTGAGTACAACGCGCAGATGGGCGGTTTCGATCGGTGGGTCGCAATGGACTCCCAATCAAAACAAAGGATATGGCAAGCAGTTTTTTTACCATTTTCTCGACATGGCTACAACAAATGCATTCGTTTTGTATCAATAACTCAACGCTGAAAAAGATAGAAATTGTATAAAAAATACGATACACATACGTTTTACCAAATGTAATATCCGTTTATGTTTTTCCAAAGCACAAAACTGTGTCACAAAGTATCACGTAGACAAACGATTCATTGTCTATTAGTATTTACCTGGTTAGGTCAATTCCCAGTACCATTTACTTTGAATAAAAACTATTATTTTGTACTTGAATTATAAAGCACATGGTTTATTTTTAAAAACTTTAAGTTAACTTGACTTGATTTTCGTCTGTTTTGAGGTCCTTTTTAACTACTTTTCGCATGACCAAGAGGGCTGAAATGTTGTGTTGTGTATGTGAAGGGCCAATTTTGATATCCCGTATGTGACGTGTGTCGCGAGTTGCGTGTGGTGCGTGGAAAAAATACTTTGGATTAGGCCCGACCTCAAAAACAAAAGCTTTTTCCCAAAAAACGAAGTTTTTTCAATTTACTTGTCCTTAATTTTCCTCGATTAATGGGATACTCGTGTTATCATTGTAAAATGTATTAAAAAATCTACATACTTATTTACTGATAATGTATTGAATACAAACAACAAGTGTTTTGTCATATACCCCAACCCAATACATACGTTATTTCCGCCACAAAAGCAATTCAGTTACCGTCTAGTCGCGCCTAAAGAAGTTTAACTTTAAAAATTAAACAAAAAATTTATATATACATAATTAGACTCGATGCTAACATTGCTACCCATCATGCCAAATTACTTTCTGAAATTCTAAGGTTTATATTCGATCACATTAAATGCATTTGTGAGTCAACTTAGGTAAATATAGGCATAAGATGTATAAATAAAAACCAACCAATAAAAATTAAAATATTTCATATTAATTTTCTATTCGGAGATAGGTGTGTGCAAGTTTTAATAAATTCGGGATAATTTTGAAGAAATTTATATGGGAGCGCCACGACTCTGGGTCTCGATCCATTTAAAAAAATTTACAAGCAAACACATCGGAACGCGTAGTTAATATAAAGTAAAAAAATTAAGATTGAAGATTTAAAAAGAAAGAACAAGGGTTAATTAATGCTGAAATTTATAGAAGTCAGTGACGGTGACCTTGAAGCCATCTATACATCTGTTTGGGATATATACTCGATATAGGTAAAGAGTACCACAGCTTAATGGCAACGACACAGAAAATAAACGACTCTTTTTACTCTACCACGGTAGAGTAGCATTATTTAATATATGAAATGATAGATAATTAAAACTTGTTGTATAAATACCGTGTAGTTTTGAAATAATTTTGAAAAGAAATTAAGAAGAACATGTTAAAGAATCAAAAGTATTTTAACTGTAATAAGGTATATTATAATAAAGTCCATATTATATCTAACTAGCTGACCCGACAGGCGTTGTCCTGTCCCACTTTCAATAAATTTGTTTGTAATCGTTTTGTGAACTTGTGAAAAGCTATTTGTTTTGCGATATCGAGTCACATTAGTCACATCATTGTGTTACATTTTTTAATTTTGGGTCTTTTAGGGTCTTTTGGAGTTCTTTTGGGGGTCTTTAATGATTTTTGGGGATTTTGAGGGACTTTCGGAGTTCTTTTTGTAATTCTTTTCGGGGTCTTTTGTGGTCTTTTGGAGATCTTTTTCCCCACAAAATCAAAGAAGAAGCTGTCAAATGACATTTGCGCACGTAACCTAAACAATTGGAATCTATTGGAACAGAAATGAAATAACGGACTTTTGCTGGACAGATCGCGAATCAACACAAATTTAATTTTATTTTAAGTTAGGCTGGAATGCGTTTTTTTTTCAAAGTTTTCATTTCACCGAAAACATTCAATAGAATTATTTCCTCAAAATATATCAAAATTTTCCAAATTTTCCCGAATTTTATTTTGCTAAAAATATATCCGGGAACATAACGAACAAAACAATTTTTGCTGTTTATCCGAATTTTTCGACTTTCCTTTGTAATTGTCTTTGTTTCCTAGGACTATAACAAACAAAACAAAAAAGAATTACGCTAATCCATCGTTCGAATCGTGAGTTATGGTCGCGAGTTCGTACTTAAATTCTATGGAAAACAGCACTTTCAGTTTTTTCCGAATTTTACAATTTTCCGGGCATCTTTTCTATTTTTTTCCGCATAAACCTTATTCGGACTATGGCGAATTTATAAAATAAAAGTTAGCCAAATCGGTCCAGTCGTTCTCAATTTCTTTTTTTTTCACTTTAAAACCTATTCTGATACCTACCAAATATACATAAAAAATTTCATAACAATCGGTCGAGCCATTTCGGAGCAGTTGAGACCCAAACACCGTGACACGAGATTTTTATATATATGATATCTACTGCTATCATTGAATATGATTTGCTTCTTAATTTTGTATGCGCAATCCAGTTTGCTATAAACAACTTCAGCATACGTCCATAAAGGAACTAAGAGTGTTCTTACAGGCTTTTGTGATATTTCTCGAAGAGTAAAAACAGCGATTTTTAAAATAGCACCTGATAATGCTATTCCCGTGCATTATTTATTACTCGTTAAAATCAAGGATTTACGAAGTACGATAATAAAGGAACTTGAAATAATATTTTGTTTAGCAAGATATGTGACCAGAAACAATAGCTCTCTAATGATGTGTCGTAATTGTCGATTGCCATTTTAGGGATCAGGATTTCTATTGATGGATTTTACTGGGTAATCATATCGGGGTGAATTCAAGAAAACAACATACTGACTCACATGCATATACATGCATATATATATACATATATATATGTGTATATGCATTTAGTGATGAGTTATAACTTTAAATATTTTCCATCGTAAATAATTTTAATTTGAATGGAGATATCTACGAGCCAATTTGTAAATTTACAACCTCAAGTATGATAAAGAAAAATAAATTTTAAACGTAGGAATACTTGTAAAATGTAAAATGAAATTCAATCACATATCTGAATTACCCTAATTCCCCGAGGGTCTGCTAGGACTCATCCGGTTGATTTAAATTACAATCGTATCAATTATTGTTATGTGAACCTGTGCAGGACTTTTATAATCAATGAGGCATGGTGAAAAAAGTTACGCAAGTCCCAAGAGTTTAAAGCTGTTAAATCTAGTACGAGTATATACGATACATACACATTTTCATGCACAAACTTGCAGATATAAAGGGAAGCAATTACAAATTTTACAGTTGTAGTGATCAATCAATAATTAATTGATAGCCTATTTAATTTAATCAAACTTAACTTATCCATTAATTGAAATGTGTAACTGTAACTCTACCTGTTTCAAAAAGGTCTGTCATAAAATTGTCATTTGACGCGTATTGATAATAAAAAATTTTTTTAGAATATTATGCTTATTTATTGTAATTTTAAAATTTGTTAAATGTTCAGTTTGGTTTGATTCATCTAAGCAATTTAAAGTTGAGGATGTGACTGATGTGACAAATGAGAAATAAAAGGGTGGTGCATGTTACATCACAGCAGAACTAATTTAAAAAGTTGTCGTACAATCAAGAAATAATTAAGAACATAAGAAAAAACTCTCCTTCATCTATTTCCGTGCGTTCAGCACGTCGTATATAGCGACAAACTAAGTTTTACCGTTGCGGATTACCAACGAAGGACAAATTAGGTATATTATATGTACAAATTTGTAGCTACTCGCGTAACACACTCATTCATTAATTACAAAATAAGTTTTGAATTTCTGTTTATAACAGTCCCTTAATTCGATTCAAGATCTATTTGTGGAACCCATTTTATGAGCGCAATTCAGTTTTTGCAATTATTTTCTTGAGACTTATGCTTTTTTACCACCATCAACTATAAAGTGTTGTCGTTTTGAACATCATTCTCCATTCGACTTCTGTCATTCCGTCAGTTTTTTCGACTTCTTTGAGATCCTTTTTAAATGCAACGCAACCTATTTTGTGAATTTTGTGAGCAGCTTAGTATTATGTGCTATTTCTGAGATATTTTTAACTACTTTACACACGTCCTAAAGAGTTGAAATATTGTGAGTAGATTAGTATCAATGGAACATTTCTTCATCGCGTGTGGCGAGTGTGATGCGCGTGGAATGTGGGTTCATCTTTAAAATAGGACTCTCGCTAGACCCAAATTTTTCGACTTTTTTATTATTCTTCTTTACGTCCTCTCACACGATCTATAGAGCTAAAATTTTGTAAGCTGCTCAGTATAATGGGCCATTTTTGAGATCCCGTGTGTAACACGTGGCACAAGTCGCGTATTGCGCTTGTGACTCGTGGAAAGTTGGTTAACTGTGAAAGTGGCCCAGTCTCAAATATGGCAAACACGCGCGTGTGTATCATGTCGCATCTTCACATAAATTTACTTATAGTTATGTGTGTGTGTAAATGTACAATGACAAATGTCTTTGTCTTCAGGTTTTGAGTTTTTTGTTTGCCTGACAAATATTTATTTAAACAGATTTAACAGATTAATAGAAATGTCATGCATAAATTATATTATTATGTCTTATCAAAACGTAAACATATACACACATAAATGAATGTAAAATAAAGACAACTCACGTACAATTTGGCGAGAAATACGGATTACACTTTCACAGCTCAGCAAAAAGCTACTAGATATCGACATTACTGATGCACAAACATGTTTTGCGTCATTTTCAGTTATACAGTTTGTCTCGATTTAGATTTAATTTTATTTCAATCAAATGGTAGGTAAATAAAGTTTCACGCACATAAGAAAGGTGGAAAATAATCACTAGAAAACGGAAACATCAAGTCAAATTCGTGTGGGACCAAAAATTTGGGTAAAAGATACTACATATTTGTCCAAAAGGAAGGTAATATATTTGGTGGCTGGTGGACTGGCTGGCTGGCTGGCCAGCTGTCTGGCTGGCTGGTCAGATCTTGTAATCAATTTTTTCCCGGCACCACATCATTTCACACTATAATGGCTGTGTTCTGTGTGCGTTGTGCGCTGTGTGCTGTGTTGTTTTGTTGCTGGGATGCATGTGTTACAGGACTGAACATTGTTTTCTAAAATTGAAGTACATAAATCAAAAGCAGTCCAAAAATTAATATCTGCATAAACCGGCTCCCAGAATTCATACTTTAAAAGTTATTTTAATGAACTATGAATGTAATTTTAATATTTTTGGACGGTTTGCAAATTGCGTTAGAATTCGAATCCATACAGTTATTGATGGCAGCCATGCAATGATAAGTTATGTTAAGTTTATAAACTTTTCCACTAAAGATATTGTTGTTATTTTTATAAATTTTTAAAAATATTTAGAATAATTAGTTAAACGGTTTGGCTCGTTACAAGACTCTTTAGATCATTTGATGTCATACAAGATACATACAAGAGTGGATCTCAGCAACATAAGTGGGCTGAGAACGAATTCTTTCGCTGTGTTTACGTATGTACATGACAACAGACCAGCAATTCTGGCACTGAGTTAAGCTCAGGCATATGATAATTCTGATGCATCGGAATTTAACCTGCCTGGTTATAACTTGTTGGCATTATTTTTCCCTTGACACGGACTCACAATCTATGTCCGTAGTGATGTCGCGTTTCAGCCTTTGCCTCAATTCAGCTAAAGTTCCACTCCGGAATTTAATTTCATTTAATTTTAAAAAAATTAACCCGATTTTCTTCAAAATTTATATACATGTGTATCTCCGATGGACACTTTTTGCAAAAAAATTTTAAGCCCCGGGTCACGGGGTCGTGAAGGCCAATAAATTTTTTTTATCAAATTAGCCCGGTTTTTTGAACTTTTAAACACATGTAAACACATCTCCAATGGACAAAACTTTTCGTAAAATTTTTGGAGTGAACGGGCTGCTCTGAGTACCGAGGGATGCCCATAAAAAAATATTAAATATTAGTCCGATTTTTTCAAATTTTAAACACATGTGTATCTCCGATGGACAAAGCTGTTTGTACATTTTTTGTAGTGAACGGGCCGGGCCGCCCTGAGGCTCGAGTAGTGCCCATATAATTTTTTAAAAATTAGCCCGATTTTCCTGAAATTTTAAACACATGTGTATCTCCGAAGGACAAAACTTTTTTTTTAAATTTTTGGAGTGGTGCCCATTTAGATTTTTTTAAAAATTAGCTTGATTTCCTTCAAATTTTAAACACATATTAGAGGATTTACATGAAAAATTTTAATTTTATGGGTTGTTTTTTAATTAATGATCTCTTATCTGTGACTTATACTCCAATTCACTCTTTCGCTGACGAAAGCACTCTCAGCATCTCATATAAGTTTGAGGAATGTCCCTCCACTCATCCACTCATGTAAAATTCAAACAACTTCGTATGTTAAGCACTCCATTCACTCCATCGGATCTGGCTACTATCTACAAGGCTTTTATTCGCCCTAAACTTGAGTACAATTGTCATATCTGGTCTGGTGCGCCTAAACCTACTTTGCATCAGCTAGATAGAATACAAAACCGCGCGATAAAACTTATCGGTAACGCAAACATTGCGAAATCAATAGATTCGCTTGAACACCGCAGGAACGTTTCCTGCTTGTCACTGTTTTATCGTTTCTTCCACCAGTGGTGCTCAAGAGAAATAGCCATTTGCGTGCCATCTCTCCTTGAATTCAACCGCAATACCCGTGGCGCTCTAAGTTTACACTCAAGCCCATCTTCGGACGAACAGTTAAGTTCAAGGATTCGTTCTTCAGCCGTACAACACGTATGTGGAATGCTCTGCCGAGCTCTGTCTTCCCACATCACTATGATCCACAGGCATTCAAGACACAAGCTCTCCTCTTTTCTCCTCCTTTTCCTGCGAACCCCTTCAAGCGTGCGCGAATTATAAAAAAAAATACAAAACAAATATTTTTCCGAATCTTTGTCTGATTGATTCAAACTATCAATATTGATTCCAGATGATTTTGACGGAAATCTGACAACCGGAAGTGACAGTTTACTCAGACAGTTTTTCGAGTTTTTGCAAATAACTCAAAAAGTAAAGCACTTAGGAGAAATCTGTTAAGTGCAAAATAAATTTAAATAAAAAAACAAAAAAAAATAAATAAAAAACAATCCAAAAAAATTAAAATGTAACATGTAAATTCTCCTATAACCAAAAGTATACTTAATTCCACTATAAATGCTGAAATATTAAAACAAATGCGAATACTATAACCCAACGAGAAAATAACCCCAATCATAAAGCAAGCAGCGCTGCTCACAGTGCACAACGCACAACATGGGCCAAACAGGATGACCTCGGCTCGAAATCGGGACCGGTGGAGAGACTTTTTGCGGGAGACCAGAACCGGACACCGGTTGTAGAGCAAAAGATGATGATGATTATTGTCACGGGAATTACACATGTGTGCAAGATTGAATAAAAGTTAGGAAGTTGATGAAAAATTTGAGACCACCGCAAGGACACCTCAAGACTCACGTAAACCACCCTCAAGACCCCCCTCAATACCACCCTCAAGACCCATCTCAAGATCTCCTCAATAGCTCCTCAAACTCCATCAATACCCTCTGAAGATCCACCCATAGAATACGGTCTGGAATTTTGTGAACCAAGCCATTTCTCAAGCGATTCGTATGAAATGCGGTATGTAGGACTAAGATGCGAATATAAGAATTCTTCCTATGGAAATTCTGGGATCTGGCCAATAGGGACTGGATTTTTGGGAAGTAAGCCATTTCTCAAGCGATTCGTATCAAATTCGGTATGTAGGAGTAAGATGAGACTTGTTCCTATGGAAATTCTGGGATATGGCCAATATCGTCTGGAATTTTGGGAACTAAGCTATATCTAAAGCAATTCGTATGAAATTCGGTATGTGTATTGGTATTTGGGGACGAATTTGGGGGTGAGGACATTGTCGCCCCTACTTCAAATTGGAAAAGGTAGATTAGTAGCCGTGTTTTATGTTAAATTGACATCGATTTTTGAAATCTGCCGCTGAACTAATAAATTCAATTTATCCGGCTGTTTCTCAAAACTATAAACATTTTGAACCGGTTGCTAGAAGGTGCCATTCTTGCTACTAAAAATAATCTATCAAATACTTGCCATGTTAATAGGAGTAGTCAGTGAATATAAGTGTATCGATACCTTTGTAGATACTGATGAGGAAGTTAATTATCTAACTAACTTCCTAAACTCACTTAATTCGTCTGAATTCGTCTGGATTGCCACCACATCGTCTTACAGTTTGATCTCCAATTATTTTACTACTGATTCTAAACTCGCCAAAACTTTGCAACGGCACAAGCTGTGCGTTAAAGAGGTGCCGGCAAATAGTTATAATTGAAGCGACTATCCTCACAGAAAGGGACAGTGTGAAATAGTTTTTATACCACGAATAGCACTCAATCAATTCAATTCTTTATTCATAGCAAAAATCGTTACAATAGTTCTGAATTACACTCAATTTACAGAGATTTGATAAATTATATCCTTCTTCTGAAAAACTTATAATGTAATATTTTCAGATTTATTGTTTTAAAAAAAAATATTCTGCAGGAAAGCTATAATTAAAACCTACAATTCAATCGACTTAGATGGTAATGACTAGATAAAAAGAAAAACTATTAACGCAGTAAATACGTTTTTTTAATAACAAGTATGTAGCTTAACAAGGTAGCATTAAACAAGAGGGCTATTTATAAGCGGGTTCTCTGACATTTGGCAGCTCGTGAAAAATGCCTGCTTTATTGTCATTATTTTTTGAGATATGTATGTATTGTATGTTAGATCTATTATGCAGCACTCGAGTGGAATAATGCCACGGCAGATCTAAACACATTTTCAATAATTTATTTTGGGCTATTTGCAATTTTTTTTATGTGTCATAGCACAATCACCCCAGACCGCGGCGCCATATAGGTAAATTGCTTGGAAAATAGTCTTACAGATTATAATTTTATTATCTATGCTTAACATAGACTTTCGATTTATTAAGGAATATAGCATTTTGATCGCCAGATTTGATTTTCAAAATGTGTTCGCTAAATAATAGTTTTTTGTCAAGATAGATTCCTAGATATTTCACTGAATCTTGCCATTCCACTACCACATCAGGGAATCGCAGCGGACTCATTGGTAGAAAACAGGGCTTTCTTCTTCTTGTGAAAAAGATAGCTTGTGACTTCCCGGTGTTTACCTTTATCTTCCAGCGATTAAAGTACTTCAGAAGTATTTCAATCGCATTTTGAAGTTTGGCTTCAATAGTGGAACCAAGGTCATGCGACGTGAAAACTCCCGTATCGTCAGCGTAAATGGCGTATTCACAGTCCGGCAAAACTGGTATATCTGACGTGTATATATTGTATAAAAGAGGTCCGAGTACAGATCCTTGAGGAACTCCTGCGGGCCTGTAACTGTTTGCGTTAGATGCCACTTTACCAGGTTTTAAAATTGGAACAATTTTGGCTTTCTTCCATATGTCAGGAAAGTGATTCAGTTTCAAGCAAGCGTTAAATAAAGATGATATGAATTCGAATCCGCATGACGGCAAATTCTTTAAATATATATTTTTGATATCATCAATACCTGCTGATTTTCTTATTTTAAGGCTTTTAATAAGAAATTTAATATCTTCAGGACTAACAGTTTCAACGTTTTGGGTAATATTTTTGTTGTTGAAGAAATGTTCGACATTATTACTTACAATTAGATCCTGCGAACTATTTCAGAAAACGTTTGTACTAACATGGTTGGTAGAAATTCTCAATATAAACTTCACTTGCCCGTGGCTGGCTGGCTGGCTGGCCAAATCTTGTGATCAATTTTTAACCCACTTCCTACAGCCCGATTTTATGTATATCTCCCAAGACAACACTTTCTATTAAAATATGAGGCCCCTCGGGCCGCGGGGTCGGGGGGCTCCCATACAAATATTTTACAAAATTTACCCGATTTTCTTTAAATTTTGTACACATGTGTGTCTTCGATGGAAAACTTTTTGTAAAAATTTGGAGCGATCGGCCCCTTGGGGACCCCAATATACAATTTTTAAATATCGCTATATCGCATCAGATCACGGCAAAGTCTGAGCTCTGTGCTTTGTGAGCAGCGCTGTTCGCTGCCGCTGCGTCATTTGTGAATGATTTTGCCACAAAACGAGCACGCAGTGTGTGTGTATCCCCGATTAGAGAATTTACGAGAAAAATTTTAATTTTTATGGGTTGTTTTTTCTTTATAATTTTGACAATGTTCCAAAAAGGCTTGCTGTGTTTGTCTAAGTCTCTTAACTTGGTGTTCCATGCGAGGTTTCTAAATTTCTAAATTTCACGTTTGATGCGTTTGTTAAAATAGTTAAAAAAGTTAAAAAAGTCACGGGAAGATGGTTGCCTAAATCTTTGGCAATTTCTTCTGTGTAAATTTCTTATTTTAATAAGACTTAAAATATACGTAGGTAATTTAACACAGTTATTCCCTAGACTTTTCTTAGGAACGGTTAACTCGATGCTATTGACAATTAAATAATGAAGAACTGTATGCTTCTTTCGATTTTTGTAGTGTCAACTGCATCTTTAAGTTCGTTAGCTTTGTCAATAAGTCCACGATTAATTTTTTTTCTGTATTTTTTCCAGTATGCCCTTTTCAGATCAAAACCACAATATTTATTTACTTGAGGTTCGTTTAATAATTTGCACATTATTGGAAGATGATCGGAGCATAATTCGATCAAAGTAACTGGTTCAGTGATTTTTAGCGGAATATTGGTTAAGAACAAATCTTTTGTCGATGGGTTACAACGTACAATATAGCTAGGATTTGGCGGATAAAGTATTGTAAAAGGATGCCTAATATTTTGATCAGCAAGTATGTTACCCCAGGAATTTGCCCTAGCGCAACCCCAATTGCGATGCCTGCAGTTGTAGTCACCTCCAACAATAAATTCGCCATTCATTGAAATAATTTTCCTAAAGGAAAAAGTTAAGGATGGGTTTAGCCATGTTTCGCAAAGGAGACAAATATCTACGTTATAGTTACAAAGAAAGTCGAAAAATTCAGCACTCTTATTTTTGATACCTCTTGCATTCCACGAGATTATCTTTATCGAATTACTTAACATTATTGTACAAAAACTTAAGTGCTAATTGAGCGATAACATTAAATTGATCAGTTTTCGTCTTACATTGCGACAAATTTGTTATCAGTTCCACAGTGAGCGTAGATAGCGTTTCATAGGAGAGAAGGTTGTTGTCATCGAGCGGCGATGTTGGGAGTTGTAATGGTAGGATTAGGTGGTGCACCCTGTAGATCGTTGAAAGAGAAAAAAAGAAATTCTTCTTGTTTTCCCTTCCATCATTTGCGCCGCAGACAAGTTCCTTCCATCCATTCGAGAGCTGGTAAGCTTACATATACAAACACGAGTTCAGCTTAGACGAATGCAATTTTGCCACGCATGCAGCACAAAGGAGAATGGGGTAACGGGCATTCGTTTGGTTGTCACCCCAAAAGGGAAACCGCAAAGAAGAAAAAAAAACATTTTTTTTTCCAGTGCGATATGCTCTTCACTCTAAAAGCAATCGGCAGGTCAAAAATTGAATTCGAAGTCATTCACAATGGGACAAGTTAGTTGATTTTTGGAGGTGTACAGTGCTGCACGCTGGTCTCGGTCCGAAAACAGTTTCTCGTGCTTTGCTTATTCGTACTAGCAAATACCTTTTCTTTTTTGTATGACTGTACTGGGGGAAACTGTGTGGAGTTCGGTGTAAAGCGACAACGATACATGGACTGAAGCGTCTACCATCTGCCGTGTTGGCCCAGTGGGAGTTTCCGCGTATGAAATTTAACGGAATTTTTACTTTGCCATTATGGATATATATTTTCGTAGGATCCAATTTTGTGTTGTGTAAATTCTAAGTGCAACTTGTTCGTGCTGCCTGGTTTGTTTGTTCTTAATAATACGAATTGATTCAAGGAAAAATTAACATGTTTGTATTCGGAAGAGCTTGCTGGTGTGCTTATGTGGAAGTTCGGTCGTTCGTGCGTTGGTTCGTCGTAGCCTACGTTTGCGTTAGCTTCAGTTTTCTTGCTTCAAGGCGCAATGAGAAAATTCCAATTGGGTTTTGTTTTGAGGGAAAACATAAAGTAAAAGCATACAAAGTTTCTATATTTGAAACAAAAAAAATTAAGCGATCTGAAAGGCGGAAAGAAAAAAAAAACAAACAACGCATAAGGAAAAGTTCTAATACTTTTATGGAATACCGCGACAGCGCGTTCAAGTGTCAAATTCGATTTGTTACGTATTATTATTGAAAGAATTTCTAAACGAAATCATACAACAACCAGTTGGTGCAGAAATGTGCATACAATTTTGCTACGAGCTACGATAGAAAACGGTACATATGCATACATATTAAAGAATAAATTCAAAGAACTTTGTGTGAACTATTTCGTCGAAGGAGGGAGTGGCAGCAACAGGAAAAGAAATTAGTACCGTGGAATAACTATAACTTTTTTCGGAGTGTTTGGCGAAGCCGCACCATTTTTCTTTGGTTAGATATTGAAAATTTTTTTTGTGGCGTGTCCCGTTCTCGTGCGGCGTGGGAATTTTGGTCCAGTGACCGCAGTTAATTCTTATATTGCCTCGTCGAAGCGGCGCTCAATTTGACATGTTTGGCCTGACATTCACTACAAATATTGTCGAAATTGTTTCTTAACACAACAAACGAGGGTCCCCTTTTCCCTTGCTAAACCCAGCGTGCAAACGGAGAAAAACCTGGAAATATAACCAGTAACGAGATTTCCTGCCTAACGGGACAACCAATAAGGATAGTTCGCATATGGACAAGCGGTTAACCAACGCTAGATGTGTGGTGACGCTGGCGACTACCCGTGAGCCGGAAGCCTAGCCCTGAGAGGAACACCCTTAAAGGACCCACCAGAACGGCCCTGCAAAAATTAGAATAGTACCCAGTATTATATTAAAAAAAAAAGGGGGAAAAAAAATGTGATGAAAGAAAAGAAAAGGCCTTTGAGAGCCCGTTAGTTTTTTTTGAGAAAGAAAAAGTATAGGCGTTTGAAATTGAGTTGATTTTGGTTGCGATACTCTACGAGATCGCGAAAGAAAGGGGATTATAACTATTTAAATTTAAACCAATGTTTCAGGTACCCTCTTCTTCATCGACAGCGCTGCCGACGTCGCGGAGGAAGTTATCCAAGTATGTAATGAAGGTTTTCATTTTTTTTTGTTCAAATAGAGGTTAAATATATATATATGTATATAGACATATATATATATATATACGTATATATATATATGTAAAGACCCTTATTTATATGAGTATGTCTATGTATATAGATATATATATATATATATATATGTATATACATGTAATTTAAAGTTAATTGATTTATGCCGAATTCGCCGGCATTCCAATAAATGAATTTACAATGCTTTTTTTTTCTTTCAATATATATGTAAATTGTATTTAATATAGCTCAGGCCCTTTTCTTTTCCTTTAGTGAAGTTCCCCAATGCCTATTTATATAACTATGAATACTGAATTTGTTTTTTTTTTTTATTTACGCCGAATTCGCCGGCGTTCTAATAAATTGAATTTCCAATGCCTTTCCAATAGAGATTAGGTTTATTATTATTGATGTTTTGTAAATTCCCAGGCATCCCCTAAGGGAAATTTCAACGCCTAATTATATATATATGTAGATTTAATTTAAATTGATTTGTGCCGAATTCGCAGGCATTTTAATCAAATGAATTTCGAGGATTTTTTTTTCTCTTTCTATAAATGAATACATTAAATTAAATGATGTAGGTCCTTAATGTACAGGCATTTCCAATATAAAGTTTTATATGCCTATATTTATATACCTATCATAAGTAAATATTATTTTTTTGAAAAAAATAAATTTTGTTATAATTAAACATGAAGTGCAACTGAGTCGTTATTTGACTTTCTCCTACAGCTGGGTTGTCTCGTAGATGACTACAAGGTTGCGATAAACCTTGATGGGGGTCCAAAGACATCGGGGACCCATGGAAGGGTGGGTTGAGAAAGGAGCGGTGCGCCTTTGGTAGGCTTGGCTCTCGCTCCCTCCCACATTCAGGCATCATTTCTATTTTCGCTCGTATGATATTTTCATTTTGGGTCTATTAGTTGGTTTTTTTTGTTTATTTTTTTTTGCTCAGCACGCGGAAGTATTTTTGCTAATGGTGGAAGGCGTGTGCGGACCAAGATCCCACCCCGGTTGCCGACGAGCACAGCCGTAATTAACACGTGCACCCGGTTCGACCATGCCTCCCTATGACGTGGATCATATCGTCAATCGACAGCTGTCGCTTAGTACCATTACAGAGTGTTACTCTCTGATGTGCATTTGATGGCCACAATGGTATAGATGGTTGCGTAGAACTTGTTGGCAGGCACGCGACGTTGTTTCTGTAGTTTCTCGCTGGCTTAGAAGAAGACGGCAAGGGAAAGGAAGCGGGAGATAGATCTAATGTTTTACGAGAAGTGTCTCTGTTTGGTTGCGAACGGACAGATTTTCTCCTCGAAAGATTTTCTCTTATTTCCAAATAACTCTTCTTACTTGGACATATGGGATCAGTAGCTTTGTGGTTGCCTTTACAGTTGGCGCACTTAAAATTTTCAATGCTCTTACACTCTGCTGTTTTTTGATTTCCATTGCAGATAGCACAGTATGTTTTAATGTTACAGCCTCTTTCACCGTGTCCCCACATTTGACAGTTATTGCATTATGTTGCTTTTTTTTTTAATTTTCGTTGAAAGTCCCAGCGAACTCGCGTGTGCATGATAACTGGAATATTTTTGCGCAACTCAGAAATTCGAATAGAACCGTTTTTAAGATAAACAATGTAAAATGTATCAATGTATTTTTCATAGCTTTTTGTTATGGGTTTAACGTCTTTGCATTCCAAACCTAGGGCAATTAGTTCATTTTTCAATTCGGTGGGATTTCATTTATCAAGACCGAAGAGTACAACTTTGAGGGATTTATCACTTTTGAGATCATGTGTGAAAAATTGAAGCACTTTGCTTTTCAGTTAGAGACAAACTTTATTATGCGAGTGTACATTGTCACAAAAAATGTTAATGCCAATTGAAATAATTTTAATTGAATAATGAACAATATCATTTTCAGTCAACAGTTTATGCACAAACGCACTCGATTTGTGTAAAATTGTGATTGGAGAAATAATTTCTTTTTTAACAGTTCGCGCCGGAGTATCAATTTCTATCACATCGGAATCAGTGTCTGTGTCAGGATGACATTGAAGGGGAGTATAGTAATTTTTTCTGGACCCCTTCGAACGGGAAGTCATTTTGGAAGAACTTTCTTTAAAACACTTGTTTTGCGGACTCTGTTTTTCCGCATCACTAGGAGATCTTTCGCGCTTTGAAATTTTTGTTTGTTAGTTTTTTTTACGATTCTGGAAAATACTATGGATAAAGAGAACACACAGATTGCAATTTCCAGTTAAACTTGTGTTTTCGATGACGATCAATAAGTAGGACACTTTATTAAGTACTGCGGAGTATAGATTTGATATCGTCATGTTTTTCCCACGGACAATTTTATTTTGCTTGCTCTGGGTTGGGTTGACCTAAAAATTTATTTATTCTTGAAGGTGAAACTAAAAACATTGTTTACAACTAAGTTTTGTTTTAAATTAATTTTATGTATGTTTATTTAATTTTATTTTATAATTTGAACACTATAGCTATAATTTAAAATATATTTTTTAAAATAAATTTTGTTAATAAAAACTGCAATTTTACCATATAGATAGATATCATTCTTTTTTCTAACCCTGCCTAATAGAAGATTGGGATGAATAAATACCTGGGCAACGCCGGGTAATCCGCTAGTATTTAAATAAAATCGGGTAAATTTTTTAAAAAATTTGTATGGGGCCTCCCGACCCCGGGGCCCGATCGCTGCAATAATTTTACAAGAAGAGTTGTCCGTCGGAGATACACATGTGAATAAAATTTGAAAAAACTCGGTTCAATTTTAAAAAATTTATACGGGCACAACTCAGCCATGAAGCCCGAGGGGCCCCAAATTTAATAGAAAGTGTTGTCACCGGAAAATAACATGTGTGCAAATCGGGGTTTGGAAAGTGGGTTATAAATTGTTCGCAAATTCGCACGGGAAAATCCCGGGAATTTTTTCCATTTTCTAGTTCCCGTTTCTCGGGAAATAAAATTAAAACTGCAGACAGTTCCGGGACAGCACATGAGAACATAACACGTAATGCTCATCTACACGTAAATAGCCTATATTTTTAAAAAAAATGTAATGACTAGAATATAAATGATATATGATGTACTCTGAATTGGTATCTACAATGGACAAAAAATTACCCAGTTGTGCAAGACTTTAAATTTTGGAATTTCCTGAAATCGCTGTTAATTTTTTTAAATTCTCTATATTAACTTCACTTGCCCGTGGGTCGTCGGTCGTCGGTCGGTCGTCTGTCGTGGATTCTTGCGATCAATTTTTAACCCACTTCCCATGGCCCGATTTTATTGAAATTTTGCACACATGTGTATTTCCGGAGACAACACTTTCTATTAAATTTTGAGGCCCCTCGGGCTGCGGGGTCGGGGGGCTCCCAAACAAAAATTTTAAAAAATTTACCCGATTTTCTTCAAATTTTACACACATGTGTATACCCAATAAACAATACTTTTTCGAAAATTTGGTAGTGATCGGGTCCCGGGTTCGGCCGCAAGGCCCTTATACATTTTTTAAATATCTGTACTGGCATCAGATATTCGTCGCCCTTTATGGACTGTGTGCGGTGTGTGCTGCGCAGTCGGCTGCGCTGCATGGTTTTGGTGGTGGAGAGAGAGAGAGAGAAATCTTAGCTCACGCACAAATGAACCCAGCAAATGAAACGAGACATACATGTTTTATGCTTACTTCAACTTACATTTTTATTTACTGAATTGTATTTTTATTGATGTCGTTTTTTTTGTTGTCGATAGAACAACAAGTTTTCACAATATTCTGTCATTTGGCGTTTTCATAAATTAGTTCAGAGCAGTCAAAGAGTTCTCAAGATAAATGTTCGTGTTTCTTATTTGCTCAGAGTATGAGCGTGCTCTAAGTGCTCAGAATAAAATGATCTGAGCTTTTTCAATTTTAACATCTGATGTCAAATGTTTGTTTCGATGATTTTCTCCTACAATAAAAAAAAATGGCCCAGGATCGAGGGGCTCCCATATCAATTTCTGCGATTAGAGAATTTAGATGAAAAATTTTAATTTTTATGGGATGTTTTTTTTTTATTTATATAGAGGCTCATTACCAAGGGAGGACTCCCTGAATGACTTGTGTCACGGCAATAAGTTGGGCTAAGCCCTTTATTAAATTCAAAATAAAATAAAAATCGAAGGAATGTGATTAACAATATATATCACATTCCTCACGCTTGTAGCCGGTTTCAATTTATTTTCTCAGAATTCTCTCGGATTCATTGAAAAAGCAATACGAAAAAACGAACACGAAAAAACTAAAACGACGCGAGTCCAAATGCTTTCATCAATGAATCATGGTCAGGGAAAACTACAAAAAACCTTGACCAAGAAATATTACAAATTTTAAAAATAATGTAAATAATATTGATAAACAATTTATTATCTTTGTGGTAAATCTTTCCACCCCATTTGTGTGGGTCTGAGCAAACGTGCTATTGTTTATATTAAAGATCTAACAACTAACTTTTTGTTTTTCTGTGACGAGTGCAATAACATTTCCCTTTCACATTTGATGCGTGCTATTAAGTGTTATTAATGACTCCATTGCGTCCTTAATGTCGGATAACAAACTGCACTATAAGAAACTACTCTGCCAACTATCTAAAATCGATGAGTTTAATAAAAGCTTCGATGATTTCAGTAACACTACAGACCACTCAACAAACCATTTTAACTCTAAACTTCAAAGTATAGACAAGCTACTCACAAATATCGTTGATGTGATAAATAACCCCCCTAGATGAATCAAAATATTCTATCGCTTAGAAATGACTTTTTATCCGCCCTCGACTCACGTATCCCCTTAATTAACGAGTTCTTCAAATCGTTCGTTCAGTCCCAATTATCAACATTCAATGACTCGTTAAAATCCCTTCGCTCCGATCTTAAAACGCATCCCCAAAACCCCAGTGTTGATCAACGCCTCCATGATTTAGCACGCAGAATCGACGACCTAGGCGATGAAGTCGCTGCATCCCGAATCATGATGGGTGACATTGCTGATGAGATCAATATTACATCAAACAAAATTGATGACATTCCTCAGCCGCAATCCTGTTCTGGCTATAACACCTCCATCCTCACTGAGATTTTAGAAACTGCGTGCACCACACCACCAGAATCGCATTAATCTTCTTCAGCATCAATCATGCCACCACACACCAGTCTTTCCCTCGGAACCGTAACCCCTCCCCACAATTATTCGTCTCGGCACTACATGGATCCTCTCCGAATGGAATCAACGGATTAACAATCTCAATATACTCAACAAAAGCAAATCCGAAGAATATATAGATTTCATCGTCAACGGCTCTCCTCGAAAAGCTGATACCACCTGGATGACACAATTCTTTTATAGGAAGTTCAACATCATCATCAAAGATTGCAAGCTTACCTCCCCATCTAACTCCAAAAATTCCAGCTGCTTCAGCCCCAAAATACCTAAGAAATACGGTTGGCTTTTCGTCAACCAATCTGGCAAAGTCTTTCGCCTGAATAAGATGAGGATGAGAAGATTGATCCCGGAAGCTGACAACGTTAGTAGTAATTTTAGCACGAAGCCCAAGCATAAATTTAATTCTAATTCTTCCCAATCCCTTCTTCAACATAAGCCTAATCCTAACACTTCACACTCCCATTTTCAACCTACACTAAATCCTAATTGGAGTTTCAATAAGGGAATCTTCGCCAACTTTACCCCTCTTTTTTATGGGATGTTTTTTTTTTATTTATATAGAGGCTCATTACCAAGGGAGGACTCCCTGAATGACTTGTGTCACGGCAATAAGTTGGGCTAAGCCCTTTATTAAATTCAAAATAAAATAAAAATCGAAGGAATGTGATTAACAATATATATCACATTCCTCACGCTTGTAGCCGGTTTCAATTTATTTTCTCAGAATTCTCTCGGATTCATCGAAAAAGCAATACGAAAAAACGAACACGAAAAACTAAAACGACGCGAGTCCAAATGCTTTCATCAATGAATCATGGTCAGGGAAAACTACAAAAAACCTTGACCAAGAAATATTACAAATTTTAAAAATAATGTAAATAATATTGATAAACAATTTATTATCTTTGTGGTAAATCTTTCCACCCCATTTGTGTGGGTCTGAGCAAACGTGCTATTGTTTATGTTAAAGATCTAACAACTAACTTTTTGTTTTTCTGTGACGAGTGCAATAACATTTCCCTTTCACATTTGATGCGTGCTATTAAGTGTTATTAATGACTCCATTGCGTCCTTAATGTCGGATAACAAACTGCACTATAAGAAACTACTCTGCCAACTATCTAAAATCGATGAGTTTAATAAAAGCTTCGATGATTTCAGTAACACTACAGACCACTCAACAAACCATTTTAACTCTAAACTTCAAAGTATAGACAAGCTACTCACAAATATCGTTGATGTGATAAATAACCCCCCTAGATGAATCAAAATATTCTATCGCTTAGAAATGACTTTTTATCCGCCCTCGACTCACGTATCCCCTTAATTAACGAGTTCTTCAAATCGTTCGTTCAGATCAATATTACATCAAACAAAATTGATGACATTCCTCAGCCGCAATCCTGTTCTGGCTATAACACCTCCATCCTCACTGAGATTTTAGAAACTGCGTGCACCACACCACCAGAATCGCATTAATCTTCTTCAGCATCAATCATGCCACCACACACCAGTCTTTCCCTCGGAACCGTAACCCCTCCCCACAATTATTCGTCTCGGCACTACATGGATCCTCTACGAATGGAATCAACGGATTAACAATCTCAATATACTCAACAAAAGCAAATCCGAAGAATATATAGATTTCATCGTCAACGGCTCTCCTCGAAAAGCTGATACCACCTGGATGACACAATTCTTTTATAGGAAGTTCAATATCATCATCAAAGATTGCAAGATTACCTCCCCATCTAACTCCAAAAATTCCAGCTGCTTCAGCCCCAAAATACCTAAGAAATACGGTTGGCTTTTCGTCAACCAATCTGGCAAAGTCTTTCGCCTGAATAAGATGAGGATGAGAAGATTGATCCCGGAAGCTGACAACGTTAGTAGTAATTTTAGCACGAAGCCCAAGCATAAATTTAATTCTAATTCTTCCCAATCCCTTCTTCAACATAAGCCTAATCCTAACACTTCACACTCCCATTTTCAACCTACACTAAATCCTAATTGGAGGAATAAGGGAATCTTCGCCAACTTTACCCCTCTGCTTCGTCCACGCTCCCCATTCCGCAACAAATTTACTAATGTATCCACTAATCCATTGAACACCTCTCTACCCTCCAAGTCTACTCTTCATCGAAAATCGCGTCTCATTCAATCTGACGCCCGTCTCTGCTCCTCCCTCTACTACCAAAACCCCTCCTTCTATTAGACCATCTTACTCGAATTTCAAATACTCCCATACCCTTAATCCATCTCCACCCTCTTCCTCTTCTTCCCAGTTAACCCATCCTAGCACTTCTGCCCCTTCCACATCCACGTATTCTCGCAGTAACTCTACCGCCCTCGCTGAACCCTAATCGGCCGCTTTGCCACCTAATGCATCTCTCCCTACTTTCTATCCACTGCTTCCTCCCACCGTTAAACTCACATCTAAACTAACGGACCCCACGTCAATGATTAATGACCTCGACTGCCGCTACATTATGTCGAGATTTCGCGATCAGCGGCTTTTCGAAAATGTCCGTCTTTATCATGCCTACTTATATGACAAGCCAAGTATAGACAAGCTACTCACAAATATCGTTGATGTGATAAATAACCCCCCTAGATGAATCAAAATATTCTATCGCTTAGAAATGACTTTTTATCCGCCCTCGACTCACGTATCCCCTTAATTAACGAGTTCTTCAAATCGTTCGTTCAGTCCCAATTATTAACATTCAATGACTCGTTAAAATCCCTTTGCTCCGATCTTAAAACGCATCCCCAAAACCCCAGTGTTGATCAACGCCTCCATGATTTAGCACGCAGAATCGACGACCTAGGCGATGAAGTCGCTGCATCCCGAATCATGATGGGTGACATTGCTGATGAGATCAATATTACATCAAACAAAATTGATGACATTCCTCAGCCGCAATCCTGTTCTGGCTATAACACCTCCATCCTCACTGAGATTTTAGAAACTGCGTGCACCACACCACCAGAATCGCATTAATCTTCTTCAGCATCAATCATGCCACCACACACCAGTCTTTCCCTCGGAACCGTAACCCCTCCCCACAATTATTCGTCTCGGCACTACATGGATCCTCTCCGAATGGAATCAACGGATTAACAATCTCAATATACTCAACAAAAGCAAATCCGAAGAATATATAGATTTCATCGTCAACGGCTCTCCTCGAAAAGCTGATACCACCTGGATGACACAATTCTTTTATAGGAAGTTCAACATCATCATCAAAGATTGCAAGATTACCTCCCCATCTAACTCCAAAAATTCCAGCTGCTTCAGCCCCAAAATACCTAAGAAATACGGTTGGCTTTTCGTCAACCAATCTGGCAAAGTCTTTCGCCTGAATAAGATGAGGATGAGAAGATTGATCCCGGAAGCTGACAACGTTAGTAGTAATTTTAGCACGAAGCCCAAGCATAAATTTAATTCTAATTCTTCCCAATCCCTTCTTCAACATAAGCCTAATCCTAACACTTCACACTCCCATTTTCAACCTACACTAAATCCTAATTGGAGTTTCAATAAGGGAATCTTCGCCAACTTTACCCCTCTGCTTCGTCCACGCTCCCCATTCCGCAACAAATTTACTAATGTATCCACTAATCCATTGAACACCTCTCTACCCTCCAAGTCTACTCTTCATCGAAAATCGCGTCTCATTCAATCTGACGCCCGTCTCTGCTCCTCCCTCTACTACCAAAACCCCTCCTTCTATTAGACCATCTTACTCGAATTTCAAATACTCCCATACCCTTAATCCATCTTCACCCTCTTCCTCTTCTTCCCAGTTAACCCATCCTAGCACTTCTGCCCCTTCCACATCCACGTATTCTCGCAGTAACTCTACCGCCCTCGCTGAACCCTAATCGGCCGCTTTGCCACCTAATGCATCTCTCCCTACTTTCTATCCACTGCTTCCTCCCACCGTTAAACTCACATCTAAACTAACGGACCCCACGTCAATGATTAATGACCTCGACTGCCGCTACATTATGTCGAGATTTCGCGATCAGCGGCTTTTCGAAAATGTCCGTCTTTATCATGCCTACTTATATGACAAGCCCGATTCCGTCTGCATAGACGGCAAGACAAATACGAATGTTATGCTTTTGATTCAAAAAGAGGGCCTCCCTCCCTGCAGCCCTGAGAAATATCTACACTCGTTTTCATGAGAGTTTCAACATTTCTTCTTCCACTGTGGCTACAGACCTTTCTACCTATGCTTCTCATATTGGCTCCAAACGTCTCTCGTATCTTCAAAAATCCCGTAATAACCGCAAAAATTATTTTCGCCCCTAACTCCTATCCAATTGCTCCATCTCTCATAGTCGTTAGTGCACCGCAGCTCCTTTCTATTTATTATCAGAATGTCAGGGGACTTCGTACCAAAACCTCGATGGTGTACCTTCACTCACAAATACTTCCTTATGACATTTTTGGCCTTCCCGAAACCAACCTTTGTCACCTCCTCAGCAGACAGTCTTTTCGACTCCGGCCTTTTTCAGATTAGTGGGATCACCAACAACCTTGGGAGGCAACTAGATCTCATTTTCTCCTCTAACGCTCATAATTCCGTGGTTACCGCGAGTACCCATCTTCTCTCCACCCTTGATCACTATCACCCCCCTCTCGCTCTTACCTTTTCGTATGATAACAACAACATTACTCTAGTCTCTGAGAGTTCTCTGTCTTTCAACTTTCGCAAAGCTGACTTCGTTAAACTTAACAACCTAGTCAATAACTTAAACTTCAGCCTATTTCTAAACAACAACACTCCCATTGACATCGCTCTCGAATTCTTCTACACAGCTATTTTTTACTGTCTTCTCCAATCTGTCCCTTATGTGCCACGTAAAAACTGCTAGTCCTTCCCTCCCTGGTATAATAAAGAACTACGTACTCTTCGCAATGCCAGAAACAAATTATGGAAAACTTACCTGTTATCCAGATCAGACTCAGACTTTTTTCTACCAACAAGCTTACTTCCGCTTTTCCACCCTCTGCGAATCTCTCTACCTCGAATACATCTGCAGAATGCAACATAGCCTTATCACTGATCCTAGACGTTTCTACCAATTTATTAACGTCAAAAGAAAGTTCGGTGGCTTCCCGTCCACTCTAAAACTAAATAACACTTCATCTACAGACCCTAAAGTAATAGCAAACCTCTTTGCCACCTTTTTCAGCCAATAATTTAGTGACCACCCGTACGAACCGACACTTGACTATTTTAGCTACCTGAATAATGGCCCTCAAACCTCTCTTGTCTCTGTCGACATAAGGACTGATATAGTGCGCAAAAAGATTAATCGTCTCAAGGATGACTTTTCCCCCGGTCCCGATGGTCTGCCCCCAATATTCGTAAAAAAATTTGTAAACGCTATAAGTCAGCCCCTTACGACATTATTTCGACTCATTTATTTCAGCAAGGCTTTTGATAAAATATGCCACCAAACCATTTACCTTAAATTTAAAGCCCTCGGATTTCCACCCTTTTTCATTTCATGGCTGAAATCGTACCTTGAGAAGCGCCAGTACAGAGTTCTCTTCAGATTCTCAATCTCAGACCCCATTTACGCCACTTCTGGTGTCCCACAAGGCAGTCATCTCGGTCCATTGATCTTTGTCCTAACAATAAACGATGTTGGTCACATCATTAAAGATTCAGATTTGTCCATTTATGCGGATGATATGAAAATTATCAAGGTAATAAATACCCCCAACGATTCTTTATTACTTCAAAACGACCTTAACTCATTCTACACCTGGTGCGACAAAAACTTCTTAGAACTTAATGTTGGTAAATGTCAATCCATTACGTTCTCCCGCAAACGACTTCCCCCACCCCTCAGAACCTATTACTTTCGGAACAATCCAGTTCCTTCAGTCTCTTCTATACGCGATCTGGGTATTATCTGTGACAAGGAGCTCAACTTCCGTTCCCATATCGATCATATTTTACAAAAGGCAAATTCTTCTCTCGGTTTCATTAAACGATGGTCCAAAAAATTTTCTAACCCTTACGTTACTAAATCCCTTTACATTACCTTTGTCAGACCACAGCTTGAATACGCCAGCCAAGTCTGGTCTCCATTTCACGACATCCACTCCCTTAGAATTGAAGCTGTGCAGCGCAGGTTTATCCGTTTTGCGTTACGCGGTCTCCCATGGGGCGACAACTATATCCTACCCCCCTACGAAAATAGGCTAAAATTGATCAACTTGCAAACCCTTTTAAACGTCGCGAAGTTGCTGACATACTTTTCATACACCAACTATTATCTGGAACAATCGATTCTCCCGCACTATTAGAAATGATCTCCCTTCACACTAACCCACGTAGCCTTAGATCTGTTCCGCCCTTTTGTCTCCCTCACCACCGCACCAACTACGGTTATTTTGAACCAATGTCCAGAATGCTGCGAATGGCTAACAAGGCACAGAACACCTTTGATTTCCACTCAAATACATCCTCCCTTCGAAATTCCCTTTATCCCTCCCCTTTAAGTTAAGTATTATTATTAAGTAGTTTTAAAGTAAAAAAATATGAAAGTCCAGTGGGCCCTCGGGCCCGCCCGTTGGAATATAAAACAAACAAAAAACAAAAAAAAAATAGGTTAAGCAATAGGTTAAGTGGTAGGTTAAGTTAAGTTAAGCTTGCATTAAGCAAATAAATAAAAACTAGCTTAAGTGGATCTGATCTAGCAATTGGGGCACCATTAATAACAGGTGAAACGTATTGTTGAATTGTCTTCTGAGAAAAAAGACAAGACTGGAATTTATGTGGGCTAAATTCTACTCTATTAGAAATGCCCCAATCGATAATCGACAGAATAGTCAAATTCATTAATTCACGCGAACCATTCAAGCGAGAATTGTATTCTTTTTGACTGACAAACTCAATGGAAGCCGATAGTGTTGTATTATCAGCAAATGAATGGATATCACAGGTTGTAGAAGACAACAGGTCGTTGATATATATCAAGAAGATCGTGGGCGACAAGGATGACCCTTGAGGTACGCCAGCATTGATCCCATGAGTAGCTGAAGATATACCTTTTAATACAATTTTTATTTTACGGTTCCGTAAATAATCCTCAATCCATGTAATGAGAGAGGAGTGTAAGTTCAACGCACGAATCTTATTAATAAGACAATCATGCCATACTCTATCCAGGAAACAACGCTTGATTCACCTAGGTTTTCAATGCTTCGCTCTAAACAATTAGCCATGCACGTCATAAGTTCACCTGAAGAAGGAAAACCATACTGCACATCGGATAAAAGAACATTCGAATCCAGATAGCTCATTAGTCTGAAATTAACGACAGATTCCATTACCATTGATAGAACCGACAACAAAGCAATAGGACGGTAGTTCGTAGGTGCCGATTTATCACCTTTTTTTGGAACGGTTTGAATATAAGCTATTTTCCAAATTGATGGAAAAACACCAGTCTTCATTGAGAGATGAAACAATTCGCCAAGCGGTTTTGACAAAGTATGATGACAACTTTTCAATACTAATGGCGGAATACCGTCGGTGCCAGTCGCTTTATTGGGGTCAAGTTCTTTAAGAATCTTTGATACAACCCGTGGCCGGAAATAGATTTTAGACATACCTGTGCCTAGAATCGGGAGAATTGGTGGGCTTTGGTTAGTTAAAGGAAGGTTACACGCACCAGCGAAATGAGAAGCTAAGAGATTAGCTTTCTCAATATCAGCACTATAATTAATACCATTATGAAAAAAAGAAGGAATTGACGAAGTATTTTCTGTAAAGTTTCTTTTAACCAATGCAGCAAACGACCAAAAGCTTCGCATGCTATCTCGAATCTTAAGGTTATGAATTATGTTGGTGCTTTTCAATATAGCGTTACATCTGTTTCAAGCTAATCGAAACTTTACAACGTTTTCATCAGAAGTGTAATTATTGTATTCCAAATGTGCTGCTTTTTTACATGCGACTGCTGACCTGCAATTTTCGTAAAACCATTTATTTTTACGAGTATTGTTTTTTTTTAAATGAAGAAGGAATGTAATTTTTCATTCCTAGCAAAGTGGTTGACGTGATAAGTTGAGATGCTTCATCAGCATTATTGCTGGAAAAGCAGGATGACCATCAAATGAGCTATAAAATTGGTTCAGGTGCTCTCAGTTAGCATTTTTATAGTGCCAGAGTAGCCTTTTATGAGTAGGCTCTATAATGGCTGGTGTTATTGAAAATTTGGCAACTACCAAAGCATGGTCAGAAAGTCCTAATGGAGCAGATACATCAATTGAATATTTATGGTTGATTCTGATAATTGTGAGGATTGGTAAATTTTGTCTATAGATTCTGATAAGTAATTAAACTTCTTTTTAGTGTCATCGGGTGACAAATTAGGACTACGATAAAGGGAACAAATAAACATCGAATGGTTTGAAATTTTAATTTCAATCCATATCGTATTGAACATGGGACTACAATTTGGAATAATAAATTTATATAAACTAAAACAGATGTCATCACCAATAAATAGAATAACCCCACGATGTGGAACCAAACAGTCGACACGAGAATACCACGAACAATGAAAATCATTTGGGGTACCCATATAAGAGGTCTGCGTTTCACATAAACTTAGAACCGCAGGTTTATTCGCGTCAAGATGTGCTACGATCGAGTTGAAATTACTTTTAATACATTTGGTTCGAAGTTTACAAGAACATGCCAAAGAAAATCACGGAGTTGATCTAACTTTGCTATCAGATTGCAAAACTAGGTCGAATAGCATAGGGATAATCATATTGAAAGATTTTTAAAAATTTCTGACTCAAATAAAAGGGCATTGGATGATTTGGAATCCATAACATTATTCGACGACAATAATTTTATTATATTATCAAATATTTTAAGCGGACTGAAGCCAGTAAATCTGGCTGTTGAAGGGTTAGAAAGATGAAAAGATTTGATAAGATTTGAAAGATCTGATAAGATCTGATAAGATTTGAAATTTTTATTGGATTCCTTGCACGAAAACTAACCAACGAAGATCTTGTTCCTTTAGCAAAATACCTTTAAGTTTAAGCACTTGATTTACAATCTACAGCTACAGCTGGCTTGCCCACGTCATCAAAATCTGCAATAATTCGTAATGCTTATTTGACTACCAACAAATTTCGTAAAGCGGTAAACGGCGTTGAAATTGAAAATTCAGAACAAAGCGAATATTTATCTGGGAAAGATAATGAAACATCTGATTCCCGGGTCTTCCGGGAAATTAAATTTTAAATTCCCAATTCGCGGGAACAAAAAAGATCCAGAAAATGATACGCTATAACTGCTATAATGCTGTAGTACAAATTAATTTAGTTATCTAGTACAATATTTGTTTCGTTGTTACGACTTTTCTCAAACTGTGAAAAACATAATCTATATATATAAGTAGAGAATTTATTTGTTTGTATATTTGTATATATATATATATATATATATATATATATATATATATATTTGTGCCTAACTAGCTCTAGAACGCCTTGACCAATTTCAACCAAACTTGATATAAATATTAGTTACTATGTGGAATCAAACATAGGTGGTGGGGGGTAACACGTTTTTTGGTTTGGGAAGGCGTGGCAGGCGATTTTAGTGTCGGACCCACAGTTTTCGGTATCGCCGAGACGAATAGTGCTGGTAGTACACTGCTATGGGTGAGTTACATTCCCGCTGGGGGGTGGGTGACCGATATTAGTGTTGATTTTATGGTTTTCGTGGTCGCTGACTTGAATGGTGCTGGTAAGAAAGCTATAGGGGGATGGGGTCGATAACTCGGGGGGGGGGGGGGGGGTGACCGCTATTAGTGTCGATTCTATGGTTTTCGGGGTCACAGAGTTGAATGGTGATGGTAAGACAGCTCTAGGAGGATGGGGTCGATAACTGAGGGGGTGACCAATATTAGTGTTGATTTTATGGTTTTCGTGGTCGCTGGGTTGAATGGTGATGGTAAGAATGCTCTAGGGTGATGGGGTCGATAATTTGGGGGGGGGGGGGGTGACCGATATTAGTGTCGATTCTATGGTTTTTGGGGTCGCAGAGTTGAATGGTGATGGTAAGACAGCTCTAGGGGGATGAGGTCGATAACTGAGGGTGGTTGGGGGGTGACCGATATTAGTGTTGATTTTATGGTTTTCGTGGTCGCAGAGTTGAATGGTGATGGTAAGACAGCTCTAGGGGGAAGGGGTCGATAACTGAGGGGGGGGGTGACCGATATTAGTGTCGATTCTATTGTTTTCGGGGTCGCAGAGTTGAATGGTGATGGTAAGACAGCTCTAGGGGGATGGGGTCGATAACTGAGGGGGTGACCAATACTAGTGTTGATTTTATGGTTTTCGGGGTCACAGAGTTGAATGGTGATGTTAAGACAGCTCTAGGGGGATGGGATTGATAACGGAGGGGGGTGACCGATATTGGTGTCGATTCTACGGATTTCGGGGTCGCTGGGTTGAATGGTGATGGTAAGACAGCTCTAGGGTGATGGGGATCGATAACTGGGTGGGGGGGGTTACCGATATTAGTGTCGATTCTACGGGGTCGCTGAGTTGAATGGTAATGGTAAGACAGCTCTAGGGGGAAGGGATCGATAACGGAGGGGAGTGACGAATTTGGGGGTGAGGACATTGTCGCCACTACTTAAAATTGGAAAAAGTTGAATAGTAGCCGTGTTTTATGGATATGTTAAATTTACATCGATTTTTGATAACTGCCACTGAACTAATAAATTCTATTTATCCGGCTGTTTCTCAAAACTATAACATTTTGAACAGGTTACTAGAAGGAGCCATTCTTGCTACTAAAAATGGAGACAACCACAAATAAACAATCAAATCCTTGCCATGTTAATAGGTGTAGTCACTGAATATAAGTGTATCGATACCTTTGTAGATACTGATGAGGAAGTTAATTATCTAACTGAGTTCCTAAACTCACTTAATTCGTCTGGATTGCCACCACATCGTCTTACAGTTTGATCTCCAATTATTTTACAACGGACTCTCGACTCGCCAAAACTTTGCAACGGCACAAGACTGTGCGTAAAAGAGATGCCTGGATATATAATTGAAGCGACTATCTTCACAGAAAAAAGGGACAGTGTGAAACAGTTTTTATCCCACGGATAGCACTCATATCGACGGATCTACGTTTTAAGTTTAAAATATTGCAATTTCCAGTAAAACTTGCGTTTTCGATGACGATCAATAAGTCGGACAGTATATAAAGTACTGCGGAGTATAGATTTGAGATCGCCATGTTTTTCCCACGAACAACTTTATTTTGCTTGCTCTGGGTTGGGTTGACCTAAGAATTTATTTATTCTTGCTCTTAAAGGTGAAACTAAAAACATTGTTTTAAATTTATATTATGTATGTTTTTTTTTTTATTTTATAATCTGAATACTATAGCTATAATTTAAAATATATTTTTCAAAATAAATTGTGTTAATAAAAACTGCAATTTTAGAAGATTGGTATGAATAAATACCTGGGCAACGCCGGGTAATCAGCAAGTCTATATAATTAAAGTAGAGAATATATCTTCTATCTATATATATAAAGTAGAGAATTTATTTGTATATTTGTATATTTGTATATATACTTGTGCCTAACTAGCTCTGGAACGCCTTGATCAATTTCAACCAAACTTGGTATACATATTATACACTATTTGGAATCAAACATAGGGTGTGGGAGTAGTAGGTTTTTCGGCTGGGGGAGGCGTGGCAGCTGATTTTATGGTCGGACCCACCGTTTTCGGTATCTCCGAGACGAATAATTCTGGTAGTACACTCCTATGGGTGAGTTATATTCCCGCAGGGGGTGGCTGTTCGATATTAGAGTTGATTATATGGTTTTCGGGGTCGCTGTGTGGAATGGTGATGGTAAGACAGCTCTAGGAGGATGGGGTCGATAACGGAGGGGGGGTGGGGTGACCGATATTAGTGTCGATTCTATGGTTTTCGGGGTCGCTGAGTTGAATTGTGTAGACAGCTCTAGGGGGATGGGATCGATAACGGAGGGGGGTGACCGATATTAGTGCCGATTCTATGGTTTTTGTTGTCGCAGAGTTGAATGGTGATGGTAAGACAGCTCTAGGGGGATGGGGTCGATAACTGAGGGTGGTGGGGGGGTGACCGATATTAGTGTTGATTTTATGGTTTTCGTGGTCGCAGAGTTGAATGGTGATTGTAAGACAGCTCTAGGGGGATGGGGTCGATAACTGAGGGGGGGTTGACCGATATTAGTGTCGATTCTATTGTTTTCGGGGTCGCAGAGTTGAATGGTGATGGTAAGACAGCTCTAGGGGGATGGGGTCGATAACTGAGGGGGTGACCAATATTAGTGTTGATTTTATGGTTTTCGTGGTCGCTGGGTTGAATGGTGATGGTAAGAATGCTCTAGGGGGATGGGGTCGATAATTTGGGGGGGGGGTGACCGATATTAGTGTCGATTCTATGGTTTTCGGGGTCACAGAGTTGAATGGTGATGTTAAGACAGCTCTAGGGGGATGGGATTGATAACGGAGGGGGGTGACCGATATTGGTGTCGATTCTACGGATTTCGGGGTCGCTGGGTTGAATGGTGATGGTAAGACAGCTCTAGGGTGATGGAGATCGATAACTGGGTGGGGGGGTGACCGATATTAGTGTCGATTCTACGGGGTCGCTGAGTTGAATGGATTGGAAAAATTGGAAAAAGTTGAATAGTAGCCGTGTTTTATGGATATGTTAAATTTACATCGATTTTTGATAACTGCCACTGAACTAATAAATTCTATTTATCCGGCTGTTTCTCAAAACTATAACATTTTGAAGAGGTTACTAGAAGGAGCCATTCTTGCTACTAAAAATGGAGACAACCACAAATAAACAATCAAATCCTTGCCATGTTAATAGGTGTAGTCACTGAATATAAGTGTATCGATACCTTTGTAGATACTGATGAGGAAGTTAATTATCTAACTGAGTTCCTAAACTCACTTAATTCGTCTGGATTGCCACCACATCGTCTTACAGTTTGATCTCCAATTATTTTACAACGGACTCTCGACTCGCCAAAACTTTGCAACGGCACAAGACTGTGCGTAAAAGAGATGCGACTATCTTCACAGAAAAAAGGGACAGTGTGAAACAGTTTTTATCCCACGGATAGCACTCATATCGACGGATCTACGTTTTAAGTTTAAAATATTGCAATTTCCAGTAAAACTTGCGTTTTCGATGACGATCAATAAGTCGGACAGTTTATAAAGTACTGCGGAGTATAGATTTGAGATCGCCATGTTTTTCCCACGAACAACTTTATTTTGCTTGTTCTGGGTTGGGTTGACCTAAGAATTTATTTATTCTTGCTCTTAAAGGTGAAACTAAAAACATTGTTTTAAATTTATATTATGTATGTTTTTTTATTATTTTATAATCTGAATATTATAGCTATAATTTAAAATATATTTTTCAAAATAAATTGTGTTAATAAAAACTGCAATTTTAGAAGATTGGTATGAATAAATACCTGGGCAACGCCGGGTAATCAGCTAGTCTATATATTTAAAGTAGAGAATATATCTTCTATCTATATATATAAAGTAGAGAATTTATTTGTATATTTGTATATATACTTGTGCCTAACTAGCTCTGGAACGCCTTGACCAATTTCAACCAAACTTGGTATACATATTATTTACTATGTGGAATCAAACATAGGGGGTTGGGGGTAGTTGGTTTTTTGGCTGGGGGAGGCGTGGCAAGTTATATTCCCGCAGGGGGTGGCTGTTCGATATTAGAGTTGATTGTATGGTTTTCGGGGTCGCTGAGTGGAGTGGTGATGGTAAGACAGCTCTAGGAGGATGGGGTCGATAATGGAGTGGTGGGGGGGGGGTTGACCGATATTAGTGTCGATTCTATGGTTTTCGGGGTCGCTGAGTTGAATGGTGATGGTAAGACAGCTCTAGGGGGATGGGATCGAGAACGGAGGGGGGTGACCGATATTAGTGTCGATTCTATGGTTTTCTGGGTCGCTGAGCTGAATGGTGATGGTAAGACAGCTCTAGGGGGATGGGATCGATAACGGTGGGGGGGGGGGTGACCGATATTGGTGTCGATTCTATGGTTTTCGGGGTCGCTGAGTTGAATGGTGATGGTAAGACAGCTCTAGGGGGATGGGGTCGATAACTGAGAAGGGGGGGGTGACCGATTTTAGTGTTGATTTTATGGTTTTCGTGGTCGCTTGGTTGAATGGTGATGGTAAAACAGCTCTAGGGTGATGGTGATCGATAACCGGGGGGGGGGGGGTGTGACCGATATTAGTGTCGATTCTATGGTTTGCGGGGTCGCTGAGTTGAATGGTGATGGTAAGACAGCTCTAGGGTGATGGGGTCGAAATGGTGGGTGACCGATGTTAGTGTTGATTTTATGGTTTTTTGGGTCGCTGGGTTAAATGGTGATATTAAGACAGCTCTATGGGGATGGGGTCGATAACTGAGGGGTGGTGTGACCGATATTAGTGTTGATTCTATGGTTTTCGTGGTCGCCGAGTTGAATGGTGATGGTAATACAGCTCTAGTGGGATGGGGTCGATAACTGAGGGGGGGGGGGTAACCGATGTTAGTGCTGATTTTATGGTTTTCGGGGTCGCTGTGTTAAATGGTGATGGTAAGACAGCTCTAGGGGGATGGGGTCGAAAACTGAGGGGGGATGACTGATATTAGTGTACCTTCTGTAGTTTTCGGGTTCGCTGAGTTGAACGGTGATGGTAAGACAGCTCTAGGGGGATGGGGTCGATCACTGAGGGTGGGTGGGGGTGACTGATATTAAATTCGTTTCTATGGTTTTCTAGCTCTAGCTCTGGAACGCCTTGACCAATTTCAACCAAACTTGGTATACATATTAATTACTATGTGGAATCAAACATAGGGGGTGGGGGTAGTAGGTTTTTTGGCTGGGGGAGGCGTGGCAGGCGATTTTATGGTCGGACCCACCGTTTTCGGTATCTCCGAGACGAATAATTCTGGTAGTACACTCCTATGGGTGAGTTATATTCCCGCAGGGGGTGGCTGTTCGATATTAGAGTTGATTCTATGGTTTTCGGGGTCGCTGGGTTGAATGGTGATGGTAAAACAGCTCTAGGGTGATGGGGATCGAAAACTGGTGGGGGGGGTGACCGATATTAGTGTCGATTCTTTGGTTTGCGGGGTCGCTGAGTTGAATGGTGATGGTAAGACAGTTCTAGTGGGATGGGATCGATAACGGAGGGGGGGGTGACCGATATTAGTGTCGATTCTATGGTTTTCGGGGTCGCTGAGTTGAATGGTGATGGTAAGACAGCTCTAGGAGGATGGCGTCGAAACGGTGGGGGGGGGGGTGGTGACCGATGTTAGTGTTGATTTTATGGTTTTTTGGGTCGCTGGGTTAAATGGTGATATTAAGACAGCTATATGGGGATGGGGTCGATAACTAAGGGGGGTGACTGATATTAGTGTAACTTCTGTAGCTTACGGGTTCGCTGGGTTGAACGGTGATGGTAAGACAGCTCTAGGGGGATGGGGTCGATCACTGAGGGGGGGGTGACTGATATTAGTTTCGATTCTATGGTTTTCGGGTTCGCTGACTTGAATGGATATAGTGAGACAGCTTTATGGGTATGGGATCGATAACGGAGGGGAGAGGGTGGCCGATATTAGTGTCGATCCCATAGTTTTTGGGGTCGCTAAGATAATAGTGGTGTATAGAATGGTACTCGGCGACCATTTAGTGACGAATTTGGGGGTGATGACATAGTCGCCACTACTTAAAATTGGAAAAGGTAGATTAGTAGCCGTGTTTTATGGATATGTTAAATTTACATCGATTTTTAATATCTGCCGCAGAACTAATAAATTCTATTTATCCGGCTGTTTCTCAAAACTATAACATTTTGAACCGGTTACTAGAAGGAGCCATTCTTGCTACTAAAAATGGAGACAACCACAAATAAACAATCAAATACTTGCCATGTTAATAGGCGTAGTCACTGAATATAAGTATATCGATACCTTTGTAGATACTGATGAGGAAGTTAATTATCTAACTAACTTCCTAAACTCACTTAATTCGTCTGGATTGCCACCACATCGTCTTACAGTTTGATTATTTTACAACGGACTCTCGACTCGCCAAAACTTTGCAACGGCACAAGACTGTGCGTAAAAGAGATGCCGGGATATATAATTGAAGCTATCTTCACAGAAAAAAGGGACAGTGTGAAACAGTTTTTATCCCACGGATAGCACTCATACCGAGGGATCTACCTTTTAAGTTTAAAATATTGCAATTTCCAGTCAAACTTGCGTTTTCGATGACGATCAATAAGTCGGACAGTTTATAAAGTACTGCGGAGTATAGATTTGAGATCGCCATGTTTTTCCCACGAACAACTTTATTTTGCTTGCTCTGGGTTGGGTTGACCTAAGAATTTATTTATTCTTGCTCTTAAAGGTGAAACTAAAAACATTGTTTTAAATTTATATTATTTATGTTTTTTTTATTTTATAATCTGAATACTATAGCTATAATTTAAAATATATTTTTCAAAATAAATTTTGTTAATAAAAACTGCAATTTTAGCTTATAGATAGATATCATTCTTTTTTCTACACCTGCCTAATAGAAGATTGGTATGAATAAATACCTGGGCAACGCGGGGTAATCAGCTAGTCTATATATTTAAAGTAGAGAATATATCTTCTATCTATATATATAAAGTAGAGAATTTATTTGTATATTTGTATAATTGTATATATACTTGTGCCTAACTAGCTCTGGAACGCCTTGACCAATTTCAACCAAACTTGGTATACATATTATTTACTATGTGGAATCAAACATAGGGGGTGGGGGGTAGTAGGTTTTTTGGCTGGGGGGGCGTGGCAGGCGATTTTATGGTCGGACCCACCGTTTTCGGTATCTCCGAGACGAATAATTCTGGTAGTACACTCCTATGGTTGAGTTATATTCCCGCAGGGGGTGGCTGTTCGATATTAAAGTTGATTCTATGGTTTTCGGGGTCGCTGAGTAGAGTGGTGATGGTAAGACAGCTCTAGGAGGATGGGGTCGATAACGGAGGGGGTTGACCGATATTAGTGTCGATTCTATGGTTTTCGGGGTTGTTGAGTTGAATGGTGATGGTAAGACAGCTCTAGGGGGATGGGATCGAGAACGGAGGGGGGTGACCGATATTAGTGTCGATTCTATGGTTTTCTGGGTCGCTGAGCTGAATGGTGATGGTAAGACAGCTCTAATGGGATGGGATCTATAACGGAGGGGGGGGGGGGTGACCGATATTGGTGTCGATTCTATGGTTTTCGGGGTCGCTGAGTTGAATGCTGATGGTAAGACAGCTCTAGGGGGATGGGGTCGATAACTGAGAGGGGATGACCGATGCTAGTGTTGATTTTATGGTTTTCGGGGTCGCTGGGTTGAATGGTGATGGTAAAACAGCTCTAGGGTGATGGGGATCGATAACTGGTGGGGGGGGGGGGGTGACTGATATTAGTGTCGATTCTATGGTTTGCGGGGTCGCTGAGTTGAATGGTGATGGTAAGACAGCTCTAGGGGGATGGGATCGATAACGGAGGGGGAGGTGACCGATATTAGTGTCGATTCTATGGTTTTCGGGGTCGCTGAGTTGAATGGTGATGGTAAGACAGCTCTAGGAGGATGGGGTCGAAACGGTGGGGGGGGGTGACCGATGTTAGTGTTGATTTTATGGTTGTTTGGGTCGCTGGGTTAAATGGTGATATTAAGACAGCTATATGGGGATGGGGTCGATAACTGAGGGGTGGTGTGACCGATATTAGTTTCGATTCTATGGTTTTTGGACGTAATGGCAAGGGTATCTCTCTTAAACCATTAATGCGACGAATGTGAAAGTCTAGCTTGCAGCTTTTAGACATAATGGCAAGGGTATCTCTCTTAAACCATTAATGCGACGAATGTGAAAGTCTAGCGTGCAGCTTTTGGACGTAATGGCAAGGGTATCTCTCTTAAACCATTAATGCGACGAATGTGAAAGTCTAGCGTGCAGCTTTTGGACGTAATGGCAAGGGTATCTCTCTTAAACCATTAATGCGACGAATGTGAAAGTCTAGCGTGCAGCTTTTGGACGTAATGGCAAGGGTATCTCTCTTAAACCATTAATGCGACGAATGTGAAAGTCTAGCGTGCAGCTTTTGGACGTAATGGCAAGGGTATCTCTCTTAAACCATTAATGCGAGGAATGTGAAAGTCTAGCGTGCAGCTCTTGGACGTAGTGGCAAGGGCATCTCTCTTAAACCAATAATGTGAGCAATGTGATAAGTCTAGCGTGCAGCTTTTGGACGTAATGGCAAGGGTATCTCTCTTAAACCATTAATGCGAGGAATGTGATAAGTCTAGCGTGAAGCTTTTGGACGTAGTGGCAAGGGCATCTCTCTTAAACCTTAAATTGAGGAATGTGATAAGTCTAGCGTGCAGCTTTTGGACGTAATGGCAAGGGTATCTCTCTTAAACCATTAATGCGACGAATGTGAAAGTCTAGCGTGCAGCTTTTGGACGTAATGGCAAGGGTATCTCTCTTAAACCATTAATGCGAGGAATGTGATAAGTCTAGCGTGCAGCTTTTGGACGTAGTGGCAAGGGCATCTCTCTTAAACCATTAATGTGAGGAATGTGATAAGTCTAGCGTGCAGCTTTTGGACGTAATGGCAAGGGTATCTCTCTTAAACCATTAATGTGCGGAATGTGATGAGTCTAGCGTGAAGCGTTTGGACGTAACGGCAAGGGTATCTCTCTTAAACCATTAATGCGATGAATGTGAAAGTCTAGCGTGCAGCTTTTGGACGTAATGGCAAAGGTATCTCTCTTAAACCATTAATGCGAGGAATGTGAAAGTCAAGCGTGCAGCTTTTAGACATAATGGCAAGGGTATCTCTCTTAAACCATTTATGTGCGGAATGTGATGAGTCTAGCGTGCAGCTTTTGGGAGTAATTGCAAGGGTATCTCTCTTAAACCATTAATGCGATGAATGTGAAAGTCTAGCGTGCAGCTTTTGGACGTAATGGCAAGGGTATCTCTCTTAAACCAGTCATGCGACGAATGTGAAAGACTAGCGTGCAGATTTTGGACGTAATGGCAATGGTATCTCTGTTAAACCATTAATGCGACGAATGTGAAAGTCTAGCGTGCAGCTTTTAGACATAATGGCAAGGGTATCTCTCCTTAACCATTAATGCGACGAATGTGAAAGTCTAGCGTGCAGCTTTTAGACATAATGGCAAGGGTATCTCTCTTAAACCATTAATGCGACGAATGTGAAAGTCTAGCGTGCAGCTTTTGGACGTAATGGCAAGGGTATCTCTCTTAAACCATTAATGCGAGGACTGTGATAAGTCTAGCGTGCAGCTTTTGGACGTAGTGGCAAGGGCATCTCTCTTAAACCATTAATGTGAGGAATGTGATAAGTCTAGCGTGCAGCTTTTGGACGTAATGGCAAGGGTATCTCTCTTAAACCATTAATGCGAGGATTGTGATAAATCTAGCGTGCAGCTTTTGGACGTAGTGGCAAGGGCATCTCTCTTAAACCATTAAAGTGAGGAATGTGATAAGTCTAGCGTGCAGCTTTTGGACGTAATGGCAAGGGTATCTCTCTTAAACCATTAATGTGCGGAATGTGATGAGTCTAGCGTGCAGCTTTTGGACGTAATGGCAAGGGTATCTCTCTTAAACCATTAATGCGACGAATGTGAAAGTCTAGCGTGCAGCTTTTGGACGTAATGGCAAGGGTATCTCTCTTAAACCATTAATGCGACGAATGTGAAAGTCTAGCGTGCAGATTTTGGACGTAATGGCAAGGGTATCTCTCTAAAACCATTAATGCGACGAATGTGAAAGTCTAGCGTGCAGCTTTTAGACATATTGGCAAGGGTATCTCTCTTAAACCATTAATGTGCGGAATGTGATGAGTCTAGCGTGCAGCTTTTGGACGTAATGGCAAGGGTATCTCTCTTGCTAGCAGTAGGAATCACAGAGAAGAAAAGAGACGGAATTTCCTGCCCTTTTATACGTTTTGAATCGGGTGGAAAAGTCCTGTTATCCCTGAACCGATCGATGTTGTGTGGCTCCCACGGTCGGTCCGAGATCCCGTTGTTGCAATGCTCATTCTGTTTTATGGTTCCGTTAAATCATCCGATTTTGTGTTGTTTTGTCCAGCTCTGTAAGTGTTTCTTTGTTGTTGTATTCCTGCATTGCAGAAACATAATTTGGTTTTTTGCTTTGTTTGTCAGTGTACTGTTGGTTTGCTCATCGTGTTGTTTGTTGTTGTTGTGTCTTGGTACGAAAATGTTTTGCAATATGCAAATTTATTTGGTTTGAGTTTTTTGGCTCAGCTCTGTGTGTTGGTTTTGTTGTTGTTCGGCAGCGTTTTCGGGTTGTTGTTGCTGTGTTGTTCGGTATGTCGCTCTTTTGTTGTTGGTACTTTTCGGGTGTTGTAATAGGCAAGCTCGTTCGGTTGGTGTTGCTCGGCTTCTATGATTTTGGTGTTGTTCGGCTGCGTGTTTCGGGTTGTTGTTGCTATGTTTTTCGGTATGTTGTAATAGCTCGTTCGGTTGGTGTTGCTCGGGTCGTCTATTATTGTGCTGTTCGGTATGTCGCTCTTTTGTTGATGGTGCCTTTTATCAGCGTTCGATCGTGATAGGTTGATTTTTGGTGAATCCTGACGGCTATACTTGTGGTGATCTGCTCTCTCTCACACTTGGTAGTGGTTGTCCGCATTTGCCACTATCTGTATGGTTTGCCGACTTCTGTGACTTAGTTCTGACTCTTCCTAAATGTTCTGCTCCCCCAAGCGTGTGCAGAGTCGGTAGTTCTCCGTCTCTCTCCCCCCTCTTAATAGAAGTTTCGTACATTAAGTGTTTTGCGTGGTTGAAATGTTCGAAAGTTGCAAAACAAGGGGAAATACAAAAACGGCGAAATTAAAATTGTTCTCCCTATATTAGTGAGAGCTGGGCGGCAAGTGATCTTTCGCTAGTGACTAATAATAGTCGCACTTGCGGCCACAATATTTGGTACAGGTTGTATAAAAAATGAAAAAAGTTTTAAATTTGTGTGGGAGAAATTCGTCTCACGCTTTGACGAATTTGTTTCTCACAATTTGACTGTAATTCATTAAATTTTCTTCTCGTCAAAGAGTTTGCCTCTATAATCATTGTACACATATTTTTTAAATTTTGTTCTATGATTTTAATGGTAGTAACAGTTGAAAAAATAAACACAAAAACAGCTTTTATTCGTTTTTATTTAACTTTCTTTTTCATAGTAAATTAAGCAAACTAAGACTTATTTTATATTTATTTTTACATATTTTAGTATTATTGCATCTTTCTTTTTTTCAAACAATAAAAAATAAACAGAGTATACTTTTGGAAAATTATTATTATTATATTATAAATTAAGAAATTTTATTATAATGGCACAAATAAATTTTGAACCTGTCAAATATCTGGGGAGCCTACGCACCTTTAATGGAAATCAATACGATCTCCAAACATTCATCAATCTGATAGACAGAATACACCCTTTTAATAACATACGACGACATATCACAAGGACTTTTTCCAGACTTAATTAAAAGTAGGCTAATTGGTAAGGCTAGGGAAACAATAGAAATAAGTTGCCAAGCCATTTCTTGGAACGAAATTCGGACGGTTCTTCAAAACAATTTCGGTGATAGACAAAGCTTAGACGAAATATTTGACTCCTTAAGGAACTGTGTTTAAAACAACTAGCATTGATTTCTATGAAGAAATCAAAAGCAAACTTAGACGTCTAAACAACAAAACCACATTGGTTGTTGGACAACACCAGAACGCAGGAAATGCTATAACCGATTTGCAAAATCCCACTTCAGACACAGTTTGTTATGAATTTTAGGCTTTTGGGTTCCAAATGGATTTTGCGATTAAAACGCAACACAAGTTTTATTGATTTACAAATTACAACTTTAATTAATGTAAAGCAAAAATAACACAAGTTCACAATTTTACACGGGTGCTCACTATTAATGCACACAAAAACACTTTTAATATTTGTATTTCACTTAGCTCTGTTCGCAAGTTTGTTTTTTGACGTGACAACGTCTCACTCCAAGGTTTAAGAGGGTACATGTTCAAAAACTCAAATGTTAAATGTCACTATTTAACAGATGTTAAGTTACGTTTTTAACAGATGTTAAGTAACGTTTTTTTAACAAATGTTAAGTTACGTTTTTTAATATCCAATGGGATTTGGTCATGAGGCACTAGAGTTTTTGAACAAAGAAATTTATCAAGCGATTCGCATGAAATTCGGAATGTAAGACTAATATGTGACTATAGGACTTGTTCCTATGGAAATTCTGGGATCTGGCCAATAGGGTCTGGGATTTTTGGAACCAAGCCATTTCTCTAGGGATTCGTATGAAACTCGGAATGTAGGACTAATATGTGACTATAAGACTTGTTCCTATGGAAATTCTAGGATCTGGCCAATAGGGTCTGGGATTTTTGGGTCCAAGCGCAGCTACTTAAAATGGGATGCAAATAGCAAAATGTAAATGTCAAATTGTCGCCCTACAAGCAGACTGTAAGTCGGTTCAAAATATAGCCGCAATTTCGTGCATACCGACTGCCTGCCATTTTTTTGTGCAGCACAAGCTGCATAACTCCTTAAATTCTTTACCGCAGCCGTAGTGATAGTATAGTCTCTGTTCATTTTCTATCGGTCCTCTGCTCTGCTCGTAACAGTGCTCTCATGACGTGCAGAAAAACAAAACTACCATAAGTTTCAAAAAAGATCCATGTTACAATGAAAACCTGCAAGCTTCCTTGCAACTATTTCCTTTTCTTTTCGCTTATCTTATCCTTAGTCATGTTTACAGTAACTAGAGTAAATAACTCTTCGATCAATTACAGAAGAGAGAGAACCATGCAAAATAAATGTAATCACGCCTGCATGTATCAAAGCGAAATTCTTCTCTTTTCAATTTCATTTCTCTTAAAATTTATTTTAAAATTACTCAATTTTTTTATAAATTGAATAACTCTTTGATCTATTACAGAAGGGAGAGAACCATGCAAAAGAAATTTAATCACGCCTGCATGTTTCAAAGCGACATTCTTAGCATACCATTTCGATGCATTGGTTAGTGCATACCATTTCGATGCATTGGTTAGTGCTGTGCTGTTAGCATACCATTTCGATGCATTGGTTAGTGCTGCTCACTTCTCTTCTCTTCAAATTTAATTTAAAACAACTCAAATTTTTTTATGAGTTAAAACCAAAAGCTGATTACTCTTTTTGGGCAGTGATATGCAATATGCAGCCACTTCACAGTTAGTGGTTATGAACATTTAAATTCGCTTATAAATAATTTATATATAATGTGATGTGATGATGATGTATGTGATGAGCTACGGTACAAGTTGTAGGACTTGTATAGAAAAAAAATTTAATATATACGTCCGTGTTTATGTCCCACAGACAACAAGATCTATGTTTTCTTTTCTTCGTCCCGGACAGACGTTGTCACGCTCAAAACCCACGGCCGTGTCTTCGACACAGCCTACCCTACTCTTTTTCTATACTTTTATTAAAACTAAAAAACTTACTTCAATACTTATGAAAATAAATAAATAAATCACGCGTACAACATTCATTCACAATTGATAATCAATATTACTTATTCTAGTAATCTACTGATAGCGCTGTGCGCTGTTAGGTGATAATTTCTTAATTCTAAATGCTCGTATATTAACTTACATGTGTCCCTCCGTCCGTCTATATGTCTGTTCTATTACATTACATTTTTTATTTTTATATACGAGTATGCACAGTCCGAAAAATGAATTCTATTTACATTTTCGTAACAACATGTTAAATATATCGTCCAATCTTGGGACTGTTGACCTATACGTAACTCGCATTTGGGCTAGTAGGACTTGCAGTAATACAGAAGTGCAAAAATGTACAAATTGGCTTTGTACAACATGAAAACCATTGCGAGAAATTTTACCCATAGATTAAGATTTTAGTTTTACAAAAATCAGAATATTTCATATACTTATATTAAAGCTGTCATGCAAGACATATGCTCGGGGTAGGCTTTTTAGTTAGCAAAAGAATAAACCAACCGTTACAGGTTTTAAAGCAGTTTTTGAACGGATATGCGCTCTTAGCGTGCGGAGAAAATTTGAGAACATAAGCCTCATAAACATTTACGGAAAGTCCCAGACGATCAGAAAGAAGAATTATTTGTATAAGTCCACGCGAACTCTCTACCCATACTTAGAATGATGTAAAAATCATTCTGGGGGATATGATCGCAAAAATAGGTCGGGAGTCGGTTTTCAGGCAGTACATTGGCACACATAGTTTACACGAGAACACTTATAAAAGTGGACAACGACTCATATGGATGACAGCAAGCAATAATTTGGTCGGTACGAGTTTGCGCGTAAAAATATACATAAGGCCACCTTGGTATCTCCTAATAGACCCTAATCTGATCTCGAATATGAAAACCATTTTGAAGCGATGGGAAGAGTACACTTAGCTCTGTTCGCAAGTTTGTTTTTTGACGTGACAACGTCTCACTCCAAGGTTTAAGAGGGTACATGTTCAAAAACTCAAATGTTAAATGTCACTATTTAACAGATGTTAAGTTACGTTTTTAACAGATGTTAAGTAACGTTTTTTTAACAAATGTTAAGTTACGTTTTTTAATATCCAATGGGATTTGGTCATGAGGCACTAGAGTTTTTGAACAAAGAAATTTATCAAGCGATTCGCATGAAATTCGGAATGTAAGACTAATATGTGACTATAGGACTTGTTCCTATGGAAATTCTGGGATCTGGCCAATAGGGTCTGGGATTTTTGGAACCAAGCCATTTCTCTAGGGATTCGTATGAAACTCGGAATGTAGGACTAATATGTGACTATAAGACTTGTTCCTATGGAAATTCTAGGATCTGGCCAATAGGGTCTGGGATTTTTGGGTCCAAGCCATTTCTCAAGGGATTCGTATGAAACTCGGAATGTAGGACTAAGATGTGACTATAAGATTTCTTCCTATGGAAATTATGGAATATGATCATTATTGTCTGGAATTTCTGGAATAAAGCAATTTCTCAAGCGAGTCGCATGAAATTCGAAATGTAGGACTAAGATGTGACTATAAGATTTCTTCCTATGGAAATTCTGGAATATGATCATTATTGTCTGGAATTTCTGGAATTAAGCAATTTCTCAAGCGATTCGCATGAAATTCGAAATGTAGGACTAAGATGTGACTATAAGATTTCTTCCTATGGAAATTCTGGAATATGATCATTATTGTCTGGAATTTCTGGAAAAAAGCAATTTCTCAAGCGATTCGCATGAAATTCGAAATGTAGGACTAAGATGTGACTATAAGATTTCTTCCTATGGAAATTCTGGAGTATGATCATTATGGTCTGGAATTTCGGGAACTAAGCAATTTCTTAAGCGACTCGTGCCTTTTAATTTAACCGTAATATTGGCCACAACGTCAAAGAATTTCACTCCAACCGCGCGTAAAGATTACACGCACATATTTTTTTAACAGCTCTTACTTCTCCTACTACTATCGACGCAACTGCATTACTATGTTTGTGCAGTGATATGATATATTTAATATGTACCCACCTCACAATAAATTGTTATGAACATTTAAATCAGCTTATAAATTATTTATTCGTTGTATGTGATGTGATTGATGATCATGTATGTGGTTTCAATAACATACAATCAAGCAGAGCAGAACGAAACAAACATATGCAGTAGTAGGCTGCGTTCAAGAATTCAGCCGCTGCGCAGTTTATGCTGCATGTTGGTCAAAAATTCACTTTTCAGCCAATGCATTAAAATCGACTGCGCAGTTTACGCAGCTACTTAAAATGGGATGCAAATAGCAAAATGTAAATGTCAAATTGTCGCCCTACAAGCAGACTGTAAGTCGGTTCAAAATATAGCCGCAATTTCGTGCATACCGACTGCCGCCATTTTTTTGTGCAGCACAAGCTGCGTAACTCCTTAAATTTTTTACCGCAGCCGTAGTGATAGTATAGTCTCTGTTCATTTTCTATCGGTCCTCTGCTCTGCTCGTAACAGTGCTCTCATGACGTGCAGAAAAACAAAACTACCATAAGTTTCAAAAAAGATCCATGTTACAATGAAAACCTGCAAGCTTCCTTGCAACTATTTCCTTTTCTTTTCGCTTATCTTATCCTTAGTCATGTTTACAGTAACTAGAGTAAATAACTCTTCGATCAATTACAGAAGAGAGAGAACCATGCAAAATAAATGTAATCACGCCTGCATGTATCAAAGCGAAATTCTTCTCTTTTCAATTTCATTTCTCTTAAAATTTATTTTAAAATTACTCAATTTTTTTATAAATTGAATAACTCTTTGATATATTACAGAAGGGAGAGAACCATGCAAAAGAAATTTAATCACGCCTGCATGTTTCAAAGCGACATTCTTAGCATACCATTTCGATGCATTGGTTAGTGCTGCTCACTTCTCTTCTCTTCAAATTTAATTTAAAACAACTCAAATTTTTTTATGAGTTAAAACCAAAAGCTGATTACTCTTTTTGGGCAGTGATATGCAATATGCAGCCACTTCACAGTTAGTGGTTATGAACATTTAAATTCGCTTATAAATAATTTATATATAATGTGATGTGATGATGATGTATGTGATGAGCTACGGTGCAAGTTGTAGGACTTGTATAGAAAAAAATTTTAATATATACGTCCGTGTTTATGTCCCACAGACAACAAGATCTATGTTTTCTTTTCTTCGTCCCGGACAGACGTTGTCACGCTCAAAACCCACGGCCGTGTCTTCGACACAGCCTACCCTACTCTTTTTCTATACTTTTATTAAAACTAAAAAACTTACTTCAATACTTATGAAAATAAATAAATAAATCACGCGTACAACATTCATTCACAATTGATAATCAATATTACTTATTCTAGTAATCTACTGATAGCGCTGTGCGCTGTTAGGTGATAATTTCTTAATTCTAAATGCTCGTATATTAACTTACATGTGTCCCTCCGTCCGTCTATATGTCTGTTCTATTACATTACATTTTTTATTTTTATATACGAGTGAATGAATTCTATTTACATTTTCGTAACAACATGTTAAATATATCGTCCAATCTTGGGACTGTTGACCTATACGTAACTCGCATTTGGGCTAGTAGGACTTGCAGTAATACAGAAGTGCAAAAATGTACAAATTGGCTTTGTACAACATGAAAACCATTGCGAGAAATTTTACCCATAGATTAAGATTTTAGTTTTACAAAAATCAGAATATTTCATATACTTATATTAAAGCTGTCATGCAAGACATATGCTCGGGGTAGGCTTTTTAGTTAGCAAAAGAATAAACCAACCGTTACAGGTTTTAAAGCAGTTTTTGAACGGATATGCGCTCTTAGCGTGCGGAGAAAATTTGAGAACATAAGCCTCATAAACATTTACGGAAAGTCCCAGACGATCAGAAAGAAGAATTATTTGTATAAGTCCACGCGAACTCTCTACCCATACTTAGAATGATGTAAAAATCATTCTGGGGGATATGATCGCAAAAATAGGTCGGGAGTCGGTTTTCAGGCAGTACATTGGCACACATAGTTTACACGAGAACACTTATAAAAGTGGACAACGACTCATATGGATGACAGCAAGCAATAATTTGGTCGGTACGAGTTTGCGCGTAAAAATATACATAAGGCCACCTTGGTATCTCCTAATAGACCCTATCTGATCTCGAATATGAAAACCATTTTGAAGCGATGGGAAGAGTACTTATATGAGTTGCTTAATAGCTAGCTAACTGAAGAATTGGCGGCTCCACCAATGACCGACGACCGCGAAGGCATCGGGATTTGATGGCATCACAGCGGAGCTGATTAAATCAGAAAGGACCGCACTGCACCAAGCAATTCAAGAACTAATACTACAAGTATGAGAAGAATAGGCGACGCCAGAAGACTGAAGAAGAGGCATCTTGTATATAAGAATAGAGTTACTACAATGTGCAGCACAGCATGGATATAGAAATACGCGCAAATTAAATACTAAAGTATAATTATTTATTCATAATTTTAATTTAAACAACTTTATCAAAGGGTATGGTTATCATAAGTCAGATATTAATGTATGTATAACAAAGAATATTGCATCTTAAAACATGCCTCCTCCAGCACTAATTTTTGGATTATCCTGAATCAAGTTAATTTTAATATATTTATAAATTTAAAAAAAAAATTATATTTTATTTTAAATAAAACTTAAACGTTTTATGGTTTCCAAATAATCTAATTCATGTAGTATTTAATGTTATAAATTTTATTCAGTTCGATTTATTTATATTCATAGTAAGCAGTAATATATAATTAAATGGTACAATATAATTGTCATTTAATCTAAATTAGTGGTCGCCGCCCATTTTGAAATTTTGTAACGAGGTTTTCTTAGCCGGGGTAAAACTCAGTGTGACCAGGGTTCTTTGTTTATAAGGTCGTTACAATAAAAATAATTTATTTGTTTGGGGAATGGAATTTGATCTTTTATTTTCTTCTTTCAGTAAACAATTATTTATTTTTGTAAATTAAAGTGTAATGCTTATGATATCCGGTCGTATCGTCGGCGGCGGTGTGTATATGCTGGCGAAGCGTAGTACCGGGGCGTTGTGTATTGACTATGTGGATGGTGAGCGCGGTGTCGTTGTACTAGCGGTGAGGCCTTTGTACCTTTTTGGCTGTAATATCAATGTTCGCTGAGGCTTAGCGTGAAGCGTTTGGACGTAACGGCAAGGGTATCTCTCTGAAACCATTAATGCGATGTGATAGTCTAGCGTGCAGCTTTTGGACGTAATGGCAAGGGTATCTCTCTTAAACCATTAATGTGCGGAATGTGATGAGTCTAGCGTGCAGCTTTTGTACGTAATGGCAAGGGTATCTCTCTTAAACCATTAATGCGACGAATGTGAATGTGCAGCTTTTGGACGTAATGGCAAGGGTATCTCTCTTAAACCATTAATGCGACGAATGTGAAAGTCTAGCGTGCAGCTTTTGGACGTAATGGCAAGGGTATCTCTCTTAAACCATTAATGCGACGAATGTGAAAGTCTAGCGTGCAGCTTTTAGACATAATGGCAAGGGTATCTCTCTTAAACCATTAATGTGCGGAATGTGATGAGTCTAGCGTGCAGCTTTTGGACGTAATGGCAAGGGTATCTCTCTTAAACCATTAATGCGACGAATATGAAAGTCTAGCGTGCAGCTTTTGGACGTAATGGCAAGGGTATCTCTCTTAAACCATTAATGCGACGAATGTGAAAGTCTAGCGTATAGCTTTTAGACATAATGGCAAGGGTATCTCTCTTAAACCATTAATGCGACGAGTGTGAAAGTCTAGCGTGCAGCTTTTGGACGTAATGGCAAGGGTATCTCTCTTAAACCATTAATGCGAGGAATGTGATAAGTCTAGCGTGCAGCTTTTGGACGTAGTGGCAAGGGCATCTCTCTTAAACCATTAATGTGAGGAATGTGATAAGTCTAGCGTGCAGCTTTTGGACGTAATGGCAAGGGTATCTCTCTTAAACCATTAATGCGAGGAAATACTAGACGAGTTGCTAGCAGTAGGAATCACAGAGAAGGAAAGAGACTGATTGTTTTTTAAGATTTTTTAGATTAAGATATTTTATTATTAAACATTTAGATATTATACAATTTTGACTTAAAAACTAAACTTATAACTATTATTATTAAGTGTCGGCTCAACAATAGGGGCCCGACGTATTTACATTGTCTTTTTTTGTATTGCTTATTATTAAACAATATTTTTTACTACTTAATCTACTACATGTTTATTTTTAAAGCAATTTAATTTTAAACGATAAATTTTAAAATAAAATAAAAATGAAGAATAATATTAAAGGGGGTATAAACAGGGCGATCTTCAGCCTCTGTAATGTTGATTGCTGGCCTTCTCGTAGAAGGAGACGTCTTGATTATTAAAGATGTCGTCAAATCTAGCATCTGTGAATCCTATGATGTTTATATAGCGGTGGCTTGGCTCGATTTCTTCGATTCTCAGTCCTTGCATCTCCGGACTTGGATGTGTTTCCAACCCATCAACGAATTTCTTTGCCATTCGGAACAAGTGGTCGGTTATGGGCAGCAGACCTGCCGCGTCGTAAAGCCTTGCACTCGAGACAAACTTATAGCTGTTTGGCACCCTCCAGAGTCCTGTACAGATCCTAAGTACCTTCCTTTCAAATAGGGAGATCTTCTTCATCGTTGTTGGTGAGACGGTGAACCATATGGGATAGCCATAGGTTATCACTGGCCTGATGAGCTGCTTGTAGATGAGCAGCCTGGTGTTGTTTGACAGTCCGTTTCGCCTTCGTAGAAGCGGGTGCACCAAATGAAGGGCGTAATTAGCCTTTTTCAACGTTTTATCGATGTGGGCATTAAACTTGAGCCTCTCGGTGAAGTTTATTCCCAGGTACTTCGTCTCTGATTGGGTTTTTATAACTGTGTTGTCTGAAAGGGTGATTTTTAATCCTCTGCACCGGCTCACAAAATTTTTTCTCCCTGTTCTTGTCCCTGGCACTCGGAAGCAGATGAGTTCCGTTTTGTTTGCATTTATCTTCAACCCCCACTTGAGGTAGTAGTCCCAAAGATTTCGGAGGTGTTCCTCCACTCTTCGGGTAGCTATCTCAGGAGAGAGAGAAACGGCATACGTGATCGAGTCATCCGCGTAAAGCATGCTGCTTGTTCCGGCTGTATTGGTGGGTTGATCCGCCGTGTAGATGTTGAAAAGGACTGGGCCAAGTCTGGAACCTTGAGGAACTCCGGCTTTAATCCCTTTCCTAGTGGATGAGTCGCCAAAAATCTGTACAAAAAAAACCCTGTGAAAGAGAAAATTTTTAATTATTTTTACAATATAATTGGGGAAGCCAAATCTTATAAGTTTGAACAGTAGCCCGTTGATCCATACACTATCGAAGGCTTTTTCGATGTCTAGCAAACAGGCTACTGTACTGCTTTTAACGTTCAGTCCTCGAGTGACGTTACTGTGAAGTTTCAGCAGAGGGTGCATCGTAGAGTGCTTCTCACGGAAACCGAATTGAAAGGAAGGAATAAGGCCTCTTTCCGAACAAAATGTATTGATCTTTTTACGGATCAAAGACTCGAATACCTTACTGATACAACACAGTAAAGCTATTGGACGGTAACCAGTTACGCTTGAGCGGTCAGTTTTTTTGGGTACTGGTACTACTTTGGCCACCTTCCAGTTGTCTGTAAAGTAACCATTGTTAAGGCAATTGTTGAAAATGATGGTTAACATCAAGATTGCCATACCCGGTAACTTTTTAAGCAAAAAGTTAGAAATCCCGTCAATGCCCGATGATTTTTTTGAGTTTCCACTCATTATTAAATCACTGACTATAGCTCTTTTGGTAAACATTTCAACGTCTACGGGCGCTCTAGCGGGGTTTTCTTCACTAAACCGCACTAGAGGATTACTTGCAGAAGTGACGTCTTCCACAAGACTTTCCACCTCTTCCAAAAAATCTGGAAGATGCGTTGGTGGTCGGTCCGTAAAACTCCTTTCAAAATGGCAGGCAAAGGCTTCGGCTTTTTCAACAGGACTGGATGCTACTTGATCTCCAAACGTGATACTTTCTGGAATGGAAATACGCTTTCCGACCAGAGCGTTCAGCTTCTTAAAAGCATCATGACCTGGTTTGATGTTCTGGAGTCGTTTGGTCAGGTCATCTTCCTGGTACTTCCGTAGTGCTTGACGAAGCATGTTCACTGTACAACGCAGTTGCGAAAGTACAGACTGAGACTGATTGTCGGAATTTCCTGCCCTTTTATACGTTTTGAATCGGGTGGAAAAGTCCTGTTATCCCTGAACCGATCGATGTTGTGTGGCTCCCACGGTCGGTCCGAGATCCCGTTGTTGCTATGCTCATTCTGTTTTATGGTTCCGTTAAATCATCCGATTTTGTGTTGTTTTGTCCAGCTCTGTAAGTGTTTCTTTGTTGTTGTATTCCTGCATTGCAGAAACATAATTTGGTTTTTTGCTTTGTTTGTCAGTGTACTGTTGGTTTGTTCATCGTGTTGTTTGTTGTTGTTGTGTCTTGGTACGAAAATGTTTTGCAATATGCAAATTCATTTGGTTTGAGTTTTTTGGCTCAGATCTGTGTGTTGGTTTTGTTGTTGTTCGGCAGCGTTTTCGGGTTGTTGTTGCTGTGTTGTTCGGTATGTCGCTCTTTTGTTGTTGGTACTTTTCGGGTGTTGTAATAGGCAAGCTCGTTCGGTTGGTGTTGCTCGGCTTCTATGATTTTGGTGTTGTTCGGCTGCGTGTTTCGGGTTGTTGTTGCTATGTTTTTCGGTATGTTGTAATAGCTCGTTCGGTTGGTGGTGCTCGGGTCGTCTATTATTGTGCTGTTCGGTATGTCGCTCTTTTGTTGATGGTGCCTTTTATCAGCGTTCGAACGTGATAGGTTGATTTTTGGTGAATCCTGACGGCTATACTTGTGGTGATCTGCTCTCTCTCACACTTGGTAGTGGTTGTCCGCATTTGCCACTATCTGTATGGTTTGCCGACTTCTGTGACTTAGTTCTGACTCTTCCTAAATGTTCTGCTCCCCCAAGCGTGTGCAGAGTCGGTAGTTCTCCGTCTCTCTCCCCCCTCTTAATAGAAGTTTCGTACATTAAGTGTTTTGCGTGGTTGAAATGTTCGAAAGTTGCAAAACAAGGGGAAATACAAAAACGGCGAAATTAAAATTGTTCTCCCTATATAAGTGAGAGCTGGGCGGCAAGTGATCTTTCGCTAGTGACTAATAATAGTCGCACTTGCGGCCACAATATTTGGTACAGGTTGTATAAAAAATGAAAAAAGTTTTAAATTTGTGTGGGAGAAATTCGTCTCACGCTTTGACGAATTTGTTTCTCACAATTTGACTGTAATTCATTAAATTTTCTTCTCGTCAAAGAGTTTGCCTCTATAATCATTGTACACATATTTTTTAAATTTTGTTCTATGATTTTAATGGTAGTAACAGTTGAAAAAATAAACACAAAAACAGCTTTTATTCGTTTTTATTTAACTTTCTTTTTCATAGTAAAAGGAAGAATATATATTTTCTTACCCGGGATTTTTGCAGATTTACCTATTACCGGATCTCCTGCTCAGAAAAAGTGAAAATAAAAAAATATCTGTCTGTCTGTCTGTCTATATATCTCTCTACAATCCAGACTTATCGGTATGAAAATTAATGTTTAAGCTTTTTACATAAATTGTTAGGGGCCAGATAATTTTGACCGAAATCTGACAGCCGGAAGTGACAGTTTAGTTTAGTTTAGAGTTTTTGCAATTAATTCAAAAAGTATAGCACTTAGGAGAAATCCGTTAAGTGCAAAAGAAATTAAAAAAAAAAAATTAATATACATTTACTGAAGATTCCGGTCCCGTCCGCAAAAGAAAGTCATGTTGTGCCCACACCTCCATTTTTTTGATATTTTTCAATGTTAGTTTTTAATTGTTATGTTATTATTGAACTATTGAACGCTAATAAAAATGAGACATGACATGCATAGAAATATAAGACACATTGTTTTCAATTCCAATGGATTTCATTGTTTAAAAAACAACCCATAAAAATTAAAATTTTTCATGCAAATTATCTTATAGGAAAAACATATGTGTGCAAAGTTTGAACCGGGTTAATTTTGAACAAAATAATATTAGAGCCCCCTTCACTTAAATTTTTTTTCAAAAACTGTTCTCACCGGAGATCGGAGATACCTACACTTGTGTAAAAAAATTTGTATGGGAAAAATTCAAATCAAAAACTCAATGTTAACAAAAAGATCGGTCTATCGGAGATACACATATGCTTAAAATTTAAGGTAAATCGGGCTCCAAAAATTTTACAAAAACTTTTATCAATTGGGATAAACATCCTCCCTCCCCTCCCCTCAGGCCACAGGGCGAATTTGCTCAAAAAATTTCCAAAAAGTTTTGTGCATCAGAGATACATATGTGTATAAAATTTTACCAAAATCGGGTTAATTTTTATTTTAAATTTGTATGAGGACCCACGACCCCAAGGCCTGGCGTCTGTAAAATTTTTACAATAAGTGTTGTCCATCGGAGATACATACTTCTATAAAATTTGAGGAAAATCGTGTTAATTTTTAAAAAAAAAATGTGTGGCCCAATGACCACCGCGGTATCCATCTGAGGCCCGCGGGCCCCCAAATTTTAATATAAAGTTTGTCTCCGGAAATACACATGTGGGCAAAATTTCAATAAAATCTGGCTTTGGAAAGTGGGTTTAAAATTGATCGCAAGATTCCACGACAAACAGACCGACCGACCGACAGACAGTCGTGCCACGGGCAAGCGAATTTAAAAATTAAAATTTTTCTTGTAAATTCTCTGATCGGAGATTCAATTTTGTGGTGAAAACATAGCAGCCACAGCGCACGGTTAATGCGACGTACACACAACGTCGTACGAACTACCACTAAAATTCTTTCTTTTGAGTGGAGTTAAGTTGTAAAGCAGTGTGAGTGCATAACCAGTTCTTCATATACTCGTAATATTGTACAAAACACAAATTAAGAATGCACTCACACAACTGAGTGTACAACACATTTCAGTTACGGAAGTTTTGTATTGTGGCAACACTATAAATAGAAAGAGACAAAAGGAGCTGCCGGTAGTGTAAGTAGTCTCATATCTTAAGTTTTCTCCTGACGTTGAGTTAAGAGTCACTTCTTGTTTAGCACTAATCGAATCAACATCGAACGAAAATATAATAGAACGGAAACCGAAAGTATTGTGTTTTTTATTATTTTGTTTAATTGCCTCTTACAGTATAAAAATATTTGTTCTACTTCCTCTTGATATCTCTATACTCTCTGCTGCAACACAACAAAAAAACAACCCCAATCGTAAAATAAGCAGCACTGCTCACGCTCATCAGCGCACACAGAACACAGTAATATGATATGATTTTTTAATGCCTCAAATGGAAAAATTTGTATGGGAGCCCCCTGACCCAGGGGCCCGATCACTCCCAAATTTTTAAAAAAAGTGTTGTCCATCGAAGATACACATGCGTATAAAATTTGAAGAAAATCGGATAATTTTTTAAAAAAAATTGTATGGGAGCTTTAATAGAAATTATTGTCATGGGAAATACACATGTTTGCAAAATTTGAATAAAATCGGACTTTAAGAAGTGTGTTAAAAATTGATCACAAGATTCTGCCAGCCAGCCAGCCAGCCACGGGCACGCAAAGTTAATATAGAGAATTTAAAAAAAAACTCTCTGTGGATTTTCTTTTTAAATAATTTTGAAAAAAAAAGATTTCCTAACAAAGACTCTTTGTGAAAAATCTGTTAAACAACATCAAAAACCCGATCAACCTAAAGGATAAAGGCGAGCGGAAAAAAGAACTTCACAAGCAAAAACAAAGAGAAGAAAGCATCCAAACACTTCACCTCATCAAGCTTCAAGCTGTGCAACAAACAACAATCAACACTACAGTGAGCAAACTAAGATTTATTTTATATTTATTTTTATATATTTTAGTATTATTGCATCTTTCTTTTTTTCAAACAATAAAAAATAAACAGAGTATACTTTTGGAAAATTATTATTATTATATATATTATAAATTAAGAAATTTTATTATAATGGCACAAATAAATTTTGAACCTGTCAAATATCTGGGGAGCCTACGCACCTTTAATGGAAATCAATACGATCTCCAAACATTCATCAATCTGATAGACAGAATACACCCTTTTAATAACATACGACGACATATCACAAGGACTTTTTCCAGACTTAATTAAAAGTAGGCTAATTGGTAAGGCTAGGGAAACAATAGAAATAAGTTGCCAAGCCATTTCTTGGAACGAAATTCGGACGGTTCTTCAAAACAATTTCGGTGATAGACAAAGCTTAGACGAAATATTTGACTCCTTAAGGAACTGTGTTTAAAACAACTAGCATTGATTTCTATGAAGAAATCAAAAGCAAACTTAGACGTCTAAACAACAAAACCACATTGGTTATGGACAACACCAGAACGCAGGAAATGCTATAACCGAAAATTATAGCATATAAATATAAACATATTCAAATCAAAAATACCTGAACCAATGAAGACAATATTAGCGTGCAGAAACCCTCCCTCACTCGAAGGAGCCATGAAGATCCTTTTCGAAGCAGGGTACGCCCATCTCAGAATAGATAACCTACCACATTTTAGCCAACACAGAACCTACAGACAAAATAACAAACAAGCCTTTCATAATCCCCTACAACCATACAGACAGCAAAGACAAAATTTCTAAAATTTACAATATTGAGAACAACCAAGACAAGATACAGCAACAGAGACAAGATTTCCAACAACAATATCGACATCAACCAAGACAAGATAGGCAACAGCAACAGAGACAAGAGTTCCCACAACAATATAGGCAACAACAAAGACTAGAATATCTACAATCAGGTTTCCCATCTAACAATAACAACAGATTCCCATTACTAGAACCGATGGACATAAACAATCATGAGTTATAAAATTTTCAATCATCCGCCTCGGAAGAATACCACATATAAAAATCAAAACAAAACTGGGATATATAATATTAATAGTAGATACTGGAGCAACCCACTCCATTATAAACCCCGGCATCTGTAATCCAAAGTGGATTCAAGAAACCAACCCTATTTTCATAAAAACCCCCCAACAGAATTCAGACAAATAAGAAGGCCAAAATTCCACCATTTGAAGAATTTGGCAATACACTGAATTCAATTGAATTTTATATAATCAAGTTTCACGACTTTTATGATCTTTTAATACCACTAAAAGCCTGCATTAGCTAACAAACTAACTCCATGCAACTTTGCGAACAAAATCTTCCTCTAATTTTCAGAGACGAAGAAACCCTTCCTAGCTACAAAGTACAAATCACGCCCAATACCCACCTTATTTACTTTATGGAAGAAAGTAACGGTAAAATTGTAAATGAAGGAGTAGTAAACGTTATAAATAATGAGATAGAAATAAAACTTTCTAAATCGAATTTACTAAACACGCAGAAGGTGGATAGTGAAAATTTCAATATCATAGAAAGATCTATGCACAAACCATTACCCGAACAGATTCGGATACAACAGCTCAATTCGGAGGAAAAATAACAATTATTGACACTCGTAAACAAATACTCAGATACATTTTATCAAGAAAACACAGACTTAACTTTTACGTCTGCTATAAAACACAAAATTCGAACAACAAATAACATCCCCATTTTCACCAAAACATACCAAACAAACAAAAGATACCCCTACATTCATAAGAATGAAGTACAAACACAGATTCAAGAAATGTTAAATAACAGAATAATTACATATAACATATAAATAATAACATAGTTACTCCCCATATTCGGCACCAATATGGATCGTACCAAAAAAGGACGTTGACTAGTAATCGACTATCGTAAGCTTAACGAGGTTACGATAGATGATAAATACCCTATCCCAAACATCGACGAGATTTTGGATTAATTAGGAAGAATACTTTACCACTTTTGACCTAGCAAAAGGGTTCCATTAGATAGAAATTGATGAAGAGGACACCCATAAGACGGCCTTTATTGTAGAAGGCGGCCATTATGAATTTTTGAGAATGCCCAGCGACATTCCAAAGACTGATGAATAATATTTTGCAAGAGTACATTAACAAAACTTGTCTCGTGTACTAAGATGACATAATAATTTTTTCCAAATCGCTTCAGAAACATATTAATTAAATTAAATTAATTTTCCAATGCTTAAGGGAAGCAAACCTCAAGATACAATTATACAAATCAGAGTTTCTTAAGAAAGAAACCGAGTTCTTAGGCCATATAGTAACACGAGAAGGAATAAAACCTAATCCCCAAAAGATAGAATGCGTTCAGAACCTTCCAATCCCAAAAACTCAAAAACAGATACAGTATCAAGAAAGCTTCAACACCCTCAAAAGATTACTAACCCATGACCCAATTTTAGCCTATCCTGATATTTCAAAAAAAATCACTCTCACTACGGACGCTAGTAACTATGCGTTGGGCGCGGTACTCTCCCAGGACGACCATCCAATATTCTATAGTAGTCGTAACCTTAATGAACACGAAGTCAATTATAGCACTATAGAAAAGTAACTTCTAGCGATTGTATGGGCCACAAAATATTTCAGGCCATATCTTTTCGGACGAAAGTTTCTGATCGAAACCGATCATAGGCCACTAACTTGGCTATTCTCCATAAAAGAACCTAATTCCAAATTAGTCCGATTGCGACTAAAATTATTTGAATTCGACTACGAAATCAAGTATAAGAAAGGAAAAAAGAATGGTAACGCAGATGCACTATCCCAAATCGAACCCGATGCAATAGACATAAATACATTAAAATCCACAATTACAAGAATTATAGAAAATTCCTCCCCCATAAGCTTATTCAAAAACCAAGTCATAATAAATAAAAACAACCCATAAAAATTAAAATTGTTCATCTAAATTCTCTAATTGCAGAAATTGATATGGGAGCCCCTCGATCCTGGGCCATTTTTTTTATTGTAGGAGAAAATCATCGAAACAAACATTTGACATCAGATGTTAAAATTGAAAAAGCTCAGATCATTTTATTCTGAGCACTTAGAGCACGCTCATACTCTGAGCAAATAAGAAACACGAACATTTATCTTGAGAACTCTTTGACTGCTCTGAACTAATTTATGAAAACGCCAAATGACAGAATATTGTGAAAACTTGTTGTTCTATCTGTAAGTTGATATCGACAACATAAAACATGTATGTCTCGTTTCATTTGCTGGGTTCATTTGTGCGTGCGCTAAGATTTCTCTCTCTCTCTCCACCACCAACAAAACCATGCAGCGCAGCCGACTGCGCAGCACACACCGCACAAAGTCCATAAAGGGCGACGAATATCTGATGCCAGTACAGATATTTAAAAAATGTATAAGGGCCTTGCGGCCGAACCCGGGACCCGATCACTACCATATTTTCGAAAAAGTATTGTTTATTGGGTATACACATGTGTGTAAAATTTGAAGAAAATCGGGTAAATTTTTTAAAATTTTTGTTTGGGAGCCCACCGACCCCGCAGCCCGAGGGGCCTCAAAATTTAATAGAAAGTGTTGTCTCCGGAAATACACATGTGTGCAAAATTTCAATAGAATCGGGCCATGGGAAGTGGGTTAAAAATTGATCGCAAGAATCCACGACAGACGACCGACCGACCGACGACCGACCCACGGGCAAGTGAAGTTAATATAGAGAATTTAAAAATGTAAGTTGAAGTAAACATAAAACATGTATGTCTCGTTTCATTTGCTGGGTTCATTTGTGCGTGCGCTAAGATTTCTCTCTCTCTCTCTCCACCACCACCAAAACCATGCAGCGCAGCCGACTGCGCAGCACACACCGCACACAGTCCATAAAGGACGACGAATATCTGATGCCAGTACAGATATTTAAAAAATGTATAAGGGCCTTGCGGCCGAACCCGGGACCCGATCACTACCAAATTTTCGAAAAAGTATTGTTTATTGGGTATACACATGTGTGTAAAATTTGAAGAAAATCGGGTAAATTTTTTAAAATTTTTGTTTGGGAGCCCCCCGACCCCGCAGCCCGAGGGGCCTCAAAATTTAATAGAAAGTGTTGTCTCCGGAAATACACATGTGTGTAAAATTTGAAGAAAATCGGGTAAATTTTTTAAAATTTTTGTTTGGGAGCCCCCCGACCCCGCAGCCCGAGGGGCCTCAAAATTTAATAGAAAGTGTTGTCTCCGGAAATACACATGTGTGCAAAATTTCAATAAAATCGGGCCATGGGAAGTGGGTTAAAAATTGATCGCAAGAATCCACGACAGACGACCGACCGACGACCGACCCACGGGCAAGTGAAGTTAATATAGAGAATTTAAAAATGTAAGTTGAAGTAACCATAAAACATGTATGTCTCGTTTCATTTGCTGGGTTCATTTGTGCGTGCGCTAAGATTTCTCTCTCTCTCTCTCCACCACCACCAAAACCATGCAGCGCAGCCGACTGCATATGTGCAAAATTTCAATAAAATCGGGCCATGGGAAGTGGGTTAAAAATTGATCGCAAGAATCCACGACAGACGACCGACGACCGACCCACGGGCCAGTGAAGTTAATATAGAGAATTTAAAAAGGTAAACTCTGGATCAGCTAAGATTAAACCAAAAATATCTTCAATAATGCAAGGAAAACTATTTACATTAGAGATTTAGATAGGCAAACCGCAGTCACACTTATAAAAAACTATTTTAATTCCACTCAGCTAAACGCACTCATAATAGATGATGAACTCTTCGACATATTATTTAAACTCACGTACGAAGAAATATTCTCAGATAGTAAACAATTCAAAATTTGAAAATGCACCACCCTATTAGAAGATGTAGAAGACGAGGTCAAATTAACTGAGTTAATAGAAAAAGAACACCGTGACAAAAATCATAGAGGAATAAATGCAACATTTGAAGAATTAAAACACAAAATTTACAACCCACAACTTAAACAAAGAATAACTCAATTTAGGAAAAACTGTGAAGTATGCACCCTAGAAAAGTACGACCGGAAACCACCAAAAATACCATACAAAATAACTAGAACACTCACAAAACCACGCGAAATTTTACACATAGACGTCTTCTATACATTAGAGAAACAATTATTTTTGACAATAATAGACAAATTTACGGAATTCGCTGTAGCTTATAAAATCAATGGACGAACTTGGACAGAATTCAAAGCAAAATTACTACAATACATTAGCACGTGTGGGAAAATGAAAGAAATAGTAGTTGACAACGAATTAGGATTTAAAGCTATCCCTATGCAACAATTCCTAAAGGACAAAAATATACTAATACACTACACATCCAACAGTAACCACACATCAAATGCCGACATCGAACAGTTACATAACACCATCAACGAACATATAAGACTCCTAAGACATGATGAGAAAAACAGAGACGAGATGCTAAGAATAATAAGATTTTACAATAACACTATTTATAGCACTACAAAAATCAAACCTGAGTGGAAAAATCCACGAAGACAGATACCCAGAAATTCACGGTTTAATATTAAATAAAAAACAACCCATAAAAATTAAAATTTTTCATCTAAATTCTCTAATCGCAGAAATTGATATGGGAGCCCCTCGATCCTGGGCCATTTTTTTTTATTGTAGAAGAAAATCATCGAAACAAACATTTGACATCAGATGTTAAAATTGAAAAAGCTCAGATCATTTTATTCTGAGCACTTAGAGCACGCTCATACTCTGACCAAATAAGAAACACGAACATTTATCTTGAGAACTCTTTGACTGCTCTGAACTAATTTATGAAAACGCCAAATGACAGAATATTGTGAAAACTTGTTGTTCTATCTGTATGTTGATATCGACAACAAAAAAAACGACATCAATAAAAATACAATTCAGTATATAATAAAAATGTAAGTTGAAGTAAGCATAAAACATTTATGTCTCGTTTCATTTGCTGGGTTCATTTGTGCGTGCGCTAAGATTTCTCTCTCTCTCTCCACCACCAACAAAACCATGCAGCGCAGCCGACTGCGCAGCACACACCGCACAAAGTCCATAAAGGGCGACGAATATCTGATGCCAGTACAGATATTTAAAAAATGTATAAGGGCCTTGCGGTCGAACCCGGGACCCGATCACTACCAAATTTTCGAAAAAGTATTGTTTATTGGGTATACACATGTGTGTAAAATTTGAAGAAAATCGGGTAATTTTTTTAAAGTTTTTGTTTGGGAGCCCCCCGACCCCGCAGCCCGAGGGGCCTCAAAATTTAATAGAAAGTGTTGTCTCCGGAAATACGCATGTGTGCAAAATTTCAATAAAATCGGGCCATGGGAAGTAGGTTAAAAATTGATCGCAAGAATCCACGACAGACGACCGACCGACGACCGACCGACGACCGACCGACGACCGACCGACAACCGACCGACAACCGACCGACGACCGACCGACGACCGACCGACGACCGACCGACGACCCACGGGCAAGTGAAGTTAATATAGAGAATTTAAAAAAGGAAATTTACATAAAGAAACTAAACCAAAACAGAAAAGACGTTGAAATTAAAGAAGGAATTAATTTCGTAAAATAAATTAGGGGTGGAAAAAACCATAGGAAATATAGGAAAATAGACACAACAAAACCAGATGACGAACACCTAATATGTGCAAAGACAGGACACAAATACTATCGGGTGTTTCAACAGGTGCGCTTCAACTTTTCTCCGATAGGGACGGCGAACGACGCCATATTTTTTATTCTTTTATCACTTGGAAACTTCATTAGTATACATTTCATCATGGAATGCTACACATGTGAACAGCGATTGCAAATCGTGCAAATTTTTTATCAAAATAATCGTTCTGTTGCCGCTACTTTAAGAGCATTACGGCCATTTTACGGTCCATTTAACACTTTTGCTCACTTTTGGCTAGAAGGATTTGTCAACAAGCAAAATATGCATTACTGGGCAGAAAGCAACCCACACGTGATTCATGAGGCACCGTTGCATCCCGAAAAAGTCACTGTTTGGTGCGGATTACATGCCGGCGGCGTCATTGGGCCAAAGATTGGGTTCAAAGATTGGACTTCGTAAAACGTGCACGCGGTGGTCACGCAAAAGAAATCGAGTTTTATACTTAAATGTATCATATGTATATGTTCAAATTCGTTAATAAAAAAAAAGTTAGTTCAAAAGTCGAACAGTTTGTGTTTTATTCAAAAAAAAAGTTGAAGTGCTCTTATTGAAAAACCCTGTATAAAGCACACATTAGACAAGACAAGAAATACCAAGATAAAGAGAACCCAACTATTAAGGCTTAAAATATTAATAACAATACCCCTATATTCAGAGAACACACTCATTATCAAAAATATTATTTGAACTTACCCAAAAAGAATAACAAATCAATTATTTTTACCAAATATTAGTAGACATAGAATATAATATTTACGATATTTACATTAAGGATATTTTAAAGAAAAACCTTATAAAAATTAACGATAAATGCTTTATCGAAATATTAAAGTTTGAAGAAGCTCATTGTAAAATGCAGCCATTAGAAAACCAAGAAATATTACCAGGAGTACTAATTTTTTTAAAAAACTCTAATAGTACTATAGCACATGACTGTAATTAATCAAAGTGAAAGATCAAAGGAAACTTTATGCTTAAATTTTAAAATTATAAAATCAAAGTAGACGATAGTACTTTTTTCAATGTACAAATTAAAATACGTGATAAATATATTCTACCAAATTTCATGAGAAAAATAAAAGAAAACTTTAGAATGACAAAAGCAGATTTAAAACTTGAAACACTATATTCAAAACAGTTTAAATACAATGAAAATATTAATCAGATATTGTACCAATCTAAGAAAACAAAAGCAATAAGTTTAAGCATAGACATACTAATAGAAATAACAATAATAACCCTTGTAATATTCTCGTATATGTCTTTAAAAATAAGAAAATTTTTATCTTTCGCCGGAGCCTCAATCAAACGGTGGGGGTGTTATAGTATAACAACCTATGCACATAATATAATTGCACGCGTACTCACAATAAAATTGTTCATGTGTCATTTGTCACCAAATTATTTCACAATCCCCTTTTTAATTCTAAAGTTCGCACATGTTGAAATTCTTTGTGTCAATTTAACAATTTCTGTGCAACACTTTTGTTAAATTGACCCAATAAATATTAAATAATACATTTCCGCAAATTTCGCATTTTTTTACACATTGTTGTCAAAGAATTATTTCACAACTTCAATACCTCAGTTGACCCAATAAATAATAATTAATGCATTTCCGCACTGTTTGCATTTTTTCCCCGATGATCAACTTGTGTTGTACAAGCCTCAAGATTTTGTCTGTGTCAAATTTGCAAGTCTATTCTGATGCACTTACCGTCATTCAATTCAATTGAAATTTCGCACAGACGTACAGTCCTGATCGCAATACAATGTTATAGTTCTTCTGAGATGGTCATATGATGGACTCGGAAGGAACAAGCTTTATTTTATTTCACACGTTTGTTATCTACAAGTATTTCAACTTGATTTTCATGAACTTCCCGTTGTCCAATTTAGTTGAATTTTTGCATAAACATGTAATCCTGGTGACAATACAATCTTATGCTATTAATGAGCTATTACGATAATGGGCTTGGAATGTAGAAGATTCAAAAGTTTTGCAATCTTAAATCTTGCAAGCCTATTTTGACATACTTCGTTATCCATTAGAAATTATCACAGCTTGATTTTAATAAAATGTTCTTTATACAATTATGTTAAATTTTCAATTAAAAACGCTCTACAAATTTACCCAACATGTTTCATTTTTCGGTCATGTTTCGGTCTTACATAGACTTAGTAAAATGTCTGGTGAACAGTGCCATTGGATATATTACTGAAAAATATAGCACTGCATGTTTGAATAGAAGTAATGGTAGTCATGTCATTCAGCCTAAATCTGTACAGGTTTCAGTAAAAACTCTTTTGATGGCCTTCATATTGAAGAATTTCTCCGCATATAATTAACCGGTAAGCCCTTTTAATAATGATGCTTTGATCGAAATAAACGAGATGAGAATATGTGTAATGTGGTAAATGAATAATAATGTGTTAAAATAATAAGAAAACAAAATTTATACAAGATTAAAATTAAGATTTTATTTAAAATAGCGGTTATGGGGTGTTTTGCTACCCGCACACATGAATAATAAGTTATCCAACGCGTTTCGTGTGTGAAACAGGTTTGCAAAATTTCAGGAAAATTCATAATAACTTGAGAAAATTATATATAGAAACACAATTTTTTTCTTTTCATATACATATACAAAAATGAAGAAAAACATGAAGTTATAAAAAAAATTTAAAACACACTTTTGTTACAAGGTTTTAAAATACTTTTCGTTAAACAATTATTGTTTCTCGTGAAACATACATGACACTTGGACTCCAAAGATCTAAGCTAATCAGAATTAGATCAGATATTCCAACTATTTAATGCATGAAAAGTAATATAATGGATTTTAATTTCCTTGTGTTCCAGTGTGTGTTTTGCTTTTTTGATTTGTTATACCGACCATCTGCAGATTCCCATTGTCTTACCAGTACTCCATCTTTGAATCTCAATGAGCCCAGTAACTTTTTACTGTCGGACTGTACTGGACCAATTGAATCGTCCTGCTCTTGTTATCCCCTAAGCTGCTCTCTTGTCAAATGATCTTTCATCTGCTGGAACGTAATGCGTGAAACAACTGAAAATTTTTGGATTTCCGGACTTCTACTTTGTTTGTACTCGGGGATAAAACACTTCCTGAATGATCCACCATTGTGTCATGCGGAACTTATACATTTCGCCATCTTATAACTTTCCTTCTAAAATCAAGTGCCATCTGGTGCGCCATTATAAAGTCCAGACCCAATATGCATTCATCTTCCACACGGGCAACAATAAACCGATGTCGAAACCTTAATCCTCCAAACTCGACTGTAAGGAAACGTTCACCCTTAACTGCAGCAGCTTCTCCTGTAGCTGCCCTTAACTTGTCGTGATGCGCTTTCTTGACTTCCTCTTCAGACATCATTTCAGGACTCACAATTGATCTGAAAGCTCCTGTGTTTAAAATAAAATCGCAATGTCTTCTCTCCAATACGCAATTAACAAATAGACTGTTCCAATCCCTTCCTGCTGCATATTGTGGCCCTGGGATACTTCCTTGTTTTCTTCAGCCTTTGCCCTGCAAAGCTGGTACAAGACGATTCTTCAAATATTGTGCATCTATCCGCCGTAATCTTTCCAGATTATTGACACAATTTATAGGCTGTCTCATCATCATGTTTCCAGAAGAATCGAATCTGCAACTTCTGTCGTTTTGAAAGTGACCGGTGATTGATTTTTGCAACTACTTGTGCATTGTCCTCTGTTTTCAACTTGCGTAGCCCAACATAATCCGAAGACACACTCGCTTTAGCTGCTTCATACTCCAAAGCCGATGCCAATACTTGATTCATTGTTTTTCCTCTCGATGTTGTCTTCAAATGAAACTTTAATTCGTCGTCTCGGATAGCATTAATGAACGCATCCCCTGCTAGTCCGTCCAAGATACCAACTGGAACTGTACAATAGGCTTGTCGTGCGAGCTTAGTTTTTTCCCGCTCCAATTCTTGAAGTCTTTCTCCTCTCTGCTGTTTCTTCATCTGGAGCTGTGCTTTTGTCGTGTGTGAGACTATCCATAATTCAAGTCCAACTTTTTCAAGATTCTTCCGGAACTCATCGCGGCATTTGTGTGGTAAGATATTCTGCCTGCCACCTTCTCGCGAAATGCTGAAACATTTGTTGTGTCATCTGCCAGCGAGATAGACGATTTACTTTTAAGTGCGTGATGTCGGGTTCCGGTGGTGACGTAATTGGCTGTCTGATGATGAAATGTGCCGGTATTAGTGCTTGTATGTGCTATTCTAAAGACTCACATATAGGTCGGGAATTCAATTCAATTCTTTAATTCTTCATAACGCAGTATTGTTTGGCCATGCACGCGTCGTAAATGGAATTTTACCGACTCAACAGGGACTTTACAAAGTCCGTTAAAATGTTGATGACGCAGGGGGTACAAATTGCTATTTTGCGTTGATAAATGTGGCCCAGTTGAAAATTTGGTTTTCTTCTTTAGACAGTAGTTCACGTAAATGTTTTAATTCGTTTGCTGTGCCTACAAAATTCGTCCCATTATCACTAGAGATGTCGGTGCAAATAACAATGTTATATTATTTTCAAAATGGATATCAATATAGTGTTGGACCTGCATGTAGATTATTTTCGTGAGCTTCTAAAACGTACATCCGTGTTTAGTGGGGTGTCTTCTTAACAAAATAATTGGATGCTTAAGATCTATTGCTTCTTTGCGTGTTTCAGGCGATCACCAACTCGCAAAATGGCCGCTATATCTAGGAATGGAATGGCGAAAATGGAAATTTGCGCCTCATGCAACACTGTTTGGTATGACTGGTACAATTCGGCTTCTGTGAGAAGGCTGATGACTCAGTTCTTGAATTTTTGAAAATTGTACCGTGCACGTTTAAGCCAAGCTAAAATTCGAATTGCCTTGGTAGCGACTTAGAACTTCTCGACAATTTCAGCAGCGATTAGTGACTTATTATCTTCCTTTTCTGGTTCCTCTTTTGCGCAATTAGTTAGCGCGATAGTCTCTTTTCTCTTTGGTTTTTTTGGTGGTTCTGGGGATTGACCTGGTTCATGACGTAGCCATTCAGGTCCTTGCCAACACATTGAATTTTCAAGAAATTCACTGGGAGGAATGCCACGAGTTGCTAGATCTACAGGGGTTTGCTTGGATGGAACTTATGACCATTGCTGAACATTGGTTGTATTTAATATTTCAGTTAATCACGAATACATTTCCCTTCCTATATGGGTTTGCCAGCTAAGTAAGGACGGAAGTGGAATCTGACCATAACGAATTTGTGGGATTGATGTAAGGGCCAATGACCTAATCACAAGTGCGAGAAATCGGATCAGTAAAATGCCGCACATAACTCTAATCTAGCTGTTGTGCTGTGCATGATCAGTGCGACCTAGGTTTTTGCAGAAATGATGTTCGTCTGCACTTCTTGATTGGAACTTATGGTTCAAGCGTATGTGACCTCAGCGTACGCAGTATTTGATGCGTCCGTAAACCAACACAGGTGTACGGATGTATTCGAATTTAGCCATTTTGGTAATTTGAGCTCTTCTAATAGGTTTAATCTGCTTCTAAAAGTTGTCCATTACTTTTTGACATCTGTAGGAAGTTCATCAAGCCATCAAGCAACCACGGACTCTGAAATATAAAGTTTTTTCCTACTTTGATAGGTGACAGCCATCCCCATGGATCGAACGATGCCTCAGAGAGCATATTTCTACTTTCTATATTTTGTTGTGACTGGGATGGACACCTTAAATTTAAAGCAATCAGCTTGTGGGTCAAATTTAATTCCCAGAGCTGAAATTAATTTTGTTCTTTCGGTTATTTCTCGAATTGAAATTTCGCGATCATCTGGTGGTATGTTCTTCAAGAGTTTTACATCGTTGGCTACCGGGGCTCCTCGGGTCTCGGGGTCGGGGGATTCCTATACAAATATTTTCCAAAATTTACCCGATTTTCTTCAAATTTTATATACATACATGTGTATCTCCGATAGAGAACTGTTTTATAAAAATTTTGGAGAGCCCGGGCCGTAAGGCCCCGTTTTTCTTCATATTTTACATACATGTGTATCTCCGATGGACAACAATTTTTGTAAAAATTTGACAGACCCCGGGCTCCGGGGTCGTGAGGCCCCATTAAATTTTTTTAAAAAAACTAACCCGATTTTCTTCTTCAAATTTTATATACAAGTGTATCTCCGATGGACAAAACTTTCTGTAAAATTTTTGGAGTGAACTGGCTCTGAGGACCGAGTGGGGCACATGTACAATTTTTTAAAATTAAACCGATTTCCTTCAAATTTTAAACACATAATATGTCTCTCCTATTAGAGAATTTACATGAAAATTTTTTTATGGGTTGTTTTTTTTTTTTGTTGTTTGTTCCTTGTTGAGCTGGCGTAGATGATGATGATGATGGCTCTACTGCTATAATGGTGTAGTACAAATTCATTTAGTTATCTAGTAAAATATTTGTTTCGTTGTTACGACTATTCTCAAACTGTGAAAAAACAATTATACATGAACAAGGTAATTTCAAATGACACAATATTGCTAAGTAAGTCAGTTGTAGAATTAGATAATAGCATGGAACCAGAAATACGCATACGGCTTCTTAAAGCCAAAAAGGTTCGTTTAGTTTGTCAAGTCTCATCAAAGCTAGGAACTTTATTAAAACATCCCAGCAGCTAGTGCATACGACAATAGTCTTACGAGTACTTGTATATGGATCCGAGAATTGAGTGCTTAGCAAAAAGCTTTCTGACCTCTTCTATTACGAAGAATTTTTGGCCCCATATGAGAGGAAAGACCATTCCAGAGGCTCTATAATTATGAGACCTACGAGCGTTACGGCGATGTCTACATGGTAAATAAAATAAAGCTCGCTATGCTCCGGCAGGACACTTAAGTAGCTCGCATGAGCCTGTACTTATAAGTTTGTTTCAACTTTTCATATAGAAATTCAAATTTTACTAGTTTTAAAATTCTCTACATTAACTTTGCGTGGTGGAATCTTCGTTGGTGTTGGAATCTTGCGATTAATTTTTAAACCACTTCGCAAAGCCCGATTTAATTGAAATGTGCACACATGTGTATTTTCGGATCCATATGTAAGAACTGGTATGGCCATTGTCTAATACACCAGCAGCTTGGATGTTATGGCTAAGTTCCTGGATTTGAATAGTCTTGACAGACTAAAGTAGGCTTTCTTGGCTTTGAGCAACCGTGTGCGTATTTCTGGTTCCATGGTGTTATCGGCTGCTACAGTTGACCCGAGATAGTTAAAGGATTGCAATTCACGCTCCACTATTTTAGTTGAGGGACCAATGATGGATCTTGTTTTGTATACATACAAAGTCTAAGGTAAGTTATTCCATAGATAAAATTTTATGTATTTTATTTTATTGTTCAAAACTATGTACATATTGGGTGTTCAAAAAATTGCGGAGCAAGTGCAAACCAAAAAATTAGATAGAATTAGAGTTACATATATATTCACGAACGGCCTTTCTCTATATAATGCCACCCTAAAAAAATTTCTCGGTACTCTACCATGGTAGATTTACTCGAATACAATGGAATGCGCAAGACACACCCCCTAGTTGTTTTATTCGAATCTTGAAACAGTATTATTTATATATAACAAATTTGCTATTGTATATCTCTATAACCCAATAATATGTAAAAGACTCTTATAAACCTATACTAGTACATATGTACTTTTAGTCGAGGGTTGAATTACACGTTTACAATCTTATAAAAGTTATTGACGTAACGAGAAAATTTTCGGAATTTCGGCGATGCTTTTGCGCTTGCGCTAGGCTGGATATTATATTCGCAGCTTTAGTATTTTTAACAGCATTCAACGTATGAGTATATCAGATTGCTTACATTAAGAATTGGTTGTTCGTCGTTGCACATCAGTGCTTCACCTGTAAATATTTGACTTAAAAAATGAAATTAACATGGTCAAGCATTTGTCTTTTGGAAACGGTGTATGTTTTCGAACGAACAAAAAAGTTGTTAACAAAGGTGGGTCAAATAAAACTGTGTTTCGGCTGAAAACGTTAAGACCAAGATATTTTTTTTAATATAATCATTCAATTTAAATAATTTAAAATAATCATAATTACTCTAATAAAACTAGTTACCGAAAACAAAAAGTCAATATAAAGTCAATAATCTTAAAATTGTTACGGCGAATGTAATTTATATGCTAGTAAATATTTAAAGTTTCAGCAATAAAATTAAAAAAATAACTATAATAAAAAAAATTTAAGATTTAGTTGCAATGAAATGCTGAAAACGTAATTTTGTTAAAGATCAACAAAAATTAAGAAACTACTTTAAAATTCATTTAAAGCACATTTTTGCCTAATTTTCAAAAGTGTCTCCTTTAAAAATAAATGTAATTCTACAGTTATATAAATTCGTTGAATTAAATGATAAAGTGATAATTTTATAATTTTTACATGAATGCATATACTTATCAGTGTAAATTAGATATGAACAAACATTTATAACATGTAAACTATTATGACAAAAATGTTACATATTCAGGGTTTTAAATATTTGTTTCAACAATTTTTATAATATGAGTTGCTAAAATTTATTTGTTTTTCTTCTAGTTCGTTCAAAAATTTCAACTAATGAGTGATGGAAAACCAGGTGAAATTACAGACGAAAAACATGAAACACTGCATCACGTAAAAAAAAAATTCTGTAAAGCATTAAAAAAAAATTCAAATAAGCGTAATATGAAAAAATTAACGGATTACACGAACTCCAATAACTATTTTACCAAAGTTGGTAGATTTCGTGTTGACTTAAACCAAACTGCATCAAGAAACCCGCCGCTGAAACTAAAGAAAGACGCCAATTATTGCTATAAAATATTTTCTTTGGAGTACTGCGCGACCAAATCAACGAACATCGACTGTATTCATCATGCTCTGTCCTCTACAACTGTACCCGGCAAGCTGAGAAATTGCAACAACGACGATCATATCACTACAAGTGAAAAAACCAAAAACATTCATCTAAGAGAACTTAACCTAAATTGCATATATAAGATTATTCAAATGAAAACAAACCGTAAAAATAAAGTAAAAATACGTGTAGCACCAATATTCGTGTCTGGTTGTCTTAACGGCATTATTGTATCAAAGACAAAAAATTCTTGGAAATGGGAAATTACCGGAAAGCATGAAGACTGGTTTGTGGTATTACGTACTATCAAATCGGAGGAGTTTGACAACAGATTAAATAAGCTACGTTATAAAAGGTCGATGCAACTTAATCCGAATGCATCGTACAAATCCAATTTCAATTCGAAGACATTAGAGATATGTACAGAAGAAATTTTGGAGAATTCGTACAATGAGGAAATAGAACTTAAATCAGTGTTTCTAATATATTTTTAAAACTAAATACAAATAATATAAATAATAAAAAAAAAACAACCCATAAAAATTAAAATTTTTCATCTAAATTCTCTAATCGCAGAAATTGATATGGGAGCCCCTCGATCCTGGGCCATTTTATTTTTATTGTAGGAGAAAATCATCGAAACAGACATTTGACGTCAGATGTTAAAATTGAAAATGCTCAGATCATTTTATTCTGAGCACGTAGAGCACGCTCATACTCTGAGCAAATAAGAAACACGAGCAGTTATCTTGAGAACTCATTGACTGCTCTGAACTAATTTATGAAAACGCGAATGACAGAATATTGTGAAAACTTGTTGTTCTATTTGTAAGTTGATATCGACAACAAAAAAAACGACATCAATAAAAATACAATTCAGTAAATAAAAAATGTAAGTTGAATTAAGCATAAAACATGTATGTCTCGTTTCATTTGCTGGGTTCATTTGTGCGTGAGCTAAGATTTCTCTCTCTCTCTCCACCACCAAAACCGTGCAGCGTAGCCGACTGCGCAGCACACACCGCACACAGTCCATAAAGGGCGACGAATATCTGATGCCAGTATAAATATTTAAAAAATGTATAAGGGCCTTGCGGCCGAACCCGGGACCCGATCACTACCAAATTTTCGAAAAAGTATTGTTTATTGGGTATACACATGTGTGTAAAATTTGAAGAAAATCGGGTAAATTTTTTAAAATTTTTGTTTGGGAGCCCCCCGAACCCACAGCCCGAGGGGCCTCAAAATTTAATAGAAAGTGTTGTCTCCGGAAATACACATGTTCAATAAAATCGGGCCATGGGAAGTGGGTTAAAAATTGATCGCAAGAATCCACGACAGACGACCGACGACCGACCGACGACCGACGACCCACGGGCAAGTGAAGTTAATATAGAGAATTTAATAATATATATATATATATAATATACTACTAATAATTATATTTGGTGCGCGCTAAACTAATGCTCACAATTGGGACTTTTTTTTTAATTTCAATACATTAAACATTCAATTAATTACTCTTAAATTGCGAAAATTTCAAAAATTATAAAATTTGTTCTCAATTAGGCCGACCCAAAATGTAGAACAAAAATCTGTAGTGTATTTACCGAAAAAAATGGAGGCCCACAATACGACTATCTTTTACGGACAGGGACAGAAACTTCAGTAAATGTATATTAATTTTTTTTTAATTTCTTTTGCACCTAACAGATTTCTCATAAGTGCTATATTTGAGATATTTGCAAAAACTCGAAAAACTGCCACTTCCGATTGGCCGATTTTCGCCAAAATCAAGTGGGACTACCCAATTTATGTAAAAACCTTAAATATGCCTGAAATGGTAAATATGCAAAAATTTCGATTTTTTCCTTTCCTTTTCTTTTCCTTTTACTATGTATAAAAGAAAGTAATTAATAAAATATTAACTCTTAGAGCAAAAATTAAATACATATTTTAATAAGCTTATATTTGTAACGAAGTTGGTTAAATACCACTTCGCTACAAACCATATGTCTAAAGTAATTGCTATACAAAAAAAAACCCAATCACTCGATATATAATGCAAAATTAACCTATTTTGCATTATATCAATTTAGCGCAATACGAGTGTACTCGGCCGGTATGCAGTACGTATAAGGTTCAATCCGGCGGTTGAACCAACGAAATTATTTTTTGCGGGAAAAGGGTTTTTCGCCCAATGAATGATAGATATTTATCAATGATATTATTTATAATCAAATAATTTTTCCAAAAAGGGTGAAAACAAAATTCCCAAGGAATTCAACTATTAAGACACACTTATATGCTCCAATCAATCAACAAAAATTAGAATAGAACATACTACGGCACGGTAGTAAAATCTATTCGAGAGTAGACTATACTGCGGCAAGGCAGCTATACCTACTCAAAGGGAAGAAAGCGTTGTGGTTCACAGCAAATTCCCCCTTTACCGACAGCTTTTCGCTGACTACTGTTCTCCACGAACAGCCCCTTTTTTTGGTGACAAGGCTAGCCGAGTCATATTAATGTAACACGTTGCCGAGGTTGCAAAACCAGACAACTGTGCTGCATTATATACTCGTACTTTCTTTGTCCAGGTCAAAATAACAAAATTGTCAAAGTTGTAAAACCGGGCTAATTTTGTTGTGTTGTACACCCATACTTACTGTGTCTATTGCAGTATAGCGAACGATCGATGTTGTAAAACCAGGTAGTATCGCTATATTGTAATTTACAAGACACTAAGCAGTCCGCTTGCTCCCAGTGTGGTAGCTATCCCCCGGACCTCGCTTGCTTACTCGTATAGTAATTCACTATACCGCGCTGTTCCGTAGAACGCTGCTCGTGTGCTCTAGTAGCAACCACTTAAAGAGCAGAAGCCGCCCATCAACCCCCTTTTCCGCAGTCGAATACTCTCGGCTGCAATCAAGTTCCCCTGGTTTCCCCGTACCGAGTACGTACAAACCAACGTATCGTAAGTTTATTTAAGTATATTTATATGTAAGTACGTATAGACTAAGAGATCAAGAAATAAAGAAGAATTGTAATTTTATATCGAAAACCAACAATCTTTTAATTTGTAACGACGAGCAAGAAGGAGAAAGAACCCTGGGTGACCGGCGAGCGTCACCCAAGCAAAAGACTGTTACAAATTTGGCGCCCGAGCAGGGACGACTAGAATAGTCGTATCACCGTCCGACCAGAAATTAGATAAGCATATGTATTAGATAAGCATATAATACCAGACAACTAGAATAGTTGTATCACCGTCCAACCAGCAGCTAGACAAGACTAAAATACCATACGATTAGAAAAAAAAAATCGTATTACCGTCTAACTGGAAACTATTTAAGCATATGAAATATATATATATATACCCGAGCCGACAACCCGATAACCGAGACACCCACCAGGTAGCTGAAAGTAGATTGGTGTAACAATTTATTGGTGAAGGCGTCACCACTGACAATAGACTGAACACCAACCGGGGAGTGTCCAAATTCAGAAATTAAACACATCTACCTTTCAAATGGCTACACTAGAGCCTGAGATTAATGCCTCTGAGGTGTACTCTCTCCGCAAAGAAGAACTAGTCAACGAGTTGGAGCGTCGTGGCATCGACTCCACAGGCACTGTTGATGAACTACGGAAAAGGTTAAGCGCTGAGATCAAAACAACGATGTAACACATTTATACCCGTCGCACACCAGCAATGTCACACCATCGTATCAACCAGTGGCCAACGATGTAACGCATTTATACCCGTCGCACACCAGCAATGTCACACCATCGTATCAACCAGTGGCCAACGATGTAACACATTTATACCCGTCGCACACCAGCAATGTCACACCATCGTATCAACCAGTGGCCAACGATGTAACACATTTATACCCGTCACCGTTATACCAACCACCGGACCTCGACCACGAACTCTACACACCTACATCCGTCGCACACCAGTAACACAAACCCAACCAGCGCATACGAACGAAGAACCCACTGCTGGGCATGTAGTCAGGCTGGACACCGGTGGAAGCAGTGTCGACAACAACGCCTACTTTTCTGCTCATACTGCGGCACTCATGGGATACAGACCCGCCACTGCCAATGTAGACCGGGAAACGTCAACGGGCCGTCCAATCTTGTGAGGCATTAGACGCCCCCACCTTGACTACCCTCAGCCACGCCTCATATACATTACCCATATCCTTTTATAATCACCAATACAACGCCGTCATCGACACCGGGGCCGGAAGGTCATGCATCGGAAAAACCATACAGCGAATCTGTAAAGCTAACCGAGTACCAGCCCGACCGATAGCCATGACTTTCGCTTTAGCCGATAAGTCCACTATTACCGCCCACCAGGCGTATACGACAAAATTAACATGGGAGGGACGCACCTTTACGCACGAGTTCGTGTACCTACCGGAACTCATGGACAAAATCCTGATAGGAACCGACTTTTTGTCCAAGTTCGGATTTACCATAAAATGCGGTAGAGAGACAATAACAGCTCGAACCCAGCTTGGCCGACCAGTTATCCAAAGCCTCTTTTCCGAAGAACAACAACTGAAGAAACTCCTGGCAACCGAAATACCCACGTTTGAAAAGCTGAAAGGGCCAACCGACATCGCAGAACATGAAATACGGCTTAAGCATCAACGCCCATTTAAGCAACGATACATGCCAAGGAATCCCGCCATGAAGGCAATCATCAATCAAGAAATAGACCAGCTATTAGTAGAAAACAAAATCGAACCATCAAATAGCCCCTATAGCTCTCCGATAGTCCTAGTAAAGAAAAAACAAGGCACGTGGAGGCTATGCGTAGACTACCGTCAATTAAATGAACTCTCTATCAAAGACGCATACCCTCTACCACAAATCAACCACGTACTGGACAAACTAAAGGGAGCTAGATATATTTCAACAATCGATTTAAAGCAAGGTTATTGGCAAATACCACTAAAACCAACCAGCCCCCCGTGTACCGCTTTTACAGTCCCTGGGAGAGGACTTTTTCAATGGAAAGTGATGCCGTTTGGACTTCACTCCACTCCGGCCACTTTCCAACGACTACTCGACAAGATAATCAGCCCCGAGCTAGAGCCTCACGCTTTCGCCTATCTAGACGACATTATCATCATCGGGCGCACCTTTTCAGAACACATGGCAGCGTTAAAAGAAGTATTCCGACGACTGAGAATGGCAAAACTTAAAATAAATCCCGACAAATGCGAATTTGGAAAAACCGAGATGCGTTACCTCGGCCATATGGTGAACAGACATGGCATACATACCGACCCAAGCAAAATTGAAGCCGTAAAAACCCTCATGGCACCACGAAATTTAAAAGAACTCCGGCGAATCATCGGCATAGCATCCTGGTATCGACGTTTTGTACCGAACTTCTCTACCATAACCGCACCGCTTACCAGATTGTTAAGGAAAACTCAGAAATGGTCATGGGGAGAAGACCAGAAGAAAGCCTTTGAAATGTTAAAAACAAAATTAACCGAAGCACCAATACTTGCTTGCCCCGATTTCACCCGCCCGTTCGTCCTTCAGACAGACGCCAGTGCCGATGGTCTCGGTGCAGTACTCTGGCAAACAATCAATAATCAGGAAAAGGTAATCGCCTATGCCAGCCGAACGCTCAACGACGCGTAACGAAACTACTCGGTCACAGAGCGAGAATGTCTAGCGGTGGTCTGGGGAATCCGAAAGATGCGTCCATATCTAGAAGGGTACCACTTTATAGTACATACCGACCATCAGTCTCTAAAATGGTTGCATAGTATCGATAACCCCTCAGGACGACTAGCACGCTGGGCCATCGAACTCCAGCAACACGATTATGAAATCCGGTACCGAAAGGGATCATCCAACACCCTGGCTGATGTACTATCTCGACACCCAACCGGAAAACCCCTTAGACTTATACTACCAATAACCGAAACATGCCCATGGTACGATGCCAAGATAAAATCCGTTACAACGAAACCCGAGGAAAACCCGGAATATCAGGTCGTGGAAAAAACCCTCTACCGACATATATTCACCCCCACCAGTTATACCGAAGCCACCACGTCCGCCTGGAAAATTTGCGTCCCCAAGCCACTTCGCCGACAGATTATGTACGAAAATCACACGGATGTGACCGCAGGCCATATGGGAATCGCCAAAACCATTACCAGAATCGCAAAAACCTATTACTGGCCCGGGCTATATCGCGATACCGCGCGATTCGTTCGACGGTGCCCCACGTGTCTCGAGTACAAAGTCCCGACCCGAAAACCTGCAGGGGAGATGCACGTAACCACCGCAAGCCACCCATGGGAAATTGTATGCTCCGATTTTATAGGCCCGCTCCCACGATCGGCAAAAGGAAACACCATGATCCTGGTCTTTCACGACAAGTTTTCCAAATGGACAGAATTCCTGGCTCTCTGTGACGCAACTACTCCTGCCCTCATCAAAGGATTCAAAGAACGTATACTCAGCCGGTATGGCTGCCCCAAAATCCTGATCACCGATAATGGCACGCAATACCGGAGCAAACAATTCCGGACCCTACTATTGCAACTACAAATTAAGCAAAGATTTACCCCACCGTATACCCCGCAAGCGAACCCAACCGAACGGATGAATCGTGTGATAAAAACAATGACCTCACAGTACGTCAGAACCGACCACAGGCGATGGGACGAATATCTACCAGAGTTTATGTTAGCCATCAACACCAGTCACAACGAAACCACCGGTTATTCCGCAGCCTATCTCAATTTCGGTCGCGAACTACGGCTCCCTACCACCCCAGATATACCACTCAACAAAGAACCTGACACACCAGAACGCATCACCATGCTAAACGAAATCCTGGTCCTGGTCAAGCATAACCTGGCCAAAGCGTTTAATACACAAAAAAGATATTATGACCTCCGTCGACGCCCATGGACACCAGCAATCGGGGAAATGGTCTATTACCGACACCGACCACTCTCCTCAGCCACGCAAAATTTCGCCGCTAAATTAGCACCTCGATTTATTGGACCGTACCGAGTCTCCAAAAAACCATCCCCCGTCATATGCATCCTAGAGGGAGAACAAAACAAAACAATAACCGCCCATGTGAAGGATTTAAAGCAACTACCCGCTACCCCTACCATAGACGAAGATCAAACCTCAGGTATGATCAACACCACTGGCCACTCAGCAACACCAGTACCAGTCACGATGGCAACGGAACAACATCGCACCAAATTTCTCGGCGAAAATCCGGAACCGGGAGCCCACCGCCGCACCAGACCACGCCCTGTATTGGCACCACCAACAACAACAACTACCGCCAAACAACAGCTCCGAAACATCAAGTGGAAGAAACGGCCACCACCCCCTAACCGGCCACTTACAGTACACGAGCTACAGCGGCTGACAGCATTGGCACCCAGCATCAAGAATGATGCGGCCACCCCGCTTCAGTGGGGCAAACCCCGACCCACCACCGCTCAAACCACCAAAGGACCCAGAATCGCCCACCGGACCATCCAACAAAATAGCCTAACCCAGAAAACCCTAAGCCGAACCCTAAACAAACCCCCCTCCAACAACACCCAACCGCCTACAGATAACCTAACCCTAAACAAACCTCCCTCCAACGCCACCCAACCGCTTACCGATAACCCAACCCAAACAACCAACCCCAACACCAATACCACTACAAACCCCCCCAAAGCAACACAGAAACTACCAATGACGAGGTTCATAACCCTCGAGAAGAGTAATCACTTCGACTCTGAGGCCTTCGAGGGCGTTCTCATTCCAACAACCCCCAAGAGATTTCGAATCACCGGACCCAGAGGAAGAATCTACGGAAGTCACCACCCAGACCACACTATCCTGCTAAGATGCGCAGGGAGCGCCATGACGATCATCCAAGATGACGCCCACCAGCCCAGCAACATTAACAACAATTAAAAGACAGCAATTAGAAGACAGCATTCCTTCTGTTCATATATTTTTATTATAAAATCTTTTTGTTATTATCATACTTATTACTTATTACTTATTACTCTACTTATTAATTCTACTTATACTATTATCATACTTATTACTACTATATATTTTTCTACTTACTACTATTATACTTATTACTATTAATTAAACCTACTTATTACTATTATAAATTACAATACTTACTACTATTATCACACTTATTACTATTATCATACTTATTAAACTATTAAACTACTTATTACCGATTGTTACTTTTGCTCAAAAAAAAAAAAAAAAAATACAAAACCACAGAAAAGAAAAACACAAAGGAAAAAAAAAAGAAAAAAGAGAAACCCTGTATAAATGGAACTATTATCACTAGACATAAACTTAAGCATATTACTATTAAATGGGAAAAAAAAAGAAAGAAAGAAAAAATAAACCCACCCACAATTTTTTTTGAAACACACACACATCTTTTTGTAACTCATATAGGTGTCGGCACGAGACAATAAAGGTCGCAGACCACCCCAAATATACCAGAAAAAAAATAAGTGACCACACTAAATGAGAAATTTTTTTTATGTATAAACATTTTTTACTTTAAAATACCAGATATATACATAAACATATATAGATATATAAACAAACCGTATTAAGAAAACCGATAATAGTTATAAGTTATACTTATCCAACCAGTATATAAAAAAAAAAAAAAAAACCCATTGCTAGCCTATAAGTGTGTCTTATACTTTTTCGCACCCCGAAGTAGGGGGGGAATGTAACGAAGTTGGTTAAATACCACTTCGCTACAAACCATATGTCTAAAGTAATTGCTATACAAAAAAAACCCAGTCACTCGATATATAATGCAAAATTAACCTATTTTGCATTATATCAATTTAGCGCAATACGAGTGTACTCGGCCGGTATGCAGTACGTATAAGGTTCAATCCGGCGGTTGAACCAACGAAATTACTTTTTGCGGGAAAAGGGTTTTTCGCCCAATGAATGATAGATATTTATCAATGATATTATTTATAATCAAATAATTTTTCCAAAAAGGGTGAAAACAAAATTCCCAAGGAATTCAACTATTAAGACACACTTATATGCTCCAATCAATCAACAAAAATTAGAATAGAACATACTACGGCACGGTAGTAAAATCTATTCGAGAGTAGACTATACTGCGGCAAGGCAGCTATGCCTACTCAAAGGGAAGAAAGCGTTGTGGTTCACAGCAAATTCCCTCTTTACCGACAGCTTTTCGCTGACTACTGTTCTCCACGAACAGCCCCTTTTTTTGGTGACAAGGCTAGCCGAGTCATATTAATGTAACACGTTGCCGAGGTTGCAAAACCAGACAACTGTGCTGCATTATATACTCGTACTTTCTTTGTCCAGGTCAAGATAACAAAATTGTCAAGGTTGTAAAACCGGGCTAATTTTGTTGTGTTGTACACCCATACTTACTGTGTCTATTGCAGTATAGCGAACGATCGAGGTTGTAAAACCAGGTAGTATCGCTATATTGTAATTTACAAGACACTAAGCAGTCCGCTTGCTCCCAGTGTGGTAGCTATCCCCCGGACCTCGCTTGCTTACTCGTATAGTAATTCACTATACCGCGCTGTTCCGTAGAACGCTGCTCGTGTGCTCTAGTAGCAACCACTTAAAGAGCAGAAGCCACCCATCAACCCCCTTTTCCGCAGTCGAATACTCTCGGCTGCAATCAAGTTCCCCTGGTTTCCCCGTACCGAGTACGTACAAACCAACGTATCGTAAGTTTATTTAAGTATATTTATATGTAAGTACGTATAGACTAAGAGATCAAGAAATAAAGAAGAATTGTAATTTTATATCGAAAACCAACAATCTTTTAATTTGTAACGACGAGCAAGAAGGAGAAAGAACCCTGGGTGACCGGCGAGCGTCACCCGAGCAAAAGACTGTTACATATTGAAAAACAGATTAAAACGCGTCAATTCTCATTATTAGATAAATGTGAAAAAACTTTTTTCTTATTCTAACTAGACTTATTATAACTAATTTATAGTAGGAAGGAAGGAAGGAAGGAAGGAAGGAAGGAAGGAAGGAAGGAAGGAAGGAAGGAAGGAAGGAAGGAAGGAAGGAAATATAGTAATCATGAAAATTTTCGAACTCAGGATTTTTTCAGATTTACCCATTACCGTATCTTCTGAGTCAGAAAAAGCCAAAAAAATCTCTGTCTGTCTGTGTTCACTTTACAGCCCAGACGGCTGAATTTATGGAGATGATAATTCATATTTAAGCTTTTTACATAAATTGGGAGGTCCCAGTTGACTTTAGCTGAATTCGTTCAACCGAAAGTTTACTTTGAAAGTTGGGTTGGAAAGTTATAAATTGGGAGGTCCCAGTTGACTTTAGCTGAATTCGTTCAACCGAAAGTTTACTTTGAAAGTTTTTTAAATTTTTGCAAATATCTCAATAGGTAAAGCACTTACAAGAAATCTGTAAGTGCAGAAAAAATTAAAAAAAAAAACAAAAAAAAATTAATATACATTTACTGCAGATTCCGGCCCCGTTCGGTAAAAAAAATGGTAAGCTGTGTAGTCTACACGGCCGCGAGGGTTTTGAGCGTGAAAACGTTTACAAAAGTTTACTGACAATGCACTGTTTATTTTTAAATTCTCTATATTAACTTCGCGTGCACGTGGCTGGCTGGCTGGTCAGATTTTCTGATCAATTTTTAACCCACTTCCCAAAGCCCGACTTTATTGAAATTTTGCACACATGAACACACGGTGACAATACTTTCTCTTAAAATTTCATAAAGATCGGGCTGCGGGATCGGGGGGCTCCCATACAAATTTTCCATTTTTTTATTCAGATCATATCATACTATAATGACTGTGTTCTGTGTGCGCTGATGAGTGACGCGTGTAGACAGCGCTGCTCAAATTTACGATTGGGGTTGTTTTGTTGTTGCGTTGCAGCAGAGAGCAGAGACGTTACGCACTCAACTGCTTTACAGCTTAACTTTACTCAAAAGAAATAATTTTAGTGGTACTTCGTACGTCGTTGTGTGTACGTCGTACCAACTGTGCGCTGTGGCTGCTATGTTTTCACCACCAAATAGGGAATTCACCACAAAATCTAATCTCCGATCAGAGAATTTACAAGTAAAATTTTAATTTTTAAATTAGCTTGCCCGTGGCACGGCTGTCTGTCGGTCGCTCTGTCTGTCGGTCTGTTTGTCGTGGAATCTTCTGATTACTTTTTAACCCACTTTTCAATGTCCCTATCGTGGGGCCCTATCAATATTTTTTTAAAAAAATTAAACCGATTTTCATCAAATTTTATAAACATGTGTATCTCCGATGGACAACACTTTTTGTAAAATTTTTGGATACCCCAGGGGCATGGGACCCCAACAAATTTTTAAAAAACTAACACGAATTTTTAAATTCTCTAATATATTAACTTCGCGTGCCCGTGGCTGGTGGACTGGCTGGCTGGCTGGTCAGATCTTCTGATCAATTTTTAACCTACTTCCCAAAGCCAAATTATTATGAATTAAGTGCCTCGGGTCCGAGGGGTGCCCATATAAAATTTTTCAAAATTAACCCGATTTTCTTTAAATTTTATGTATCTCCGATGGACAACGCTTTTTGTAGAAATCTTGGAGACCCCGGGCCTCAGTGTCGTTGTGGTTTTGTAAAAATTTTTTCGATTTTCTTCAAATTTTAAACATGTTTATTCCGATGGACAAAAGTTTTTGTAAAATTTTTGGAGCGAATGGGCCCTGAGACCCGGCGGCGGGACCATAATTTTTTTTTAAAAATTTGCGCGATTTACTTTATATTTTAAACATATGTGTATGTGCAGTAAATGAACGGCTATGCACCCTTCGCGTGCGGGGCAAATTTAAAAACATAAGCCTCATAAACGTTCAAACACCTACAGAGGATTCCCCAGATGATGAAAAAGAAGAATTCTTTGAATCAGTCGAACGGGAACTCCATGCCTGCCCTCAGTATGATGTAAAAATCATTCTGGGGGATATGAATGCTAAAATAGGTAGGGAGCCAGTATTCAGGCAGTACATTGGCACCCATAGCTTACACGAGAACACTAATGACAATGGACAACGAGTCATAGAGATGGCAGCAAGCAATAATTTGGTCGTTGCGAGTACAAGGTTTGCGCGTAAAAATATCCACAAAGCCACCTGGGTATATCCTGATGGAGCCACTCGCAACCAGACAGACCACGTGTTGATAGACCGCCGCCACAACCCGAACCTGATGACGGTACGAACGTACCGAGGTGCCAAAGTCGACTCGGACCACTATCTTGTTGGTATGGTGCTCCGTGCGCGGATTTCATCATCACGGAAGACTGCATCCGCGAATCAGATTCGAGTCAACACGGCTGCCCTTCGCAATGAAGAGACCAGAAACAACTACGGTCAAGAGATAGGACTCGCCCTAAATGCAGGGAGAGTAAGTCCTGGGGCTGAGATGTCGGGCGTAGAAGAGAAATGGACACGCCTTAAAAATACTGTCATTAGTACTGCTGACTCCATCTTAGGCAGTAGTCGTAGAGATCGAAACGACTGGTTCGATGACGAATGTAAGCTAGCGACTGAACGTAAGAATGTTGCGTACCGAGCAATGCAATAATCTCATAGAACGCGGGCACGCGAAGACGAATATAAAGAGCTCAGAAGATATGAAAAAATAGTTCACCGGCGAAAGAAAGCAGCCAGGGAGAAGAATCTCGTCCGTGAACTGGAACAGTACAGAGAGCAAGGACCGCACCAGGCGCGGAAGTTATACCAAAGGGTCCGCGGTATGACGCAATATACACCGCTTTGCACATACTGCAAGGACAAAGAGGGTAATCTGATCGCCGATCTTAAAGGCATCTTAGAGCAATGGGAAGAGCACTTTCATGAGTTGCTAAATGGCCAGCTAACTGAGGAATTGGAAGCTCTACAAATGACCGAACATTATATAATGCTGCTGCCACCAAGCATAGTCGAAGTTAGCAGAGCGATAAATCGGCTCAGCGGAACTGATGAAAATATGAGGCCTCACATTACACCAAGCAATTCATGAAATAATAGTGCAAGTATGGGAAGAAGAAGTTATGCCAGAAGACTGGCGAGGAGGCATCCTGTGCCCCATACATAAGAAGGGAGATATCACAAAATGCAGCAATTATCGTGGTATAACGTTGTTGAGTACCGCGTTTAAGATTTTCTCCTCTATCCTTCAAGACAGGATAGCCCCATACGCTAAAGTCATCATTGGTCCATACCAGTGTGGCTTCATCCCAGGCAAATCAACAACTGATCGGATTTACACCCTAAGGCAGGTGATGGAAAAATGTCTAGAGTTTCAAAACTCACTACACCATATTTTTATAGACTTTAAAGCCGCCTATGATAGCATAGCCAGAGTAGAACTTTATAAGGCCATGAGAGAATTCGGCATCCCAAATAAACTGACACGAGTATGTAGGTTGACCATGACCAATGTTATAAGCCAAGTAAAAATATCCGGATCACTATCAAGTCCATTCAACATCTATAACGGACTCCGACAGGGGGATGGACTGGCCTGCGTCCTCTTCAACCTGGCGTTGGAGAAAGTGATCCGAGACTCTGACGTAACGACGAGAGGAACAATCCTCTATAAGTCCATTCAGATACTGCCTTACGCAGACGATATTGACATCGTTGGTAGAAACCAAAGATCTGTACAGGAAGCTTTTATCCAGATAAAGCAGGCGGCACGAAATCTGGGGCTGCACATAAATGAGAGTAAAACAAAGTACATGGTGGCCACGTCTGGGAGCAGAAGATCCCACATTTGTCAATCAATTCAGATAGTGGAGCGCGAATTTGAAGTAGTAAGTAGTGCAATCCTTTAACTATCTCGGGTCAACTATAGCAGCCGATAACAGCATGGAACCAGAAATACGCGCACGGTTGCTTAAAGCCAACAAAGCCTACTCTTCAAATCCAGGAACTTAACCATAACATCCAAGCTACTGATATATAAGACAATGGTCATACCAGTACTCACATATGGATCCGAGACTTGGGTGCTTAGCAAAAAGCATTCTGACCTCTAGGCCGCATTCGAGAGAAAAGTCTTACGGAGAATTGTTGGCCCCGTATGTGTGGAAGGACGATTCCAAAGACTCTATAATGATGAGATCTACGAGCGTTACCGCGATGTCGACATCGTGAAGAAAATTAAGCTCGGTAGGCTCCAGTGGACAGGGCACCTAGCTCGCATGAGCGAAGAGGATCCTGCTCGGAAAGTCCTTTGCGGTAGGATTTATGGAACACGACAGCGAGGCCGGCCAAGCCTACGCTGGAAGGTTGGCGTAGACCAGGACGCCCAGAGTTTAGGGATGCCAAACTGGATGACATCGGCTTGAAATCGGGACTGGTGGAGAGACTTTTTGCGGGAAGCTAGGACCAGACCCCGGATGTAGAGCCAAATATGATGATGATGTATCTCCGATATACCGAACTTTTTGTTAAAATTTTTAAATATTTGATTTGATTTTTTTTCCCATACAAATATTTTTTATACACATGTGATCCAATATAAATGTTTTTCCAAATTAACCCGGTTCAAACTTTGCACACATATTTATCTCCTATCAGAGAATTTACATGAAAAATTTTAATTTTTTTTTGAATTGTTGTTTTTGAATTGAAAACTTCTTTTATCTCTGGACTCGCGACACCGTTACGAGACGCAGCTATAGTGTGTGCGTCTAGATAAATAAAAAAAAACATTTATTGCTATAAAATTTATAACAACTATTTTGCCTAGTTTTAAACAACCGATAATACAACAATTGTTAACTCCCGATTAATAAATTTTTTTTTAATAAATGTAATGTTACGATATCACAGCAACATATACCGAGTATAGACATTTAGTTTGGCGTTTCGCCGTCGGGATGTCATCTTGTTTGGTAAGTTTCGGAGCATTAACTTTTTCGGAGCCAATATGTGTGCCAGTAGGCATTTTGGAGCCGTGAACTCTGTACAATTCGCAGTAAACATTTTTATTTAACACTATTTTCTTTGAACTATATACCTTTATTGTAATTTTAATAATTAAAATATTTACAATATATTTAAGCTATTGCTGTGAATAAAAGTGAAAATTAACTTAAAACTGTGAAGTGTCAATAATTATATAGTGTAGAAGTGTTGGAGAGTTTGTACCACAAGTGTTTTTGAATTTAAGTTTATAAATCTATCATTGCTGATATCACTGTTCCTCATCTCGTAGGTAAATATTTATTTTTAATTTAATAAAATTACTTGATTTATATAATAAAAAATAGAATAATAACAAATAGAAAAAGCAACACCTGGCAGAGTAATACAATACAATTTTGATTTAAAACTAAACTTATAACTAATATTAATATGTGTCGGCTCAACAATAGGGGCCCGACGTATTTACATTGTCTTTTTTTTGGTATTATTTATTTTTAAACAATATTTTTTACTACTTAATCTACTACATGTTTTTTTTTAAGGGAATTAAATTTTAAACAATAATTTTAAAATAAAATAAGAATGAAAAATATTAAGCGGCGTATAAACAGGGCGAACTTCAGCCTCTGTAATATTGGTTGCCCGCCTTCTCGTAGAAGGAGACGTCTTGATTGTTAAAGATGTCATCGAATCTAGCATCAGTGAATCCTCTAATGTGTATGTACCGGTGACTTGGCTCAATTTCCTCGATTCGCAGTACTTGCATCTCAGGACTTGGATGTGTTTCCAATGCGTCGACGAATTTCCTCGCAATTCGGAACAAGTGGTCAGTTATTGGCAGCAGACCTGCTGCTTCGTATAGTTTTGTAGTCGAAACAAACTTATAGCTGTTTGTCACCCTCCAGAGTCCTGTACAGATCCTTAGTACCTTCCTTTCAAATAGGGAGATCTTCTTCATCGTTGTTGGTGAGATGGTGAACCATATGGGGTAGCCATAGGTTATCACTGGCCTGATGAGTTGCTTGTAGATAAGCAGCCTGGTGTTGTTGGACAGACCGTTTCGTCTTTTAAGTAGCGGGTGCACCAAATGAAGAGCGTAGTTCTCTTTTTTCATTGTTTAGTCGATGGGAGAGTTAAACTTGAGCCTCTCAGTAAAGTTGATTCCCAGGTACTTAGTCTCTGACTTGGTGTTTATTGTTGTCTTATCCGGAAGGGTGATTTTTAAGGCTCTGTACCGGCTTGAACACGTGGCAGATCATGTGTACGACTGTCGGTAACACTGATAACTGCTACCTACAGCGTTACCAATAGTCGTATACAAATAACACGCGGGAGATACGAGTGCGCCTATGTTTTTTGTATATTTTTGATATGAATTTTGGTAACTTGATTATGATACCAGAGACCATGAACATCACATCACATCAAAACAACAACAGGTCCAGACGTAAACAAGTGAAATCATCACGCAGCTGCACAGACGAAAACAACATCATGACGTAGTTGCACTGCCCGACATTCAAGGACAAATATCTAATCTCTTTGTCTCTTCTCCCATTATATTATGCTACTGTAGATTAAGATTATAGAATTAAGTTGAGTTGGATTTGAGCAGTGAATAAAGACACATCGAAGCTCACTTCGATGAAAAATATTTTTTAAAAAAAATAAAAGAACATTTCTTTTATTAACTGGCGCCCGAACAGGGACCCGGTGTGATAAAATTAAATTAATTAACTAATTTATTCAAATTGTTATAGCTTCACAAAAACGCGAGTGCTTTCGTAAATTTTAAAGCTAACTTCAGTGATAGTGTTATAAAAAAATTTAACTCGTTGTGTTAAAAAAATTTTTTTAAGTGCTCCCCAAGTGGCAGCAAAAAAAAATTGCATAACGTTGAAAGTGCGTAGCTGGTAGCCTAAAAACTTCACAAGCGGCTGAAGCCATCATTAACAACTAAGCCACTCCCACCGGCGTCCCACAAGTACAACTTGCCTATAGTATCCGTTCGTAGGCAACAACGAAACAAAGTACCTTAATTGGAAACCGGACAATTCTGCCCAGTCGTCGTTGGAGTCATGTATTTATTTATGTAAGATTTATTAAAATTATTATATTTAAAGAAACTATAAGAAGAATTACAAAAGATTTACAAAAAATAAACATATTATTAAAAGATTTAAAAGAAAGAGATTATTAAAATAACGATATTTAAAAGATTATTAAAAAGAAATACAAGAAAGAAATATATTATTTAAAGATTCAAAAGAAAATAATTATTTAACAAGTGAATATACTCAGAAAATAACACCAGAAAGCAAGAATAAAATAAAGGTTAAAAATATTTAAAAGTTAAAATAAGAAAACAAAGGTAAAATAAAAAAGAAAGCTAAAGAACAAAAATAGAATTAATAAAAATAAAATAAAAAAAATTTATATTATTACAAAATATCAAAATAAAATTATTTAAAAATTTTGTAACTTTTCCTCACGAAGAAGAAGTTTCTTACAAATTTTTATAACATATAATACTAACACTCCAATACATAACCTTATCCCAAAAATGGCTAATCCAAATAACATTATAAGACCTCCAGTCTTAATTCCTCCTCCTCCTCCAATGGCCCAACCTGTACCACAATTTGAAAGAGCCCAATTAGAGGAAATGATTTCGACAATTGTTTCCAACACATTTAGAAGTGAAGGTATAAATTTAATAAAAAGTGTGTTAAATCCGATTTCAGATTTCAATAATGTGTCTGACCAAGTAATTAGACCTGAGTTTAGAGCTCAACTTAACGATTTTGATAAAGTCCCAGACGTTGTAAGATGTCTTAGAGAATTTTCTGGAATTCCATCGGAATTCAGCTCATGGAAAAAAAAGTGTTGACAGAGTACTATCAATTTATGAACCGCTAATAGGAACTCCTAAATACTATGGAATCCTAAGTGTTATCCGAAATAAAATTATAGGAAACGCGGACACAGCACTTGAATCTTATAATACCCCACTAGATTGGACAGCAATTTCACGTTGTCTTACTTTACATTATGCAGACAAGCGCGATTTATCAACCTTAAAGTACCAACTAACCACGCTCATTCAAAAGAATTTAACAATCAACGAATTTTACCAAGCAGTTTATAAACATTTATCGCGCATTTTAAATAAAATAGGATGCATGGAATTAACAAGAGAATCTGCAAATCTCCTAACACAAACTTATAGGGATAAAACATTAGAAACTTTTGTACGCGGCTTAAACGGAGATTTACCACGATTGCTAGGTATAAAGGAACCAGTCGATTTACCTCAAGCGTTGCATCTTTGCTTAAAATAAGAAAATCAAAATTATAGGACAAAATATGCAAATAGCAGCCATAATATAGACAGGAAGGTATATAATCAACCACCTGTTCTCCCTCAGAGAAAATTCAACAATATTCCTCCAATGAACTTCAATAGACAACAGTTCTACCCATAGTTAGCACACTTCCCACCAAATCAATACAATAACAGATATACTCAACCACAAAGACCATTCGGAAATTTTAATAGACACCCATTTCCAGCTTTTAACAATAATCCTACTCGACCTTTTGCACCAAAACCACAACCTAGACCAGAGCCCATGGATGTTGATCAATCCATTAGAACAAGAAATATCAATTACTTAAATAAACCAGCAAACAATGGTTTTTCAGGCAAACGACCCCCACCACATTTTAACCAAATGGTACCTCCATATAAACAACAAAGAAACTTCCATATAGATACTGTAGAGACCGATTACGACATACCATTACAGGATTATTTAAATTCACAAAACAACTATGACATACAACTTCAAGATTATTTAAATGCACAAGACAATCCTAATTTAAATTCACAAGACGATAACGATTCACAATTGCAAGATTATTTAAATCCACAAGATGACCCTCAAAATTGGACAGATAATAATCAATCTGAAACTATAGATTGCTCTGATATTCATTTTTTAGGCTAACGAACTCTTCGTTACCTTATTTTGAATGTATAACGGAGAGTGGCAATAAATTAAAAATATTAATAGACACAGGCTCAAATAAAAACTATATACAACCTTCTTTGATAAAAAAGTCTATTCAAAATGATCAAACCTTTTTCGCAAATTCATTAGGTGGCAATGTAAAAGTTAGTCACCATACTTTCATAAATTTATTCGGTATAAGAGACCTCCATATAAAATTCTTCCTTTTACCATCACTGACATCTTTTCACGGAATACTAGGAAATGATACTTTAACATAACTTTCTGCAGTTATCGACATTAAGAATAACTGTATGCTTATTAAAAATAAATTAAAAATAAGGAAGTTACCTACTACTATGAGAAAATGACATTTGAGAAAATGACATTTGAGAGAATTGTCAGTTCTACTTCATACTTTTTCGTCTATCAATCGAGTCGTCGAATGAGCAGCATCGCAGCAGTTTTAATCTCTACGCATAACGAATTCAATAAATGTTTTTTATACAAATTTGCTTGTGATTTAAGTTCACTAATTGTAAATACTAGAAATTATTGCATATGTTCAATATATGCATTTCAATAAAGTTTTCTACTCGTGCAAGCAATCGACATAACCGCATTCTCATCAATCCACGTTTTGGTCTTTCGTATTCGCTATTCATTCGACATTTTGGTCTTTGATATTCGCTATTCATTCAACATCCTTGTTTTTCAGACCAAGCAATCACAACTCATCCAACATTTTGGTCCTTCGAGAGCCGGATATTCTTTTCGTTTCGCAACACAATCAAACTCGTGGGTAAGAGACAAAATAGTGATCGACCAAGTGCAAGTCTTTTGTGTGAAAGGTTAAGTAAAAGCCAGTTAATTCGCACGCATCAGTGGTGTGGCAATACACAGTGCCATGGCGACGATTCATGTAAAACAAGCCTCGCTACAGCGGACCCTCCAGAGAGCAATAAAGAAGAGTAATGGGATAACGAGTGAGACTCCAGGTGTGACTGAAGAGGTCATACAGGCGCGGATCGACCACGTGAAATCAATCTATCGGGAGTTCTGTGAGGCGAAATACCAGGTCGAAGCTGTGTGCGGTGCGGAGGAAATTGGGGGAGAATACGTAAAACGTGAACAAGCGGAGGATTATTACTTCGCAGCGATTTCCAACCTAAAGACAGTAAGAAGACAAATATCCGCTATTGACAGTCGGCAAGATGAGGTCAAATCATCACCAAATCAACAGTCGATCGATGCACACTTGCCTCGAATCAACGTTCCAATCTTTAACAGTGAGTACACCAGTTGGACCGAATTCGAAAATTAATTTATTTGTTGACCTCATCCACAACAACGAAAGGCTTGCTAACTCGCAGAAGCTGCACTACCTAAAAGCAAATCTGAATGGCGATGCAGCCTTGTTGCTCAAGTCCGTGAGCATCACGAACGATAACTACGAGGAGGCATGGCGCATTCTCCGAGATCAATACGATCTCCGTCGTTTCATTATCGACAGCCATCTTCGCAAGTTTCGCACAATGCCAGCCTTGCAACTTGAATGCCGGATTTGCAATAGAAGACACCACACGCTTCTGCACATCTCGAATTCGGACACCAGACCATCCGTCGGATCATCATCACATACTCAGGTCACAGCCAACCATGTCGCATCGCCATTCGCAGATGTGCTGCTCCCCACAGCAATCGTCATCGTATCACACGCCAACCAAAACTTCTCCGTTCGAGCTCTCTATTCGATTCGGGGTCACAGATCAGCTTCGTTTCAGAGAGCACCGCAAATCGTATCGGATTATCGAGAAAACCAGCAGCAATCGCAATCAGTGGCATCTGTGCGAATGAGGCGCCATGTCGCGTTCACTTGTTGAATTCGTATTACAATCCCGAACCGATGCAACATTTTCGATCTCAATTACAGCACTTGTAGTCGAGAAGATCACAGGCATGCTGCCATCTCAACCCATCGACACACATCAATGGCCACACTTAAAACTTGCGGATCCCCATTACCATCGTCCCAACCGAATTGATATTTTGCTCGGAGCTGATGTCATTGAAATGCTTCAAAAGGATGGTTGCATTACCGGTGTCAGCGGTTCACCCTTCGCACAGAACACCAAACTGGGATACATACTCTTCGGCAAGGTGGAACGCAAGGCAACCAATCAATTGTTGAGTTTGACAACGAAAATTGAGAATTATGACACAATCGATAGCACACTCAGGTCATTTTGGGAGATCGAGGACGTTTGTTCACGTCGAGAACTAACCCACGATGAATCAAAATGTGAACAACATTACGAATCAACACACTATCGCAATGAAGATGGAAGATACACAGTCTTCCTGCCATTCAACGACAATTCAGCACCACTTGGAAGATCACGAGACGGCGCAATCCTCAGACTGCAACATATGGAACGTCGGTTTACTAAGAATTGCCAACTCCATGCAGAGTACAATAAGTTCATGCAGGACTATTTGGAATCGGGCCATATGGAGGAAGTGTTGAACGACGACAGCAAATCGCCTGAGCAGATGTGTTATCTTCCCATGCAACGAAAACTACGTGTGGGTTTCGACGCGTCACATAAAACAACGACTGGAGTATCGCTAAATCAGAAGCTTCTTCGAAATACTAACTCGTTTTCGCAACCATAAATTCGTTTTCGTCGCAGATATCAAGCAGATGTACCGACAGATCCTGATAGCACCCGAGCATAGAAACTATCAGCGAATCGTATGGCGTAATTCCATAGAAGAACCAATAAGAGATTTTCGACTGTGCACCGTCTCTTACGGCACTGCCAGCGCTCCGTATCTGGCAATTCGTACCATCCATCAGCTCGCACGAGACGAACAGGAGAGATTTCCAATCGCAGCCGAAGTCGCCTCAAGAGACTTTTACGTCGACGACTTGATGACCGGTTCTCATGACATTGTGGATTTAATCGAAGTTCAGAGACAAATAGTGGCGTTGCTCCGATGTGGTGGTTTTGAACTGCGGAAGTGGTCCTCGAACAGCCAACATCTTCTCAATGAGATACCGGCCGAATTCCGCGAGCCTCAGGGACGACTTGAGCTAAAATGGGATCAATCAGTGAAAACTCTTGGACTGCATTGGTCTCCCTCGGCCGATTGTTTCGGATTCAACATCAGCTCAGTATCTGACATTCGTGCACCAACCAAACGAACAATATTGTCGCAGTCATCAAAGATCTTCGATCCGCTCGGCTGGGTATCCCCGACCACAATTATTGCAAAAATCATGTTCCAAGAGTTGTGGGTACTCGGCATATCGTGGGACGAACCGGTCCCACAGTCAATCGCTCAAAGATGGCTTACTTATCGAGGTAGTTTGAGCTCTTTGGAGGCTCTCAGAATCGCTGGATAAATCATTCGAAAGACCACGCCGATATTCAAATTCACGGTTTCAGCGACGCCTCCTCCAAGGCCTACGCAGCTGTGGTGTATACTCGTACGACGTCGACAGATGGATCTGTAAACATCAATATTCTGGCATCCACAACAAAGGTTGCCCCACTGAAGACCATCAGCTTGCCACGATTGGAGCTTTGTGCCAGCGTACTCCTAGCCAAACTCATTCATACCATCGGCACATCCCTCTACGTGTCACAGTCTCAAATGTTTGCATGGACCGATTCGGAAGTGGTTCTTGGTTGGTTACGCAGTTCTCCTAACCGGTGGAAGACGTTCGTGGCAAACCGGGTTTCGCAAATCCTAGATTATCTTCAGCCCACCAATTGGAACCATGTCGACACTAAGCAGAACCCCGCTGACTGCGCGTCCCGCGGCGTTGAACCATCATCATTACACAACCATCCATTGTGGTGGACGGGTCCTGTTTGGCTGCGGGAAGATATAAGTAAGTGGCCTTTTCAGAAGACTCGCGAGGCTTACACGAACATCGATGAACGCAAAATAAATTCAATGATCGCAACGCATGCAGAAATCGTAACGTGTCGCAACGTCATATACCATTTACTCGCTCGATGTTCACCGCTCGGCAAATTACTTCGTGTCACGGCTTTATGCAGACGCCCTATCCAACGTCGACGTATCAGCGCAGCAACGCGATTAGAAGGTTTCATAACCGTACCGGAGCTCAATTGGTCAGTCGAGTTCTTGGTCAGGCTGGTTCAATCAATCCATTTCGCTGACGAGATATCACGATGCCAGTCAGGGGAACACCTACTCGACAGAAGCCCACTTCGGTCTCTAAACCCTTTTGTCGACGTCGACGGGATCCTACGTGTTGGAGGGTGGCTTAAAAATTCGAATGTGCCATACACAGAGAAGCATCCGATAATTCTTCCCAAAGATGATCAACTCACCCAATTAATCATTTCACAAGCACAACGCTACACGGCGGTCCACAGCTGATGTTGGCTCATTTACGAAAGCACTACAGGATCCTGAGCATCAAAACCTTGGTGCGCTCGCACGTCCATAAATGCGTCGTGTACTTTCGCCATCGCTCAATCACGAGCCAGTAAATGATGGCGAATCTTCCATCGCATCGTGTTACACCATCGAGGCCGTTTTTGCACAGCGGCGTGGACTATGCGAGTCCGATATCGATCAAACTACATAAGGGCCGCGGTGGTGCATCGACGAAAGGTTACATCTGCCTATTCGTCTGTCTATCCACCGAAGCACTGCATTTGGAGCTGGTGTCCGAGCTCACCACCAATGCATTTATCGCATCTTTTAAGAGGTTCACGGCGCGAAGACGCAAAATCCAAAGCCTATACAGCGATTGTGCAACCAACTTCTTCGGATCCAGTCGTCAACTGGCATTCCTACATCAGCAGAGCACTAAAGCTGTGATTCCCGAGATAGCTGCACTATTGGCTCAAGATGGCACCACCTGGAAATTTACCCCTCCTGCTTCACCACATTTCGGCGGATTGTGGGAAGCAGGAGTGAAATCAGTGAAATACCATTTACGACGTGTCATGGGCGACACCTTACTCACATTCGAGGAATTGACGACGTTGCGCCAGATCGAATCGTGCTTGAATTCGCAACCATTATGCCCCATGTCGGACGACCCAGATGACTGCACGTCCTCACCCCAGGTCATTTTCTGATCGGGGAGGCACCAATCACGACACCCGAACCAGCATTGCTCGAGGTGAAAATCAACCGTCTCAATCGTTTCCAACTAGTTCAAAGGATGTACCAGCATTTCTGGAGAATTTGGTCTACAGAATACCTCGCCCGCCTACAACAACGCCCAAAGTGGTTGAGAACCAACGACAACATTGTCATCGGCCAATTGGTGCTCATCAAGGAAGAAACCACGCCACCTTCGAAATGGCTACTCGGCAGAGTCATCGATACGCATCCGGGATCTGACGGACGAGTTCGAGTCGCAACAGTGAGATGTTAGAACGCTGTGTACAAGCGACCAGTGACAAAACTGTGCCTACTGCCCATCCCAGACAACAACAACAATCAGCAACTAAAGTATTAAAATCCTTTAGGGCGGCTGGCAATGTTGGATCGTTAGCCAACAAGATATACACACAAACACGCACATCTGAAGTTACCTACTACTATGAGAAAATGACATTTGAGAGAATTGTCAGTTCTACTTCATCCTTTTTCGTCTATCAATCGAGTCGACGAATGAGCAGCATCGCAGCAGTTTTAATCTCTACGCATAACGAATTCAATAAATGTTTTTTATACAAATTTGCTTGTGATTTAAGTTCACTAATTGTAAATACTAGAAATTATTGCATATGTTCAATATATGCATTTCAATAAAGTTTTCTACTCGTGCCAGCATTTTACATAACCGCATTCCCATGCGTTTGGTCTTTCGTATTCGCTATTTATTCGACATTTTGGTCTTTCATATTCGCTATTCATTCAACATCCTTGTTTTTCAGACCAAGCAATCACAACTCATCCAACAAGTACTAAAAACAATAATGCTAAAATGAAACGTTGGAAGGCTCGCCTAGAAGAGTTGATTTACGAACTTAGGTATAAACCAGAAAAATCTAACGTAGTAGCAGATGCACTTTCTAGAACCAATATTAAATCATTGACCATATCACAACACAGCGACGAAAGTTCGTCACACAACCTCATCCCTACAACAGAAGCACCCATCAATGCATTCAAAAATCAAATCTTTTTACAAACAGGAAATGAAAATAGTTATAGTTTTGAAATCCCTTTCCCCACATAGCACAGACATACATTGATTAGACAAACATATGAAGGAGATGAAATAATCAAAATTTTAAAGAAACACCTTAATCCCAGTGTTATAAATGGTTTATTTACCACAGAAAATATAATGGCTAAAGTTCAGGAAATTTACCCCAATCATTTTAAAAATTTTAAAATTAGATTTACACAGACTAAAGTTCAGGACATTAAAGACCAAACAGAACAAGAAGAAGAAATTAATAAAGAACACCAAAGAGCACATCGCAATGCGTGCGAAAACAAACTTCAAATTATTAAAAGAATATATTTCCCAAAAATGAATTCCAAAATACAGAATATCGTTAAACAGTGTATTATTTGTAAAGAACACAAATACGATAGACAACCACCCAAACCAAAATTACAGGCTTCCCCAATCCCTAAATATACCGGAGAAATAATACACGTAGATATTTACTCAACAGAGAAAAATTTAGTTCTAACATCAATAGATAAATTCTCCAAATACGCACAGGCCAGAATACTCAAATCCAAAGCAATAGAAGATATTAAAGAACCACTCAGAGAATTATTATATAGTTTTGGCGTTCCTAGAATGATTGTCATTGACAACGAAAAATCCTTAAATTCAGAATCCATCACCTTCGTGCTTGAAAACCAATTTGGCATGGAAATCTATAGAACACCCCCTTACACTAGTGCCGTAAATGGTCAAGTAGAACGATTCCATTCTACATTAACCGAAATAATGCGTTGCATACTGTAACGAGGTTTTCCCAGCCGGGGTATCCTCAGTGTGACCAGGGTTCGTTGATTTAAAGGGTCGTTACAATAAAAGATTTATTTTTGGTTAAGAACTCTGAATTCAATGTTTTTATTTTCCTTTCGTTTTAAAAACAGATGAAAATTGATTTTGGAAAATAATTAATTTGACTTAGGTCTTAGATGTGTCCTGTGTGTCCTGTGGTTTTGATGCCTTGGTCCAGCGGGATCGAAGTAAATCGTCTGCGTTTCGTCCAAGTGCTGACCAGCGAAAAGAGGATGTTACGCTCAATTCGTTGCCAAAGAGTTGCTGCGTTTTCGTGAGTTGACCAGCGAAAAGAGGATGCTACGCTCAATTCATTGCCAAAGAGTTGCTGCGTTTTCGTGAGTTGACCAGCGAAAAGAGATGCTACGCTCGGTTCGTTGCCAAAGAGTTGATACGTTTCCGTGAGTTGACCAGCGAAAAGAGGATGCTACGCTCGATTCGTTGCCAAAGAGTTGATACGTTTCTGTGAGTTGACCAGCGAAAAGAGGATGCTACGCTCGATTCGTTGCCAAAGAGTTGTTGCGTTTTCGTGAGTTGACCAGCGAAAAGAGGATGCTACGCTCGATTCGTTGCCAAAGAGTTGTTGCGTTTTCGTGAGTTGACCAGCGAAAAGAGGATGCTACGCTCGATTCGTTGCCAAAGAGTCTTTGTGTCTATGTAGCTTGATCAGTGTAAGAAGGATGCTACGCTTGATTCACTATCAGGAGTCGGTCAGATGTCCAAGTATTTTGATCAGTGAAAGAGGATGCTACGCTCTGTTCACTATCAAGAGTCGGTCAGATGACGAAGAGACTAAGAGTAAGAGACTGTATGCTGGGCTTGTGTCCTTACAATACAAAATAATAGACATTTTTCAAAATTTAAAGAACTTCTAGATATATCTATTTATAAATACAACTTTTCAATACATTCGACAACAGGACCAAAACCCATAGACATATTTTTTAATAGAAACGTTAGGGATCCACGACAGCATGAAAAAGCACGACAAGACAATGTAGACAAACTCGAGAAAAAACAAGAAGCCGATTTGAAATTTCACAATAAGGAAAGAGAACCTTTAAGAGACTATCTACTAAACGATGTTATATACATAAAAAACAACCCATAAAAAATTTTCATCTTAATTCTCTAAACGCAGAAATTGATATGGGAGCCCCTCGATCCTGGGCCATTTTTTTTATTGTAGGAGAAAATCATCGAAACAGACATTTGACATCAGATGTTAAAATTGAAAAAGCTCAGATCATTTTATTCTGAGCACTTAGAGCACGTTCATACTCTGAGCAAATAAGAAACACGAACATTTCTCTTGAGAACTCTTTGACTGCTCTGAACTAATTTATGAAAACGCCAAATGATAGAATATTGTTAAAACTTGTTGTTCTATTTGTAAGTTGATATCGACAACAAAAAAAACGACATCAATAAAAATACAATTCAGTAAATAAAAATGTAAGTTGAAGTGAGCATAAAACATGTATGTCTCGTTTCATTTGCTGGGTTCATTTGTGCGTGAGCTAAGATTTCTCTCTCTCTCTCCACCACCAAAACCATGCAGCGCAGCCGACTGCGCAGCACACACCGCACACAGTCCATAAAGGGCGACGAATATCTGATGCCAGTATAGATATTTAAAAATGTATAAGGGCCTTGCGGCCGAACCCGGGACCCGATCACAAAGTTCGAAAAAGTATTGTTTATTGGGTATACACATGTGTGTAAAATTTGAAGAAAATCGGGTAAATTTTTTAAAATTTTTGTTTGGGAGCCCCCCGACCCCGCAGCCCGAGGGGCCTCAATAGAAAGTGTTGTCTCCGGAAATACACATGTGTGCAAAATTTCAATAAAATCGGGCCATGGGAAGTTGGTTAAAAATTGATCGCAAGAATCCACGATAGACGACCCACGGGCAAGTGAAGTTAATATAGAGAATTTAAAAATCAATAAACGGTTAAGTTCGAAATTATCCCCTTAATACTGAAAAGAAATTGTCGCAGAAAATTATAAGACGACAATAAAAACCAAATCTGGAAGAATAGTACATAAACGTAATATTCGCAAATAACAAATTTAATTTTTTCTCTTTCAAACACTAGGCTATTTATTACCATATGTACAGCAGAAGTACAGGTACTAGACTATTCAAATTCCGAGGTAGTAACTTTTAAAACAGGACCGGCTAAAATACAGACAAGAACATTTAGTATCATACACATTATTGATGTTGAAACACACAAAACACTTATAGAAAAAATTAATAATACGATACGCTCTAAAATTGAAAAAATATCCCAATCCTTCCTTACCTACTCCATGATATTTCCCAAATTATTGACCAATAATAATAACCAAGTTATAATAAATAGAGTATTGTTAGAAAAACTATATAACATGACAGAAGTTACGAATAAACTATTAAAAGCATTTGAACACACAGAAAATATTCAGCATGAATTAGCTACAAACATAATGTATCAATTAGAAATAATAAAAGAGGAAATTATAAATATTAATTACGCAATTCATTGGGCCAAATCTGGCATAACTAATACCATGATTTATGGGAATATAGAAATTAATATTGTTAAAGAATACATAAAGGAACAAAATATAGAATTTATTAATTTTGAAGAATCATTTCAATTTGCAGAAATAAAAATTATTTCAAATATTTCATTGATATTATATATTGTCGAATTACCAATTACAAACAAGCATAATTGCGAATCCATTTTTATAAAGACATTAAAGAAAAAAGATTTAATAACAAACATTCCATTTAAAAATATAATTAACTGTCAAAAGAAAATGTTCGGAATAAAGAACAAATGTGAAACATATGACAGAAAAACAATTTGTAGATCTAAGAATATTATAGATATAAGTAACAGTACATGCATACCCAATTTCTTATTAAGTATACCATCAACATGCAACAAAACGAATAATCTACACATACCAACATTACCATACCAATTTACCTCTTTTGAAATATCAAGCTTTAAACCATTACCTGCAATATTGCAAGGACCATCAATGTACAATCCATATCAAGAATTATTAACATTACATCTACTAAAAGAATTAAATTTGAACAACTGTCAACACATCAGTCTTATAGACAAAAAGAACTCTACAATTTTTGGCTTTAATTTTGGACTTACAGCGCTGGCACTTCTCTTAATCACTTTCGCCCTTACAAAAACTTACCTGGCAAGAAGATCATTTAGTAGGCATTTTGCATGTTGGCATTTTGGGGAACTTAAAAATTCAGCGCATGCGCATATTCTCTCTGCTTATGAATTTTGAATGCATAGTAAAATGTCGCAAACTGTTTCAGCGAAAAAATGGAAGAAAATACAGATGATTCTCACGAAGATCGAAAAAGAAAAATACAGATAAATGACTTATGATGAAAAAAAAACAACCCATAAAAATTAAAATTTTTCATCTAAATTCTCTAATCGCAGAAATTGATATGGGAGCCCCTCGATCCTGGGCCATTTTTTTTTATTGTAGGAGAAAATCATCGAAACAAACATTTGACATCAGATGTTAAAATTGAAAAAGCTCAGATCATTTTATTCTGAGCACTTAGAGCACGCTCATACTCTGAGCAAATAAGAAACACGAACATTTATCTTGAGAACTCTTTGACTGCTCTGAATTAATTTATGAAAACGCCAAATGACAGAATATTGTGAAAACTTGTTGTTCTATCTGTAAGTTGATATCGACAACAAAAAAAACGACATCAATAAAAATACAATTCAGTATATAATAAAAATGTAAGTTGAAGTAAGCATAAAACATGTATGTCTCGTTTAATTTGCTGGGTTCATTTGTGCGTGCGCTAAGATTTCTCTCTCTCTCTCCACCACCACCAAAACCATGCAGCGCAGCCGACTGCGCAGCACACACCGCACACAGTCCATAAAGGGCGACGAATATCTGATGCCAGTACAGATATTTAAAAAATGTATAAGGGCCTTGCGGCCGAACCCGGGACCCGATCACTACCAAATTTTCGAAAAAGTATTGTTTATTGGGTATACACATGTGTGTAAAATTTGAAGAAAATCGGGTAAATTTTTTAAAATTTTTGTTTGGGAGCCCCCCGACCCCGCAGCCCGAGGGGCCTCAAATTTAATAGAAAGTGTTGTCTCCGGAAATACGCAAGTGTGCAAATATAAAATAATATCAATAAAATCGGGCCATGGGAAGTGGGTTAAAAATTGATCGCAAGAATCCACGACAGACGACCGACCGACGACCGACCGACGACCGACCGACGACCCACGGGCAAGTGAAGTTAATATAGAGAATTTAAAAAAATGAAAGAAAACGAAAAAGGAGAGAAAGGAATAAGCGGCACAGAGAAAATAAAAAGAATAAGCTCGCAATACCTGTTAATGAAGAAAAAAGAGAAGCAGAAAAACATAAAAACAGAGAAAAGACTCAGCGATATAGAGAAAAGAAAAAGAATAGTGGGATTGCGGTGGCTACTGTATCTATCATTTTTGATTCTTTCAGCCAAAAAACGATGAAAAATGTAAACGTTACAGAGATAGGAAAAGAATGTCACAGTTTCAAACAAAAAATATGTATAATTCACAGAATGATTTATACGATGCTCAAATCGCACGACCCGAGAAAAAACCAAATGCTGATCGTCGAAAAGAAATTCGTCAACGTAGTACACAAGAATTGGCCGAAATAAAATTGAGAGATTTACAAACGTAATTTAATTTAATATTTACAAATCAAATTATAATATATGACTGAATATTATTTTACTTAAAAATTTGTTTTGATTTTTTCCGCAGGGAAAGACGGAAATCTGGCAGTAATGAAGACCAAGAGAATATCATGCTACCAACGGCTACAGAAAATGTGGAAAATGTACAGCCTCAAGAAAATCAGAATCTTTTCCAATGGCTTCATATATGCGAAGAGAAGCGTGAATGTATTAGTCCCGACGTGATTCTACGCAGATTCACAGGGATACCAGGCGATGGGAATTGTTTAGTCCACTCGCTCATAAGTGTTCGGCGACTTTCAATTTCGACTGGTTATTTAAGAAATCAGTTACGAGATTCACCTGACTTACCTTTATGCCATGATCAACGAGGAGTATGTGATTTACTATCAAGTACGAATGCATATGGAGATTCAGATTCTGTGTTCTTATTTTCAAGAATGTACAATCAAAATATATGTGTTCATTATGACTTTCATGCTCGACTTCGTCTTGACGACGGCACATACAAATTTTATGATGACACTATCTTCTGCAATTGTACAGCAAACGATTCAAATAATTTGATGAAGATAATAATCTTCATCTTTTTGGGCAGCACTATACGCCTTGATTCGAAGTTCAAGATTTATTTGAGGAAAACGGAGATATTAGACGAAAAGAAGTCAATGTTGATGCCAAAAATGTGTGTGATAATGATACAGATAGCACCGAAGATAATCAAGGAAATTATGAAAGTGACATGGTGGTAGATAGTGGTGTGTGTGACAATGATAATCAAGAAAAAAATTATGAAATTGACATGGATACAGAGGATACTTCACAAATCACATATCCATCATCAGAAGATAAATTTTATACTCCACCGAATCGTTCCGATAACATTCACCCCTCATCTCAGATTGTTGAACCATTGTTGATATTTGCCAAATAACGACACAACTCCAAACATTGCATTTATAAGAACATTGCTCTCGAATACTGCTATTATGGAAATAAAAGTATGTTCAACTTGTTTTATGCAGATTAAAAAGCAAAAGATTCCACGGTTATCTGTTTACAATGGATTCAAATATCCACCAATTCCTGAATGTCTCAAAGACTTCCCTTTGGACTTGGTATCTGAAAGACTTATATCTCCAAGAATTCCATTCATGCAAATTCGTAGCTTCGGCATGTTCATGGTCAATATGGAATTTATGGGCAGGTGATTAATGTTCCGATCGAAGTAAATACAATGGTGCAACTTTTACCAAGACAAGTAGACGATGACCATGCCATAACAGTTCATATTAAAAGGAAAAAAATCCAAATATCTAGTTACGTGTACGGTATAATATAATAAAAATAAAAGTGTGGTTAAGATATTTGAAAGATACTCCCCTTTACACGTCCTACTGCGTTTCAGTTGACGATCGATTTCTGAACGATAGAAATGTGGAAGTTGAAGAAGAAATTGTTTTTGATGAAGATGGTGACAATGATATTTTAGAACATATACCAATTGATGATAGTTTGGTAGCACAACAGCAGACATTGATGTGGAACGACGATATGTACTTGAGAATCGCTCCCGGCGAAGGTGATTTTTTCTTCTATTGATAGACTCATTTAATTTATTTAAAAATACTAAAAAATATATTTTTTGTTGCTATTATTTTTAGATAATATTCCAATCAGTCTGCTATTTGATGAACACGCTGAAGAATTATCTTTTCCGCAAATATATTTGGGTTAATTTAGACATTTCCGTGAAGGTCTCTTAGTCACACCTTATATGATGGCAACAAGCGAACTGCGGAGATCGGACAGGCGAGGAGTAACCCCTCAACACTTGTTAAATGCTATGAAAATCATGAGGCTTAGAATAAAGCAGTCTCTTTCAATTGCATTCAAGCATGCTGGCAAGGGTGTTCAAATTACAAAAGAGCAAATACAATCAGAAGATTATATTCATGGCTGCATTGAAACAAATTTGGCATTTCTCCGTTCCATCCCCATTCAGCATTTTATTGATCTTTTTGCCATGATTAGACAACTTGGTAAGCCGACTATTTTGGTTACTATAAGTGCTAATGAAATTGGATGGCCTAAATGGTTTCGATTGTTGCATAATATAAAACATAATGCGGAAATATCGGACGAAGAAGCACAAGATTTGCACTTTATTCAGAAAAGTACTCTAATCAATGAATATGCAGTAACTTGAGCTATATATTTTAATAAGCTAGTCAATATTCTTTTGAAAATATTGCAATCGAAAAGGTACACTTCATTCAAAAAATACAGAATTTTGCATTATTTCAAAAGAATATAATTTCAACATAGGGGTAGTCCACATGCGCATATCTTAGCTTGGTTAGACAATGCCCCAGAAGATGCTCTTGGTAGAGATTACGATAAAGCCATCGATCTCATTGATTTTCTTATATCTATATCTGCCTCGAAAGCTTCTGGTTACAAACTCATAAGCATACTTTTACCTGCTACAAGGGTATAGCATCGAGAAGGCAACAAAAATGTAGATTCGAGGCTCCTTTCATGCCGCTTAAGACAACAATGATTTTGATTCCCATGCAAGAAACAGAAGACGGTTTCCATCAGTACAATGCTAAATATAAAGCGATTCGAAAAAAATTTGGAAAATTACGAACACGATGATTTCCCATTGTTTTATAGTCAAGGTGGAGGAATATGTTAATATTATTCGAGCAGGAATTAATAGACCACGGGTATTTCTGAAGCGCAAACCTTGCGAAAAATGGCATAATCCCTATAACCCATTCCTATTAAATGTTGTAAAATCAAACACTGATATTCAATTTATAGCTGAAGAACATTCTTGTGCAGCTTATGTTGTGGAGTACGTGAATAAGACTAATAGGGGTGTTAGCAATTTGCAAAGAAAAATAATTGAAATTATGGATGAACATCCTGAGTTCAAAATTTTTGATATTGCTAAAAATATTAGTATTAATCTTTTGAACCACACTCAGATGACGAGTCAGGAAGCTGCATGGTATTTATTGAGAGAGCCTATGTCAAAAAGTTCTATTGTAGTTGTCCTCATACCAACTATATGGCCAGTCGAAATGCAAAGAATTAAGAAGACCATGAAGGAATTGGAAAACCTCGACGATGATTCTATAGATATATGGAAAGAAAATTTGTTTTACAAGTATGAGAAAAGACCTGACGATTTAGCGAATATTTCTCTTGTTCAATTTGTTTCAAAATATTATTAAAATAACAAAAATGAATGGAAACGACGAGATAACGCAAGGAATATACGATATCGTAATTATGATATGGCTACAGACTACAACGAATACAAGAGAGAAACAGTTACTTTGCACTTCCGTTCCGGCCAAAGAAGCAGAAATTCTAGCAGAAATTTGGTTCCTTCAGTTGTACGATGAACATGAAGCACTCATACTAGACAGAAGAAAAGAGTTCGAATCAAATCTTGATATCAAAAAACAATGCAAGTCTGCCGAGAGTTATGCCGTTTTGTTTGTTTGTTTATTTGTTTGTTTGTTCGTTTGTTCGTTTGTTCGTTTGTTCGTTTGTTTGTTTGTTTGTTTGTTTGTTTGTTTGTTTGTTTGTTTGTTTGTTTGTTTGTTTGTTTGTTTGTTTGTTTGTTTGTTTGTTTGTTTGTTTGTTTGTTTGTTTGTTTGTTTGTTTGTTTGTTTGTTTGTTTGTTTGTTTGTTTGTTTGTTTGTTTGTTTGTTTGTTTGTTTGTTTGTTTGTTTGTTTGTTTGTTTGTTTGTTTGTTTGTTTGTTTGTTTGTTTGTTTGTTTGTTTGTTTGTTTGTTTGTTTGTTTGTTTGTTTGTTTGTTTGTTTGTTTGTTTGTTTGTTTGTTTGTTTGTTTGTTTGTTTGTTTGTTTGTTTGTTTGTTTGTTTGTTTGTTTGTTTGTTTGTTTGTTTGTTTGTTTGTTTGTTTGTTTGTTTGTTT